>ML780947.1:905558-951869 GCA_009831015.1 Picea engelmannii | reverse complement strand
GCTAATATCTTTTACAGTAAACAAAATACAATAAGAACCTGGTACAATAGCAACTCCAGAATGAAGAAGATATCCAAGCTCAAACTGCCAGATGCACAAATAGATGGTGCGCCCCCTCTGAAACTGCCAGATCTGCTCCAAAATCCAACTGAGATGCCAGAAAGTAAAACCCCTCCACAGGAATGATCCTCCTGCTGCTGTGGTCACTCTGCAACTGACATCAAGGAAAACTGATGGCTAGAAATCCCTCCAGGTGACAAATAGCCTGCCAAAGCCATGCGCCCTCCTCTGCTGAAGAATCTCTCCAATAAAATAAGGAAGAATGCTGCTCCAAGCTGCCAATACTGGATGCAAGCGGCCTCCTCTTCCTCTCCTCATGCAACAAACCTCATGCTCATAGCTCTAAAGCTCCTCCTCTCACAAGCAAAAGCCTCATAGAACAATGCGCCCCTCCTTAGCTCTTTTGCCCCTCTTTAGGCAAGAATAGGGAAACCTAGATTTGGATGGATGAGATCACTCCAAATGAAAGGATGAGATCACTCCATCTAAATCTAATCTCAAAACCCACTTTTGGGTTAATTCCCTAAGTCTACTCATGTCTCCTCAAAATCACCAAAAAGGTAATTTAATGTTCACTTTTGCCAAAAGTGACATAATGCACTTTAACCAAAGTCAAAGTACAAATAGACATAAAGTACTAGGACAAAGTGCCATAAACCTTCCCACATGTGCTAAGGAGTAAAACACACATGGGGAACACCTCCTCAGGTACAAAACTCAACAGCTTTGACAAGTTTTCCCAAGTCAAGTGTGAGCTTGGCTTCATCGATCAATCTCCCATCTTCTTCATCACTTGCCCATGAAATGCCCCCAAGTGCACAAGTTTCACACATCCAACAATCATCTCCACACTTCTTCTTCGTTCGTGCTTTGTTTTGACCTGTCTATGCGATCCTTCAATTTGTATACGTCTGCAACTGCCTCCACAAGTGTCTCAACGTTCTATTCAAACGGTCCCAAGTGGAACGAGTCACCCAAAGACTTCCATGTCGAAGCAAGTCTGAGCCAATTCCTCCGTGAACTCCAACCAACAATCCTTGCATCTCTGAGTCATCCCGTAATCATCCACAAGCATCCTAAGAATGCCCTGCCTATCCCATGTCCCATACCATAGGTAGGAGTGCATCAACCAATCCACTCAATTTGCGTTTTGACCCATCTCAGTTGTCTGTCAATAGTTTCCTTGGTCGACTCCTTACTACCTCCGTTCACCTCTTGTAATGAACCTTCTTGCCTTTGCCAAGACACTTCATCGTTTGGATCTTCGCTGTGACGGTCAAGCCACCTCATGACTCAACCAACGTGCCGAAGGCACTCATGCACCAAGCACCTCATTCAAAATCCTCTCAAACGAAGTGTGTGTCCCACTGTCTTCTTCGTCGCAGCAAGCTCTTCAACACACTTTATAAGAGAGCTAGACAACGATCCAACTTGTTCCCATCGCTATAACCAAATCTGCCTAAGTCCACTTCTTGAACTTGCCCAAGTATGCTACTCCAAGTCCTCGTCTGCATCTTTCCCACACCATGGCGCTCTGAATTGTTCCATGACTCCAACGAAGGTCGCAACACTTGGAGCTCCCCAATTCTGCGGTTGGAACAAGTTGCCCTTGTCTTCGATCAAGTTTCCCCATTTTCCCTGCAAAGGAACCAATGCAACAATCCAGATCTTGCCAAGAGATTGAAAAGATCATACTTGTTCATAGTATCTTTGGCAACCCATGGTTCCAGTCTTCATAATGTCACAAGTCTGCAACTCATCCCAAACCACCAAGTCTGATTTTGCAAACGAACCTCCTTGATGTGGCCCAGGAGCAAGTTCATTTTACGACTAAGTAAAAAATTGTGATGCACCCAAGTCACCACACCCCAATTGAGTTTGCTGTCCATACCTCAGTTTTTTCCCTTCATCACAAAGTTGCCAAGCTCCACGACACACTATCACATCCATCCGTAGCTGCAATCGAAAGTCCGCAACAACGGGACCCAACGTCTGTGTATAACGAATCCCAACCTAGGCTCGTCTCGACAATGTGCGTCCAAACTGTTCACATAAAGCTTTCAACTCAACTCAACGATATGCAAAACTCCATCAAGTCACCTTCTCCATGCATTTAACCGAACCCATCTTTTCCGTCTGTTATCTTCACGCCCCGAAATGCTTTCACACAAAGAAACTATGCACAATTCAATCGATCGTGAAGTCACCTGCTGTTAACTGAATTGTGTAACTCTGCAACGAGTCACCTCCTTCGAAAGTTGCGATCGTTGTCCGCAACCCAACTAACTCAACTGCCATCTTCGGTAGTGCACGACACGAAGTTGTCACGGTTGAAAATGTGCTCAGCTGTCTGCCTTGCCACCAAACTTTGTTCTGTTATCTAAAATCACAACGGTGACCAAATCGTCCATCAAACCAACTTTTGTAGCTTGCTCTAATGTGTGCTCTGATACCACCTATCACGGGCTTGGCGAACCTCCTGTTGGATGGCGGAATCATCCAATGTTCCCAGTCACCATGCGACACCGTAGTTGTTCACTTGGCGGCAAATACCAAGTTACTTAACTCGGGCTATGCCTTCACTTTGTTTTGTTTGTTAGTTAAGTTGTGTTTGCGTTTTCTTATACTTAGCTTCAACAATAAAGAGAAACCATTCATACACAGTGCAAAGGAAACATATATATGGGCAGTCGAACCGACCTAATACCCAAGACTTCTTTACACAAAATAGAATAACAGTGTGCCGAGCCAAACATTCGTGCCACACAAAGAAAGTTTATACAAAGGAGCTTTCGCTCTGCTACAAAGAACCCGCGCGAAAACAATACAATTCGTCTTCGATGAGTTGTCCCTTCGTGTGCACTTCCTTCGTCACTATAGTTGAACTGAACTCTCTTCGTCATGCTTCGTCTCTGCAATTCCTGTGTTTCTGCCTTAGTGTCCCTCTCCCCTTCCTCGGTTCAGACTTGTCTTTGTCTCAGATTGGAGCGACCTCTCTTTGTCACCACAGTTTGTTTATCCACCAACTTCCTTTAAGGAAGACTTTCCCAACTTGCTCTTCGTTGTAGCCTCCCCAAGGCAACTCAAGTCACCCATCAAGGTCGACTTGGCTCCTTGGGGGGAGCTCACCCTCTCTACTTGGTCACTACCTCAGAACTCCCATTTCTGCATTTATGAAGAATGTCCTCTTCAAGCTCCAACCTTGCTTGCCTCCCAAATGGTTTCCTCCCTTGGCTTAAATAGGCGCACGACCCTTCCAACCGACGCGTCTGTTTACCCCAGAGCGACGCAACCCTTAGTTTTTTTCCACTTAACGTTTCGGGCCGACTTGCCAAAGGGCACGCTCCCTTTTCCTGCGTGCGCTCTTTCTTATCTGACGTGTTTCCTTCGTTTCTTGGGCGCCTAAGTCAAGTTCATGCTCGGTCTTCAGTTCGTCTCTGGGCTAGCATCCAATGCAAATTTTCTTCGTTCGGTCATGTTGATGTTTGGGCAGCATTGGAAAGATATTCTATTAGATTAATAATTAATACTATGATTATTAATTATTAAACAATATTATTAATTATAATATTATTAATGTAATAATATATTTATAATATAAAGTATAAATATATATATATATATATAATAAAGTATAAAGTATATTTATATTATATGTATAATATAATATAAAGTATAAATATATTTATTACCCAAGGGATGCATCTCTTCATGGATGGTCACCATGGTCACCATATGTTCTTTATATATAGAACACTCACCATTGTAATACGATATTCTTTCACATACAATATCATATCTTATGAAAATTCAACATGGTATCAGAGCGGGATTGGGCTTGACTCCCTCACAGGAGGGCCGAAGAAAAAAGTCTTGGGAGTGTTAAATTTATGGGGTTGTTGCAATCTCTATGGGCAACATATTTACTTTTTACTCCTACCTAAATTATAGAAAGAATTCCATAAATTATGGTGGGTAGTAATTTCTAGTAAAAATGTCTAATTACCTAAATATGAGGAATGTATTGCATATTTACTTCTACCTGTATTTATGCAAAGAATCACATGAATTATGGAGGAACAATTTAACAAAGTCAAATACTATGTGGATGGATTATAACCAAACTAATCTTTGGGAAGTTACAGGAGGTATTCTCCAACTATTTATAAGAAAGACAAATTAAATTTTAAATTTAATTTTCAAAGAGACACGTCTCTTTGGATCAATTTAATATTAGTATAAAAAGACACAACAATAGACACACATATTTTTTCTTTCTCACACGTGGGAAGTGATCTAAGGAAGAGACCGAAGTTTCTAAGTAGTTGAAATTTAATTACTTAGTGATGTTCTAGAGTTTACAAAGTAATATCGTTGGAAGTAATTACCACTTGCGGAAAATTGTGCTTGTCTAATTTAACACTAGAAAATCAACATGGTTAGCCGTATGACATAGAGTATATGATGGATGTGTGTTGGTCATAGTAGAAGACGTATTATTTCGAGGGTTACTATATATAGTTGCGCACAAGATAAATTGATCTCCTTTAGGAGATGCTTTTTGTTGTTCTTGTTTCTTGTTCCGGGCAGGCCACAAGTAATAGCTCTGAGAAGGAGCCATAATGACAGTCGGAGGAAGCAACATGAAGCAAGACTATCCAGACATAGAGTTGTGCACATCCATGTAATGAAGAAGAAGAGGAGGTCAACACATGCAGAGGTAGCAAATGACTCCAAAGACTATATAGCCTCAGAGGGAGTGATGGCTTCAGATGTTATTGCAAGGTACTTGATGTCATGCATAAGATATTCAAGTTTTCAGTGGGAAACTAGATAGTCTCATGATGACATGTTGTAGCTATTAGAGAGCTACCCATCGACCCTGGATGCATGCTGTGAAGTCACTATGGATTTCCTGTGATGTATAGATTTGTGTGCCAATGATCATGAGCTCGTGTGGATGGCGATAGTGTTAGAGTTTGTGTCAGATATAACACCTTCCTCATTAAGAGGGAGTGTTGAGATTTTATGTAATTTTTGAAGTTATTCTTAAGTGTTAATGTTTCAGCATTGGGCTGTCATTCTCCCAGGATTGGTCATGGTAATTTGACTAATGGAGAATGGCCCTGGCATAGTCTTCTAAGGACCTAAGACTCAAAGTGCGTGGCTTTCAACATCTGGAAGGATTGAAATTCTTCTTGTGGCACATATGGCAACCTAATCAGGAAGAGTAGTCCTTGTAGTTTTAGAACACTCTGTTGAGTATGTGACAACTGCGGGACACTCAGTGTGCAGATTGAAGAAGGCTTTATATGGATTAAAGTAGGCACCCAAAGCATGGTGGGGAAAAGCTYATCTCAAAGTGTAAGAGAAAAATTGGCTACTKAGTTTGAGATGAAAGATCTCGGGATGATGCATTATTTTTTGGGTCTCGAGGTATGGCAGAGACAGGATGAGATCTTTCTGAATCAAGGGAAGTATATAGTAGAAATCCTGAAGAGGTTTAGGATGTTGGATTGCAAGGCAATGACTACACCTATGGTACCAAATCTGAAGTTGCTGTAGGATACGACTTCAAAGACTGTGGATGTTACTTTATACAAGGAGATGGTGGGTTCGTTGATGAACTTGACGAACACAAGATTGGATATATGTTTTGCTGTGAACACCCTGAGTCAATATATGGAGCAGCCCAGGTAGGTTCATTTGGTCACAACAAAACATGTGATGAGGTACCTTAAGGGTACATTAGCTTCTGGTCTCAAATATGTGACAGACCATTAGTTCAGGTTATATGGATATTCAGATTTAGATTGGGTTGGCAATATTCTTAATCAGAAGAGTACTTTGGCATATTGCTTTAGTCTAGGCTCTAGTATGGTTTCATGGAGCAACAAGAAGCAGTTGTGTGTAGCACATAGTACAACTGAGGTAGAGTATGTGGCAACATGTGCAACAAATCGTGAAGTAGTGTGGCTTCGGAAATTGCTGAATATTGGACTGAATTTGACTTGTAGGTAAGACCTACAAGAAGAGGATGACGAGACTTGTTCTGGAGGACAAGTGATGAAGTCAACAGGTTGAAGATCTAGTTGATATTCAGTGCTCGAGAGGGAGTCGAACAATCAGTTCCAGAGAGAGCTGGGTACTACAGTGAGGAGCAGGAGGCTCTGCTGGATGCAGGAAGTAGTCATGCGTGGTGCTCAGCACGACTAAAGCTGAGTATGTGGCAGCAAGTCGTGAAGCAGTGTGGCTTCAGAAATTGTAGACTATTGGACTGAATTTGACTTGTAGGTAAGACCTACAGAAGAGGATGATGAGACTTGTTCTGGAGGACAAGTGATGAAGTCAACAGGTTGAAGATTCAGTTGATATTCAGTGCTCGAGAGGGAGTTGGACGGTCAGTTCCAGAGGGAGTTGGGTACTATAGTAAGGAGTAAGAGGCTCCACCGGATGCAGGAAGTAGTCATGTGTGGTGCTCAATACGGATGAAGTTGAGTATTTGGCAGCATGTGCAGTAGAAGTGTGGCTTCGAGAACTGTTGTCTGGGTTATTTGGTCTCAGACTCGAGGCGACCTGCATTTGGTGTGACAACCAGAGTTGCATGGAGTCGTCAGAGAACCCTGTGGTCTATGATAGGTCAAAGCATATCGAGATCAAATATTACCATCTTAGGGATATGGTGCAAAAGGGAGCAATGAGGCTCCAGTTTCGTGACTACAGAGGATCAAGTTGTGGACATGTTTACCAAGCAATTGTCGAGGATGAAGTTTGAGTACTTTAGGGACAAGCTTGGCGTGGCCTCTCTTCAGAGGGAGTGTTCTCATCCAACATGAAAAAGGGCTGGCACTGAGACATGTAGAACTCATCTAGCATGAAAAAGGGCTGGCACTGAGTGTTCTCATCCAACATGAAAAAGGGCAGGCACTGAGACAGGTGGAATTCATCCAGCATGAAAAAGCGTTGGCACTGAGTGTTCTCATCCAGGATGAAAAACGTTGGCACTGAGTGTTCTCATTCAGGATGAAAAAGGGCTGGCACTGAGTGTTCTCATCCATCATGAAAAAGGGCCGTCACTGAGACAGGGGGATTTCATCCAGTATGAAAAGGGTTGGCACTAAGATAGATGGATCTCATCCAACATGAAAAAGGGCTGGCACTGAGACTGTGGGTGCACATGATCAGGTATTGATACATTGCAGGGTAGTGGATGTCCTGGGGACATGTTGTAGTTATTTGAGAACTACCCACGAGCCTTGGATGCATTGGATGTGAAGTCACAAGGGTGCACATGATGAGGTACAGATGCATTGCGAGGTAATGGATGTCGTGGTGACATGTTGAACCTATTTGAGAGCTACCCACAGGTAATCTTCAGAGGTAATCTTGGCATAATGTAGAATGTCTCCCTCACTGAGAGGGAGTGTTGATGTTTGGGCAGCATCGGAAAGACATTCTACTAGATTAATAATTAATAATATGATTATTAGTTATTAAACAATATTATTAATTATAATATTATTAATGTAATAATATATTTATAATATAAAGTATAAATATATATAATAAAGTATAAAGTATATTTATATTATATGTATAATATAATATAAAGTATAAATATATTTATTACCCAAGGGACGCATCTCTTCATGGATGGTCACCATGGTCATCATATGTTCTTTATATATAGAACACTCATCATTGTAATACGATATTCATTCACATACAATATCATATCTTATGAAAATTCAACAGGTCAGCTCCCCTTGGTGCACGCCCAAGGCGTCCAAGCTGCTCAGCTTGTGTTTTCCTTCGTTTGGTCGGTTGGGGCATCTTCTTTGCTGAAGCACCCAACCGACGCCTTTAACTCTCCATATCTTTCGGTGGGGCGCCTGGCTTCCATGGAGCACCCACCTAGCCCACACTTTCGTTCAAGTCTTCCCCTTAAACTTTCATTGGAAGCAATCTTGGTGAAGTTGTCTTTGGCATGACATGCGCCCAAAGAACCTGACTTCGCCATATAAGAAGTCTGCTGCCGAACCGAGCTCTCTCCTTTGCTCGACTCGTCCATTTTTGACTGTGGGGGAGGAGTGCGCGCTTAGGCCAACTCCTGAGATGTTACAATATCTGTCTTGGCTCCAATCTCAAGAGAGTCTACATCCTTTCTAATAATGCCTATTTTGTGTATTTAAGTTATTTGTTGTCTCAAATTAGGTGTTAATGTGAAATGTAGAATATTTTTTTTGGAATGACTGATAACCTAAGATTTTACAAAATCAATAATATATGTGACAGGTATAGCATTGTTATTCAATGAACCACCTGATGCTCGGAAACCAACGATCAGATGGCGTCTCTATGTTTTCAAGGGTGGAGAGGCCCTCACTGGTAATTACACAAGTGTTTGAATATTTGTTTGAGCTTGTCTTATTTGTGTACAATTCTCTCCATCTATCTATTTGCTATCTACCTTTATTTAACAGTGCTGACAGTGTTATGGATTTTCTTCCATCTTGATTTGATTTGGTTAAGGCCAGACATTGTTATGTGTTATATTGATATCACTTGACAAGAGAGCTATGCACCTAGATGAAAAAATGTGCCAGTGAAGAATTTCTTGGCCATGAAGCTCTTTTTGGTTGTTCAGAATTATTATTTTTGCGTGTTCCATCTCTGCATATATCATTAAGAGAATCAGTTGGAGGCTCACACTGGTAATTACAGATATTTTTCCATATTAGTTTGTGTTTGTCTAATTTGTCTGCAATTCTCTCCATCTATCTATTTGCTATCCACCTTCATTTAACAGCACTGGCAGTGTTATGGGTTTTCTTCCATCTTATTTTGATTTGGTTAAGGCCAGACATTGGTATGTATTATATTGATATCACTTGGCAGGAGAACTATGCTCCGAGATGAAAAAATGTGTCAGTGAACAATTTCTTGACTACGAAGCTCTTTTTGGTCCTTCAGAATTATTATTTTTGCATGTTCCATTTCTGCACATCATGAAGAGAATCAGTTGGAGAATATTTAAGCAGCTGTGACTGGGGAGTATATATCTCACCAAAATTGCCAAAGACTTGCACTTGGTCCCAACCGTGTTAAATGGGCCGCTTGCATGGGCATGTTTCCCTACAAGGGTCTAACATGTACATGGGGGGATTTAAACCTTGGTGGGGGAATAACAACACCCCTGCTTTAGCAATCAACCCAGCCTCCTTCCCCCTGTTGACCAGTTGGAGACATTTATTAAATTTAGTAATGCCTAATGATACTTACATCGTTGTTCGAAAACATATAATGCAAATGCGTAGATATAAAGTACAAAGCTTCTGTGGGAGTGGGAGTGGCAAATTTTAAACATCTTTCAAAAGTATTTCAAAACACAACACATGAAACAGAATAATGTATAAGTTATAGTTGTGAGACTCGGACTCAGCAAAAACTTGGCCATCTCGGGACCTGACAAAACTCTGTGACTCAACAACATTCGGTTCAATACTCTGCGAAACTCAGCAAATAGAAAAAAACACTCAAGATGCAGAAAATTTGGTGCAGAAAAATAAATAATAACATTTTCCATCCATTAAAAATAACAGTTTATCCGTCAATGCATCTCATGAAATATGATAATAAAATTTTTGGCAAGTTCGAGCCAGGTTTGGTCAAGTTCAAGCTGGGTTTTGGGTGAGATGCCTGAGTTTAAGGTACAAAGCTTCTGTACAAATCCGTAGATAAAAAGTACAAAGTTTCTGTGGGAGTGGGAGTGGGAGTGGAAAGTTTTAAACATCTTTCCAAAGTATTTCAAAAGTATTTCAAAACACAACACACATGAATCAGAATAATGTATAATTCATAGTTGTGACTTGGACTCGGCAAAAAGTCGGCCAGCATGGGACCTGAAAAAACCCTGCCACTCATCAACACTTGGTTCAATACATGGCGAAACTTGGAAAATAGAAACAAACACTCAAGATGCAGGAAATTTGGTGCAGAAAAATAAATAATAACATTTTCCATCCATATAAGAAAACAGTTTTTCGATCAATGCATCTCATGAAATATGATAATAAAAGAGTTGGCGAGTTCGAGCCGGGTTTGGTTGAGTTCAAGCCGGGTTTTGGGTGAGTTTCCTGAGTTTGGCAATTTGGGCCAAGTTTATGCCGAGTGTTGCGATTGGTGGTTTTGTGAGGTGGTTACCAGTTTTGGGGTGGACCCAGCAAAACCTGGAAAGCCTGGCTTGAACAGCGATTATATAAATTATAATTAAAATCAAACACTGCAAACTGATGTGTGGAGCACAGTATAATAGCCCCTAGAAGCATATTTCTGGGTTATAATTTGTCTCACTCACAAGATTGGATTAGGAAGCATGTCCTGGCTAGATCCTGTAAGGATCAGATCCAATCCGGGACTCCAGAACAGAAATATTATATTAACAAATGAGAATCTTTTCACTAGGGTAGAAAAATGAGCCTCTGTATAAGCATCAAAGTACTAAAAAAAGCTTCAGAACTGAAATATATCTATTACTATAGATGCTATAGTAATAGATACATTTCACTGTTTCAGTTCTTAAGTTTTGTTTTAGTATTTTGATGATATGCCCTGGCGCTAAAACTGAAGGTGCTTATAGTGCATTTGCATGCTTAACCATCTTGACATATTATTGTCGAAGTTTCTCTATAATTTGGAAGTTTAAACATTGGTATTTACTACTGAAATTGACTCCCAGAACTGGTTTTTTACGTAGATGCCATATATGCAGTTTTGGAATTTGAAGCTGCTTTTGGTGATTTTTTAAAGTCTTCTTGCAAAGTGTTGTTTTGGACTTTCTGTATATGTTTTTCCGTATCAGATTTACAGAGAAAAAAATAGATAGGAAAAATAAGGAAGAATGAAGATACACCTCTCATATCCATCAAAATGTTTTCTCTACATATATAAGAAATGAGAGAGAGAGAAGTTACATAATGACTTTTTCATTTCTTTAACTATTACTAATTTTATTCTTAAATTATTGCACTACCATTAAGTTGATATAACCTACATACTAAATGACTATTATTTTAAATAATTATACCAACTTCCCCCTTAATGGTCTTTCTGGAAAATTCACCAAACTTATTTCTAAATTTGACAAACTTATCTGGGCCAAGTGGGTTGGTGAGAATGTTTGCAGTCTGCTTTTGTGTGGTACAGTATTGTAGCTCAACTTCATCAGTTTCTACAAGCTGCTGGATGAAATGACAATGTACATCTATACATATGGTACAGTTATGGTGTATTGGATTCTGTTAGAAATTAAGGGAAACTAGAACAGAGATATTCTTATTCAAATTATTCACTACTGTAGATATAGATCAGCAAGCAAAACAAAAATTTCTGAAGTAGATTAAATAATAGATCTGAGCATGTAGGAAACAATTCTAATCTAGATCTAAACATGAACAGATCTAATTATTAAACAATTTCTGAACATTAGCATAATCAGATTTGATAATAAGCAAAGCAATAACTGATCATTACCTTGATTGAAAAACAAGAACAAATTTACCTTAGATGCTAGGTTGCTGTCCTCTTTTCTGTATGCTCAGAAATAGCTAATAATGGTCATGGATCAAACCCTCAAGGGTTTGATCTCATCATGATCTAGGTGGACAGTTTAGCCAAGAAGAAATCCAAGACCAATCAGCAAATCATCAGCAAGCTAAGGCTGATATAGATAGCCCAAAGAACTGAAAGCTGATATGAAACCCCAAAAGCCAAAACTGATATGAAACCTCAATTACCAACCAGAGGCTGAAATAAACACCCCTAACAGCCCTACTAAAAAACTGTCCAGCATAAAGAACTGCTACAGTACAAGGGGCAGACTTAAGTAGCAGTTAGAAGGGCTGTCCCAACAAACCCTAAGGGCTGTAACAAGGTAGCATAAGTAGGTGACAGTTGCAGCACTCAAGAAGAACCAGCAGCAGCCATAAAAGGGAAGACAACAACAGTAAGAAGGGTAGCAAACCTAGGGCTGTCTCATTAAGCCCTTCAACAAAAAATCTATTACACAGTGGCAGCATACAGAAGACATCAAAACGCAACAAGAAAATACACCAGCAGTCAGCTTGAAGAGAGGCCAAAGGCAGCGGCAGCCTAAAGGTAACCAGCGACAGCCTAGAGAAGAGCTAGGAGGAGGCCGCAACACCTTCACTAGCAAGAGCGGGGGCAGTGGCACCTTTGCACAGCAAGAGGAGGGTAGTGGCACCCTTACACGGCAAGAGGAGGGTAGTTGCACCCTTACACAGCAAGATGAGGGCAGCGGCACCCTTACACAGCAAGAGGAGGGTAGTGGCACCCTTACACAGCAAGAGGGAGACCACACATCAACAAGAAGGCTCCCAGCCAGCAATAGGGAGAAACCTAAGGAGGCTGCACCTCAAGACAGTAAGAGAGGAAGCTCCAAGGAGGCTGCACCCAGAAGAACAAACTGAACATGAGAGCCGCAGAAAAAACAGACCAAGAGAAGAGAGTGTGAGAATGTAAGGAGAGAGTGAGGGGTGAGGTTCCTTTTATAGTAAAGGAAGGGTTAGGGTTAGGTTTAATTAAAAACCTAATAAGAAAAAAATAATAAAAGATAATTAATATTTTTTTTTAATTAATAAAAATATTAATTAAAAGTCAATTAAGTCAAAGTGACTAAAGAAGACCAACACCACATTAATTAAGGAGGGGAATGAGGCTCAACCAAGAGGAGGCTACAAGACAAGGTCAAAGGGGTCTTCTTCAATGGCAAACTGTCCACATAAGTCTCATGATAACTTTTAAGCTTTTATCATCTCTGCATAAGAGAAAACATCAATGATGTGGTCATGTCCATCTTCGTAGCTGCTCCTAGGTCTCATGGACCATCCCGAGAGAGAAGAAGAAGATCACACATCATCACACCTTGGTACTCAACCAAGAACCACCTGATCCCAGACTAGGTTACCCCAAAACACATCTGGGGGACCTAGAACACATCTAGGGTCTTATCCACCAAGGTACAAGACCAAGGATCAACCCAAGATTTTAAGCAAGGATTCCCTGGAACACATCCAGGGGCCCTAGAATACATCTAGGGACTTACTGTTGATGATTGCAGCTATGTGAGACATTCTCCAGCTTACAAACCTGTGAGATGTGGATCATTGCAACTATGTCAGTCTTTCTCCAGCTTACAAACCTGAGAGAAAGCCCCTAAGAAGGGTATGTGTTTCCTACCTGAGACAGAGCTGGAACGTAGAGATGAACTCCTCCATTCTGAGAGTTGAGAAGAACTCCAGATGATTATCCAGTGGGGAAGGCGATCTGTTGAGTTAGGCGTGCCTGTGGCTGAGCACAAGGTGAACGTGTGAAATCCCAAAGTGCTGGGTGCATCGTCACGAGAACATAAATGAAGATGATGTATTAGTCTCCTCTGAGCAGAAGAGTTGACGAGAAACTCCAGATGACCCTCCTGTGTGAGACGGTGGGAAAGAAGATCTGTGGATGAGCACAGGTGAACGTGTGAAGATCTGATTCTTCTGTGTATTGTAGTGAGCTAGAGATATGGACATCCCTATGGATGTGCCCCTAGTGGATGAGCACTAGTGGGTGTATCAGATCCTTTGCTATATTGATTAAGAGTCAGACATGCCTGCAACCCTAATTGTAATGTAAAGGGTACAGGTCGGCCCCACCTTAATGTGATTAGTAATTAATGTAAAAGATAATTAATCTGGTTAATATTAATTATATTATAAGCTAGTGAGGTCGGCCCTGTTGTGCCAATAGACACTTCTGTTGATAGGTTCAGGTTAGTATAAGTAAAGGTAATTTCCCCACTGAGGAAATATATCTTTTCATATGAGTTTGGAAATTTCAGCAAGTACACTTCCTTGGGAAAAGTGCGCACCTCTCTTGGGCGCTAGTCTTCTAGGGTTTGAGCACCCTCTTGTGTGCTAGGGTTTATCTTGGTGGTGAAGGTCTTTCTCTTGAGGAATATAGCAAAGGATTTGGCTGGGTTTTCTTCCCTTGTTGAGAAGGGTTTCCCAAGATACTTCTTGTGCATGGTGCTTCTTCTTTGATCTTGGTTGCGGCAACATTTATGGTTATGGCTAAATGCTAAAATGGAATGAACTTCATGCTTAACCTAGCTTATTGAAAAATCAACACTTACATCATCAATCACCAAGGAACACATCCAAGGATCAATCCGAGCACCGAGCAAGGATTCCCTGGAAATGGAACACATCCAGGGGCCCTAGAACACATCTAGGGACTTATATCATCAACCACCAAGGAACACGTCCAAGGATCAATCCAAGCACCGAGCAAGGATTCCCTGGAACACATCCAGGGGTCCTGGAACACATCTAGGGGTCCTAGAACACATCTAGGGACTTACTGCTTGGTCCTTGACCAAGAACCCCATAAATACACTGGAGGCCCTCACTAGGGTCTTTTTCCATGGTTCACTGCTTGGTCCCAAACCAAGAACCCCAGGAGTGTATTGGGGGCCCTAGAACTTAGCTAGGGTCTTAGCTATCCTCCAGAGAATGGCTCTTGCAGCTGCACTAATTTCAACAGATTCTCTGCTAATTTTAGAACACCTTGATTGTCACAATAAAGAGTTGTTGGCCCAGTCTGTTCAATCATTAACTCTGCAAATATTTTCTAAGCCAAACTGCTTTGCATGCCCCTTTTACTGCTGCCCTGTACTCTGCTTCTATGAAAGAAGTGAAACATCATGTTGTTTCTTACTATTGCAGGAGGTTGCCCTTATTCCAACACTGAATACATAACCTGTTGTTGATTTTTGATCATCCTTAGATCTTGCCCAATTTGAATCTGAATAGCCAACCAAATGAAAATGTTTGTTTTTGCCATATACTATTCTAAAGTCTATTGTACCTGTGACATAATGTAAAACCTTTTTCGCTGCTGTCCAATGTCCTGCCTTGGGGTTTGTCATAAACCTGGATATGTAGCTGACAACAAAACAAAGATCAGGCTTAGTGTTTGTAATATAGATAACGCTCCCAACAGTTGCCTATAAACAGGTTCATTTGCTGATTTTGAATCTGTTTCGGTGGAAAGTTTTGTGGAAATTTCAAGAATTGCAAATTTAGAAATTTCACCTGCAACTTGAGGTTCCCCAGATCTATTTCTTGTGAACTTTCAGCCATAGGGTTGAATCTGAAATATAAATTACAGCAGTATATAGTACATGTTTCATTTCTGTCCAACCAAATACAGAAGGCAGCTCAAGAAAACAATCACCAAACAATTGTTTCTCAAGGCAAATGTTTTTTAAGCACTCGGGGCACAAATCCAACATATAACAGATCTGAAAATTACTTAAATACAGCAGATTTATTACAGCTATACATCTTCCCACTTAGCTTGTATATGTTTGTCAAATTACTCAAGAAAATCAGCTACCTGTTCATGATAAATCTGCATACCAAACAGCCCTAGAAACTACTCATTCACTATGAGAAGATAAGTTGAAAATCTGATCTGTAAGTATACAAAGTTTGGAAAGCAAAGTACACTTCACATATACACATGAATAAAGTTACAAGTACATACCGGAAACTTTTCACAAATTGGTACAAGATAATCCTTCAAGCTTATCACAAATGAGCTCTCCAATGCTCTCCAAACCTTAGCTAGGGCATCCACCATAAATAGAAAACTCTAACCAGCAATATAAAGGTTTAGCAAGGTGTCCCACCAAGCTATCTAGCCATACCAAAGACTCTACAACAAGCTAGCATCAACACCAAGAAGTCCATCCTTTATATTTCACCAAGCTTGCATCACATAAGCTCTCCAAGCAAAGTGCTCCAAGTCTTCTTTAGGTTTCTTTGTCACAAACCCTAGGTCCTTCTCACGCAAGGACTCAAACCCTAGCACTTCGAGCCTTCTTTAGGAATTGCCCCTCAGAAACCCTAGTGTCTTCCTCCCTTACATAAAGACAAGTACAAAGACTCGAGATGAGTTCATCTTAAAGGTACAAAATACTTAATTGACTCACATGTCTAAGACAAGAATGATGTGAACTCGTCCACAAACAACTATCTAAAGCAACCTAACTAATCACTAGTTAGATCCACATTTGAAGCGTTCCAACTATAAGGTGACACATGTCAAGCTCCAAGGTAAGCATGTCAATCAAGCAAGGGTCCCAAGGCGAGTACTCCAGACAAGGTCCAATGCTAGCCTTGAAAGGTCTCCAACAGTGTTACCAACATCTCGATAATATCTCGATTTTGGCGATATTATCTTCAAAATCAGGGTCAGCGATATTTTCTGATATTTTCATTCTTACAACATTGTTTTTCATTCTTATGACATTTTCCGATATTTTCCTTGATGTTGCCGATATTTTCGTTTTCAGACCCTCGATGATATTTTGCCGATGCCGATGTTTGCAACATTGGTCTCCAATGCTCTAACACTACCTCCTAAGCCATGCGCTCGTCTGGGTCCACCACACTTACATGAATGCTCTTCAGCACAAGCATCCTCAAGTTAAGCACAAGCCCCCATGTAAGTAACCAAGTGATCCCATGCTACCTAGGGCACAATGCTCCTTCTCCAAATGGGTTCTCCTCCTAAGCAAGCAACCAAGCCCTTCATTTGTGCCTCACTAAGAATGTAACCATGCCACATACTAAACCATCCTCCCAAGCAAGTGCACCACATAAACATGATGTCAAGGTATAGCAATTCGTGATTAAGCTATCTCCATTGTGTATGTCCACTAAGATAGATTGAACAAGGGTAGGCATCACACCATGCACTCCACATCACATGAAACACCGCCAAGCATAATGTAACCAATTTATGAGTAACCCCAAAAGCTAACAAGTTTCAACCCTTTCTCCATAGATGTGAATAAAATTTCACAATCAAACATCCTAAATCTATCTAACAAACCTTTTGTATAATTTTTGAAGCAAAAACATGATGATTAGTTTGCCAAACTTTGACACCTAAACAATAATGTTGGAGGCCTGACTTTGTCCTATCAAAAGGAAAACATAATTCAGATTTTACGTTGGTAATTGCTTTGACCTCACTACCTATGATGATGATTTCTCAACATATATTACTAAAATCACCACATCATCATCCTTGCTTTTGATGTAGAGATTGGAATCAGAAAAGTTTCTTATGAAGCCACTATCTCTAAAATGGTTATCAATTTTAATGTACGAAGCTGTAGAAGCTTGCCTGAGACCATATAGGGCCTTAACAAGCCTGAACACCAAATATTCTTTTGTTGGAACCTGAAACCCCTGAGTTTTGCAGATATAAACTTTTTCGTCTAAATGGCCATTGAGGAAGGCACTTTTAACATTCATTTGGTAAATATTCCAACCAAAATGTGCAGCAAGAGCTAGAACTAATCTGATTGTGACCAACATGGCAGCTGGGGAACAAGTCTTCTCATAGTCTATCTCTTCTTACTTTGCAAATCCCTTTGCAACCAGTCATGCTTTATCCTTGTCAAGTGTCCCATCCCCTTTATATTTGACCTTTTCCATCCATTTACAGCCTATGGGATGTTTATCTCCTGTAAATCTTCCAACACCAACTCTGATTCTTCACCAGGGCATCATTTTCTACTTGCATGGTTCTCTCCTATTCTGATCACCCTTTAGCTTCTGCATAATTTTGAGGTTCAAAAGAATGTTAAATGGTAGAGATTAAAGCCTAATTACATAGATCAGATTTTTTACTTCCTCTTCTTAATCATCTTCTGTCCTCCCCTGGTTCAAGAGTCTCATTCATGCGAATGTCATCAAACCTCGGATAAAACCATTTTGGATGTTTCTTGCCATCCTTATTCTTCATATTAGCGCTGGTCTCTTGCTAATTTGGACCGATTTAAGCAGTATATCTGAAATCTTCATGGAGAACACTCCTAGAGGTTTGTCCTACATCATGCTTGGCTGCCCTATTTGAAATAGCTTATTTCTTAGCAATACCACAACCATCTTTAACACATTTCAGACCTGATTTTTGGTCTGGGAAAGAGGAAAATATGCTTGGATTTTCATCAGTGGCAACATCTTGGCTAAAACTACCTTTGTTAGTTTCAATATCAACCAATCTATAAGACTTATGGTAGTCACTATATCCTGTAAACATCGATTTCTTGCATTTTAATCCAATTTATTGCACTTCACATTAGGAACCTGAGCATAACCAACTGAACCAAAAATCTTAAAATGACTTACCTAATGCTTTTAACCAGACCAAGCCTCTTCTGGAGTAGTTTCGACCGCTATTTTAGGAGACCTATTGAGCAAATATACAACTGTGTGAACTGCTTCGGCTTGTTATCATGTGGAACTTTTGATGCACATATATGGAGAACGCCCTTGTTTGGATGGCTGCAAGAGACCCTTGATATGGAGAAACAGAGATTTAAAAAACTCTTATGAGGGAAGTGCTCATCTTTAAAGAAGGTAAAACCACCTTTAATGCTTATCCTTAATGATGAAAGGGTCAGCGTTAGTGTGAAGGGTTTCCAACTAGAGAAAATGTCAAAAGGGAAATCATAACTTTAAGTTATTATGACGTTGGCACTGACCACAACTTTAAGTTGCTCAAGGGTCAGCTTCGACCTAATAATGAAAAATGAGTATACATTAAAACACAGGGGAAAAAGGTCATTAATTGAAGTGCTTGCCTGGAGAAAAGGTAGTGTGTTATGGCTGAAATGAAGGTGTAGGAGGTGCACCCTAGCCCTAGAAGTTGTCGTGTCGCCTGGAGATTTCTCCAGGCAATGAAGGGGATTTTTCGAGGAGCCCCCTAATTGGAGCCTAGGCTACAATGGAAGCACATAAATAGTAGAAGATAGAAGGGAAAAAATGTGTGATAGAAGTGTGAAGATATTCCAAGGGCTTAGTTGAAGATCTAGCTGAAGTAAAGGAAGTTTAAGGGCATCTTCTATGTGAGGTTCATCATTTTCTTTATCTTTCATGGTTGAATTTGATTGCCAAAGTTACCTTTATAAATCTGTTGTAAAGATCTTTTGTATAAGGTCATTTTTGCTTTTTAAAGAATGATTAAGGTTGAGGTTAAGCCCTCCTTTTTGTTTGTTGTTTGTCATTGATTAATACATTGCTTGCTGTCATCATTTCTATTCCTGGGAAGGCTGCTACTGTATTTTATCGTGCATGATTGCCCATCCTTACTACTAAATTGTGATTGTGAAAGAGGCACACCTTTGGAGGGGTCCACTTTTGATTTTTGGATATTAAAGAAGTTCACATGGTTGATTAGAGCATGTTAATAACAACCTAATTATGGCTCCATTCATCAATATTCATGTTGATGTTTGGGCAGCATCGGAAATACATTCTACTAGATTGATAATTAATAATGAGATTATTAATTATTAAGCAATATTATGAATTATAATATTATTATTGTAATAATATATTTATGATATAAAGTATAAAGCATAAAGCATAATATAAAGTATAAATATATTTATTACCCAAGGGACGCATCTCTTCATGTATGGTCACCATGGTCACCATATGTTCTTTATATATAGAACACTCATCATTGTAATAAGATATTCATTCATTCACATACAATATCATCTCTTATGAGAAATCAACATGGTATCAGAGCGAGACCGGGCGTAAATCCCTCACAGGAGGGCCTAGGAAAATAAGAGAGATAAGTGTTGGAGAAAATCAAAGCATGGGATAGGTGTCTCATGTGGAAATGCAGTGTTGATTCTATTTGCATTGGTGACTACACGGAGGACAAGATCGATTCGATGGTGAAGGAAGCATTCAGAAAAGTACAACTGTACTAGAGGTTAAATTTTTGGACTTACTATGTAAGGTGAAGATGCAAGGCAATGGCTACACCTTTGGTACCAAATCTGAAGTTGATGCAGGACATGACTTTAGAGACTATGGATGTTACTTTATACAGGAAGATGGTATGTGACAGACCATGAGTTCGAGTTATATGGATATTCGGATTTAGATTGGGCCGGTAGTATTCCTGATTGGAAGAGTACTTCGACATATTGCTTCAGTCTAGGCTCCAGTATGGTTTCATGGAGCAACAGGAAGCAGTTGTGTGTAGCACTCACTACGGCTGAGGCAGAGTATGTGGAAGCATGTGAAGCAAGGCACGAAGCAGTGTGGCTTCAGAAATTGATGACTATTGGACTGAATTTGACTTGTAGGTAAGACCTACAAGAAGAGGATGACGAGACTTGTTCTGGAGGACAAGTGATGAAGTCAACAGGTTGAAGATTCTGTTGATATTCAGTGCTCGAGAGGGAGCTGGACAATCAATTATAGAGGGAGCTGGGTACTACAGTAAGGGGCAGGAGGCTGCACCGGATGTAGGAAGCAGTCATGTGTGGCGCTCAGTACGACTGAAGCTGAGTATTTGGTAACATGTGAGTAGCAGTGTGGCTTCGAGAACTTTTGTCTCGGTTATTTGGTCTCAGACTGGAGGCGACCTACATTTGGTGTGACAACTAGAGTTGCATGAAGTTGTCAGAGAACCCCGTGGTCTATGACAGGTCGAATCATATCGAGATCAGATATTACTATATCAGGGATATAGTGCAGAAGGGAGCAGTGAGGCTCCAGTTTCGTGACTACAGAGGATCAAGTTGCGGACGTGTTTACCAAGCCGCTATCAAGGATGAAGTTCGAGTACTTCATGGACAAGCTTGGCGTGGTCCTCTTCAAAGGGAGTGTTCTCATCTAGCATGAAAAAGGGTCGGCACTAAGACATGAGTGCACATGATCAGGTACTGATGCATCGCAGGGAGTGGATGTCTTGGGGACATGTTGTAGCTATTGAGAGCTACCCATAGACCTTGGTTGCATGGGGTGAAGTCATGTTCGCACTGAGACATGTGGAACTCATCCAACATGAAAAAGGGTCGACACTGAGTGTTCTCATCCAGCATGAAAAAGGGCTGGCACTGAGACAATAATGCACATGATCAGGTACTGATGCATTGCAGGAAGTGGATGTCCTGGGGACATGTTGTAGCTATTGAGAGCTACCCATAGACCTTGGTTGCATGGGGTGAAGTTATGTTGCACTATGGATATACGAGGTCTGGCACTGAGACATGAGTGCACATGATTAGGTACTGATGCATCGCAGGGAGTGGATGTCCTGTCGACATGTTGTAGCTATTGAGAGCTATCCACAGAGCTTGGTTGCATGGGGGAAGTCATGTTGCACTATGGATATTCGAGGATGTATAGATTCACATGATCAGGTACTGATGCATCGCAGGGAGTGGATGTCCTGGGACATGTTGTAGCTATTGAGAGCTACCCACAAACCTTGGTTGCATGGGTTGAATTCATGTTGCACTATGGATATCTGAGGATATATAGATTTGCATGTTCAACAATCAATGTATGTGAGCTCCTGTGGTATCAGACTTGGAGTCTGTGTCTCATGGAAGTGACACTTGGTTGCTAGACACTTGGTACAAAAGGCAACAATGAGGCTTCAATATGATGCAGAAGGGAGCAGTGAGGCTCCAATATGAGGCTACCGATGAGAAGGTTGCGGATGTGCTGACAAAGCCGTTGTCAAGGACGAAGTTCGAGTACTTCAAGGACAAGCTCGGTGTAGTCCCTCTTTAGAGGGAGCGATGGTTTCAGATGTTATCGCAGGGTAGTGGATGTCATGATGACATGTTGTAGCCATTGGACAACTACCCACTGACCCTAGATGCATGTTGAAGAGATGAGGTACAGATGTTATCGCAAGGTACTGGATGTCATGCATAAGATATCCACGTTGGCGGCAACAAATAGATGGAGGGATAAACCCTCGGTGGCATTCCCAAGCAGGCCGCACCACTTCTAGAGAGCCACAACACTATACAAGCAACCAAGGAGGGAGCTGCACCTTATACCAACAACAAGAGAGGGAGCCGTACCACTTACCAACAACCAAGGAGGGATCCGTACCACTAAATTAGATTGAACATGAAGGGGCGTCACCACACACCAGCCAAAGCTTCAGACCAAGAGCCGCACCTAAACTGAAACAAGGAGGGGCCATGACCAAGGAGGCCACACCCTACAACAAAACTGATCCAGAGGAGGTCGCACCCTACAACAAAACTGATCCAGAGGAGGTCGCACCCTACAACAAAACTGATTCAGAGGAGGCCGCACCACTATACCAACAAAAGAAGAGAGCCATGACAAATTTCAGACCAAGAATAGATTTGAAGGAAGAAGAATGAGTGAGTGTAAGAGTGAGGGGGAGAGGCTTCTTTTTATAGTTTAGGTAGGGGTTAGGGTTAATTATGATAACCCTATCTTTAGGGTTAAATTAAAACCCAATAATAAAACAAATTAAAATAATTAATATTTTAATCATAAAAAATATTAATTAGAAAGTCAACAAGTCGAGGTGACTAGAAAAGACCAACACCACATAAATATTAAGAAGGACATGGCTCAAGCAAGGAGATGCAACAGTAACACGACAAAGTCAAGGGGGTCTTCTTCAATGGAAAAGTGTCCACAAGGGTCTCATGATATAACTTACATGCTTTTATCATCCCAACATAAGAGGAAGGTCAATGATGTGATCATGTCCTTCTTCTTAACTGCTCCTAGGTCTCATTGACCATCCCGAGAGAGAAGAAGATCACACATCATCTCGTCTTGGTACTTAACCAAGAACTGCCTGGTCCCAGACCAGGATACCCCCGAACACATCTGGGGGCCCTAGATCACCACTAGGGTCTTATCCACCATGGTACACAACCAAGGATCAATCCAAGCACCGAGCAAGGATTCCCTGGAACACATCCAGGGGCCGTAGAACACATCTAGGGACTTACATCATCAAACTACTTGGTCCTTGACCAAGAACCCCAACAATACACTGGGGGCCCTCACTAGGGTCTTTTGCCATGGCTCTAACTGCTTGGTCCCAGACCAAGAACCCCAAGAGTGCGTTGGGGGCCCTAGATCTTAGCTAGGGTCTTTTGCCATCCTCTTGGAGAATGACTCTTGCAACTGCTTAATTTTAACACTCCCTCTCTACAAGAGAGACATTCTTAGCAACACCAAGCTTGTCTCGAAAGTACACAAACTTTGTCAACGACAGAGGTTTGGTCAAAATATCTGCAGTTTGTTCTGCGGTCGGAATATACTGAATACTGAGAATGCTTTTCTGGACCATGTCCCGAACATAGTGATATCTCATCTCAATGTGTTTTGATCTGTCATGAAACACAAGATTCTTGGAGAGCTTAATACAACTCTGGTTATCACAACGAATTATTGTGGGTTCCAGCTCAACACTGAACAAATCCGAGAGTAGCTTTCTGAGCCACACTGCTTCTCTAGTAGCAACACTTGCAACAATGTATTCTGCCTCTACAGTGCTTTGGACTATGGAGCCCTGCTTCCTGTTGGACCATGAGATCATAGCTGAACCCAAACTGAAACAATATTCGAAAGTGCTCTTCCGGTCCACTGTACTGCCTATCCAATCTGAATCTGTATAGCCATGACGCATTATACCTCCACTGGAAGTGTATCTGAGCCCATAGGCTATGGTCCCTCAGAGATATCTGAGAATATGCTTAGCAGCAACCATATGAATGTGTTTTGGTTTGCACATGAACTCACTGAGGGCATTCATTGCGTAACAAATGTCTGGTCTAGTGTGTACTAGATACATCAAGGATCCAATAATTTGACGATATACGATAGGGTCTTCTGGATTTGAACCTGTAGCTTGATCATATAACTTCTCTAGTTTAGGAATCATGGATGTGGTCATGGACCTACAGTCCAACATCCCAAATCTGCGAAGCACATTGACTGCATACCTGCTTTGTGAGAGAAAGGTCTCACTAGGTCTCTGCTGTTGAAATTTAACAAGGGATGTCCTCATTCATGTTTTTGTGTTTTGTCATGGGGGGGACATAAAGTCATGTTTCCTAGACATGTTTTATTTGTAAAGTGACTTTTTAAATAAAGTGCTTTTATAAAGTGAATGTAATTTATAACTTAAAGTGATTTTAAGTTGTGGGACCCAAAGGTATTTAATGTGCATTTATTACTTATTTTTTAATTAATGAGGAGCATTAAATGTGATCCCTCAGATTAGACTTATGATAGCCATTAGATTGAGTTGGTTATGTAGGTTAGGGTTTCTTGGGAAAAGAGAGAGTACATATAGATGTTTGGGAAATAAGAAAAATACATAGAGAAGACACAAGAGACAGAGATCAGATTTCTAGAGAGATTTCTAAAGCAAAGTTTCCAAAGTAAATTAGAGTGCACAATTCCTAAGACAGTGACATTAGAACAATCCGTACAACAGGAGAAAGAACAGTCCGTACAAAGAAAGGATAGTCAATACAACAAGAGGGAGGCACGGTTTTCAAGGCAAAAATATGTACAGGTCGTACTGTACTTGTTGGCACGATTCTCGAGGCATATTACTATGTATTTATTGCTGTTGTTTGACATCTGAACAGTGACACGATTTCCCAGCTAGAAATCGAGCTACAGATTGTGGCACATGTGGGCAGTTTAGAAGCTTGTTTCATGGTTGAGATAAGTGATTTGCATTTCTGATTTTGTTGAGTTGGAACTATTAAATTTCTAGGTTGTAAAGAAATTTCAGATTTTCTCTTAAATAATAAAAATAATCTCTCTAGGGTTTTCCCCATAGTGGGGTTTTTGCCTTGGTCATTGGACCAAAATCACTTGTCTACTTGTTGCATTATCAGAGTATGGATTAGTGATTTGCTTGACTTAAATATTTTAGCTTTCAGTTGCTTTCTGTTTTAAAGGATTTTATTAAAGACTAAAATCTTAGGTTAGTCAAGTGTTTGACAAAATGTGTGAATGAGATATTTTTGATTTTGTCATGAAAAGTCTTCATGGTATCAGAGCTAGGACTCTGTAAGAAGTGCATTATGTAGAATTTGATTTTAGAGTTGGGAAAAGAAAAAGGGGAATAGTTGTTTGAATATGGCTGCTTCCATCAGACTTGAGGACCAATTAGATGGCATTTCTAACTATTTGCAATGGACGATTAGAATGACAACTATTTTTCAAGCAAATAAACTGCGGGCTCTTGTCACTATTGTGGTAGTTCCTCCCTCCAACGATCGTATTGCCTTGGATATACATGAAGTCAAAGAGGCCCAAGCCCAGAGACTCATTTTGGATGGAGTAAAGGATCCACTCATCCCACACCTGGCTGAAAAGAAGACAACCAAAGAAATGTGGGAGGCACTGAAAAAACTATACGAGGCTAAGAATGAAAATCGTAAGATGGCACTCAAAGATAATCTGCATTCAATCAAGATGACCAAGGGTGAGAGTGTGGTTTCGTATCTTACCCGATTGGCACAAGTTAAGGATGAACTGGCAGCTGTGGGGGAAGTCATCTCAGATTCGGAGCTTGTGAGTATAGCCTTGAAAGGTTTTACAAAGGATTGAGAATTCTTTGTGAAATGCATTGTGGGACGTGAAAAACTTCTAGATTGGAGCAGACTTTGGGATGATTTCACTCAGGAGGAGATCTGGATGAATGGAGAGAAGGGAGGAGAAGGAGTTGTTGAGAACATTGCTCTTCTGTTAAAGGGCAAGGGAAAAAGTAAGAAGTGTTCCAGGATTGACATCAACAAAGTTCGTGGCTTTGCATGCAATGAATATGGCCACTATGCAACACAGGGTCCCAACAAGAAGGGACAAAGGAGGAGAAATAAGTAGCAGCCTCTGTAGAGGTAAATGACTTTAGTGAGAAGTTTGAGAAAGAGTTTTCTCTTGTCTCCATTGTTTCTAGTGGCAACAACAACAACGTTGAGTTTGACAGGACTTGGATGGTGGACAGTGGGGCCACCAGTCATATGACAGGAATCCTGGACTCATTTCTGTTCATATCTGAGATTGGTCCTGATCATGTCGTGAATGGGACTGACCAGATCAGAGGAGTCGACAATGTCAGGTTTCTGTTGGACTTCAGAGAGACCCTGGAAGTAGAAGGGGTATTGTTTGTACAAGGGCTGATAGTTAATCTCCTCTCAGTCTCAGCTCTGGAGGATGCTGGATATGTAATCACTTTCGAACGTGGTTATGTTCATATTCATGTAGTAGATGAGGTTCCCATCAGGACAGTTCTGATTGGAGAACGGAGAGGCAGAGTATACACAGTGTTTGGCCAACCTGTGGGATGTCAGTCAGGTTGGATATCTGACTCAGAGGGAGAGCAAGAAGCTCAAAGGACTGGAGGTGCACCCGAATGTCAGTCCTCAGTTCAGGGATCTAGTACTAGCAGAAAGATAAACTGGTATGAGTTGAGCCAGTCAGAAAATGCTCAGAGACGAGACATGATTTCTTGAAGCATCAATAGAAGGCATAGTTCCACCAGACCAGTGCAGAGGCAACATTCAAGTTTAGAGGGAGCAATCGCTGCAGATAGCTTGGAGTCCGGGAATGGTCCTGGAAGTGGAAATGTTAGGAGGACCTCCCTCGTTAAGAGGGAGTGTTGAAATTTAACAAGGGATGTCCTCATTCATGTTTTTTTGTTTTGTCATGGGGGGGGGGACATAAAGTCATGTTTCCTAGACATGTTTTATTTGTAAAGTGACTTTTTAAATAAAGTGCATTTATAAAGTGAATGTACTTTATAACTTAAAGTGATTTTAAGTTGTGGAACCCAAAAGTATTTAATGTGCATTTATTACATATTTTGTAATTAATGAGGAGCATTAAATGTAAGCCCTCAGATTAGACTTATGATAGCCATTAGATTGAGTTGGTTATGTAAATTAGGGTTTCTTGGGAAAAGAGAGAGTACATATACATGTTTGGGAAATAAGAAAAATACACAAAGAAGACACAAGAGAGAGAGATCAGATTAACAGAGAGATTTCTAGAGCAAAGTTTCCAAAGTAAATTAGAGTGCACAGTTCCCAAGACAGTGACATCGGAACCAGTGTTACAAACATCGATATCGGCAAAATATCGTTGAGGGTTTGAAAACGAAAATATCGGCAACATCGGGGAAATTATCGGAAAATATCAGAAAATGTCGTAAGAATGAAAAACAATGTTGTAAGAATGAGAATATCGGAAAATATCGTTGACCCTGATTTTGAAGATAATATTGCCAAAATCGAGATATTATCGAGATGTTGGTAACACTGATAAGAACAGTCCGTACAATAGGATAAAGAATAGTCTGTACATAGAAAGGATAGTTCGTATGGTAAGAGGGAGGCACAGTTTTCAAGGCATAAATCCATAAAGGTCGTACTATACCTGTTGGCACGATTCTCGAGGCAGATTACTGTGTATTTATTGCTGCTATTTGACATCTGAATAGTGACACGATTTCCCAGGCAGAAATCAGGCTGCAGATTGTGGCACGTGTGGGCAGTTTAGAAGCTTGTTTCATGGCTGAGATAAGTAATTTGCATTTTTGATTTTGTTGAGTTGGAATTATTAACTTTCTGGGTTGTAAAGAAATTTCAGATTTGCTCTTGAATAGTAGAAATAATCTCTCTAGGGTTTTCCCCACAGTGGGGTTTTTGCCCTGGTCATTGGACCAAAATCACTTGTCTACTTGTTGCATTATCAGAGTATGGATTAGTGATTTGCTTGACTCAAGTATTTTAGCTTTCAATTGCTTTCTGTTTTAAAGGCATTTATTAAAGACTAAAATCTCAAGTTAGTCAAGTGTTTGACAAAATGTGTGAATGAGATATTTTTGATTTTGTCATGAAAAATCTTCATCTGCCACACCTCTAAGCCAAGAAAGTTATGCATAAGACCCAAGTCCTTCATTTCAAATTCTGCTGATAACTCCCTCTTAGTCTGAGCTATCAGATGTTCCTCTCTAGTAAGGAACAAATCATCCACATATAAAACCAAGATAACATGATGATTTTTTCACAATATTTATATAAAGATTAGAATTTGCTATACTCTTGGAGAACCCAAGACTCTGAAGAAAATTGTCAATTCTTCTATACCAAGCTCTCGGAGCTTGTTTCAATCCATACAAGGCATTTTTGAGTTTGCAGACATGAGATTCTTTCTCATGGATCACGAAACCCTTAGGTTGCTCGATATAAACCTCTTGCTCAACTTCACCATTAAGAAAGACAGTCTTAACATCCATTTGGTGAGGTTTCCAATAAAAAATTGAAGCAAGAGAGATGATGATCTGATAGAGGTATACTTGGCAAAAGGAACAAAGATCTTGTCATAATCAATTCCTTCTTTCTGAGAGAAGCCACGAGCCACAAATCTAGCTTTGAATTTTTCAACACTGCCATCTGTTGCATACTTTATTTTGTAAATCCATTTAGAGGTTACTACTGATTTGCCTTGAGGTCTTGGGACCACTTGCCATACATCATTCTTCAATATTGACTCGTACTCTTCTATCATGGCATCGTTCCACACTTTATGTTTGGCAGCCTCATCAAAAGTGGAGGGTTTTGAGTCAATCACAAGATTCATCTGAGCTATCAAATGTGAGTATTTATTTGGTTTCTTGCTTTCTCTGAAGGTACCTTTAGGTGCTGCATGCTTTTCTGCTGCTTTTAAAATTTCACGACACCATGCTAGCTTCCTTTTGAGAGGAGGTTTCTCTAAGGGAAACTCAACAAAATCCCTTATGGGATCCATTGAAGGCTCTTTGGCCTCCTCCCTATGTTCATCTAAAAGTAGTCAATTTGAAGGTTCTAAAGATGGAGCTTCCTGCTCCTCTGTATCACATGGAAGTTTTCATTGTATCCCACAAAAGTGTCTTTCTTTCCAGAGGGCTCTAACTTGGTCCTCTTTTCTTTTGGTACATGAATGTAGATAGGAGTACCAAAAATTTTCAAATGGTCCACTGAAGGCTTCTTACTGGTGAAAACTTCTTCTGGAGTTTTCTCTTCCAAGGCTTTATGAGGACTCCTGTTTTGAATATAGACTGCACTGCTTGCAGCTTTGGTCCGAAGAGACAATGGAAGATTCTGATCATACATCATGGCTCTGGCTGCTTCACAAATTATCTTGTTCTTTCTTTCTGCAATCCCATTCTGCTGAGGATTATAAGGCATAGTCAGCTCCCTCTTAATCCCAGAAGTCCGACAGAGATCATCATACTTGTGGGAGTCAAATTATTTTCCATTGTCTGTTCTGAAAACACAGATGTGTCTACCTATTTGATTCTCAACAAGAATCTTAAAATTCTGAAATTTACTGAAAGATTCATCTTTAGTTTTTAGAAAATAAATCCAAGTTTTACTAGAACAATCATCAATAAAAATGATATAATAAAGACAACCATTCATGGACGGAGCAATCATAGGTCCACAAAGATCAGAATGAATAAGATCTAATATACCATTAGTTTTTCTATTACTGTGAAGGTAAGCTTTCTTTGTATTTTTACCAAGAGCACAACCTCTACAAATACTATCATGCTTAAAAGAAAAAAATGGCATACATGTTACAATTTTTTGCAAACCTGGGAGAACATTATAGTTGAGATGTCCAAGCCTTCTGTGCCATAGTTCGTAGGGGTTGATCATCTCATGAGCTAATGCTTGAATAACTTGACCAGTGACTTTGTAAAGTCCAACTTCTTGAGCTCCGATTGTCATGGCTGAGCTCATACTTTCATTTGAGGGCCACATAAGAGCCTTTCCTTTGGAGAAGGCTACTGAGTACTCTTTACTTTCTAGAACTGCAACTGAGATAAGATTTTTCTTTAATCTAGGAACATAAATAATTTCTTCAATATGAAATACATTACCTGACTGAAGCTGAAAAGATGCTGATCCAAATCCTTTGATGGCATAGGTGCCATTATCACCGAATTCTACCTTCACATCGAACTTCTTATCTCGATAGTTCACAAGGTTTTTTTTGAAGCCTGTAATGTGCTTGGAGGCCTCGTTGTCGACTAACCAAACTTATTCCGGTTTGGTGACAGTACCGGAGAGAGATGAAACAAGATAACTTTCTCTGCGTTGTTCTTGTTCTTTAGTAACAACTTTGGTTCTTCTTCTTTGAGGCTCTTCACCCTCAGTTGCAACTGAAGCAAGGAACTTGCCTTTCCGTTTCTGCTGTGAAGGAGGGTTCCTGCAGTCTTTTGCATAATGACCTAGCCTTTTACAGTTAAAGCATTTTACTTTAGACAAATGAGAGTGAAAGTGAGAGTGCTTACCTTGGGGTTTTTTATCTTTGCCTTTGTGCTGAGGAAACTTCTTCCATTTCTTGGCTTTGACTGAAAGAGCATGGTCTTTCACCGTTGAGGGTTCGTTTCCGCTTTTAAGTCTACCCTCTTTTTCCAGGCAATCATGCCATAATCTCTCGAAGTTGGGTTGAACTTCTCTTCCATTGACTGATGAGAGAAATGTCTCACATGAGTTAGGAAGACCATTTACTGATGTTTGTACAAGGTCATCATCATCCACTGCAACTCCAATTGCTGCACGCTGATCTCTTGTTTGGGCAATTATGGAAAAGAAGGCAGAGATAGTTTCATCCTTTCCCACCTTTAATGTACGTAGTTGTTTCGTCAAAATCCTCTTCTAAGTTGGGGCCTTCTTTTCATATAGATTTGCTAGGGCATCAAAGCATTCCTTAGCTGTCCTTAGATGAGCAATAAGAGGCATCATGCTGTCTTTAACTAAGTTAAAAATGACCCTCTTGGCTTTGGCCTGCCTCTTCTTATAGGCTTCCCTTCCTTCATTTGAAGTAGGTTCTTCTATCACCCTGGTAACCAGTTTATCCAAGTCACCTTCTTCTAGGATATTAAACACCCTAGCCTTCTAGGCATTGAAGTTTGAAACCCCTTCAAGCCTATCTTCTGCTTTGACTGAAGATGAACCTATACTGAAAACAAGATATGATATAAAACAAGCTTACTGCTGATCTGCAAAACAAACCCTTAGGTGTGGATTTATGCAGGCTCAAAAGTCTACCACAATTGAACTCTTTTCACGCCCTAAGCTCTGATAGCATGTTAGAAATTCAAACTAGAAACAAAAAAATCCCTTCTTGTTTTTATTTACTACAGTAGTTTCAGATCAACAATATATTCAAAATTTCTGATGTAAACAAATAACATAAATGGTACAAAGGATCTGAAAATTAAAACAAAACATATTTGAACATTATCTGAACATTAATTTAACACAAACTAAGAATAGATCTGAACATTTCATTAGCAAAAGAAACAAGGAACAGATTTACTTGATTAGCTTGTAGTTGTCCTCTTTTTTGTATGCTCAGAAAAAGCTATAAGAGTCATGGATCAAACCCTCAGGGGTAGATCTCATCATGAACTTGTGAATAGTTTTGCCAAGAAGGACATAAGAAAAAAATCAGAAAACAAGCAAGGTTGAAGCAAAGGGCACCACTGTCCAATAAAAGGAAACCACTTGGCAAAACTGCTATAGTGATAACAACAATTAAAGGGCTATCCAACAAAAATATTAAGGCCAACAAAAACATAGGTCACCAACAAAGGCAACACTGGAAATAGGACAACAACAATAAATAGGTGTACCAACAGCAACAATAGCAAGTAGACAGTGGCAACACAAAGTACAGGTGACCGTACCAGCAAAAAGATAGATGAAGGTTGGAACAAATACCCTCAGGGTTGGCAACAACAAATAGAAGGAGAGATAAACCCTTGGTGGCACTCCCAAGCAGGCCGCAACACTTCTAGAGAGCTGTAGCACTATACGAGCAACCAAGGAGGGAGTTGCACCCTATACCAACAACAAGAGAGGGAGCTGTACCACATACTAGCAGCCAAGGAGGGATCCGTACCACTAAATCAAACTGAACGTGAAGGGGCCGCACCACACATCAACAAAAGCTTCAGACCAAGAGAGCCGCACCTAAACTGAAACAAGGAGGGGCCAGGACCAAGGAGGCCACACCCTATAACAAAACTGATCCAGAGGAGGCCGCACCACTATACCAACAAAACAAGAGAGCCGCAACAAATTTCAGACCAAGAATAGATTTGAAGGAAGAAGAATAAGTGAGTGTAAGAGTGAGGGGGAGAGGTTTCTTTTTATAGTTTAGGTAGGGGTTAGGGTTAATTAAGCTAACCCTATCTTTGGGGTTAAATAAAAACCCAATAATACAACAAATTAAAGTAATTAATATTTTAATCATAAAAATATTAATTAGAAAGTCAACAAGTCAAGGTGAGTAGAAAAGACCAACACCACATAAACATTAAGAAGGACGTGGCTCAAGCAAGGGGATGCAATAGTAACAAGACAAAGTCAAGGGGGTCTTCTTCAATGGAAAAATGTCCACAAGGGTCTCATGATATACCTTACATGCTTTTATCATCCCAACATAAGAGGAAGGTCAATGATGTTATCATGTCCTTCGTCTTAACTGCTCTTAGGTCTCATGGACCATCCCAGGAGAGAAGAAGATCACACATCATCTCGTGTTAGTACTTAATCAAGAACTGCTTGGTCCCAGACCAGGATACCCCAAAACACATCTGGGGGCCCTAGATCACCACCAGAGTCTTATCCACCAAGGTACACAACCAAGGATCAATCCAAGCACCGGGCAAGGATTCCCTGGAACACGTCCAACGACCTTAGAACACATCTAGGGACTTACATCATCAAACTGCTTTGTCCTTGACCAAGAACCCCAGAAATACACAGGGGGCCCTCACTAGGGTCTTTTGCCATGGCTCTAACTGCTTGGTCCCAGCCCAAGAACCCAAGAAGTGCACTGGGGGCCCTAGATCTCAGCTAGGGTCTTTTTCCATCCTCCTGGAGAATGGCTCTTGCAGCTGCTTAATTTTAACATTAAATAAAAGAGAAAATTCTCACAAAGAAATAAGGGATATAGCATGGAGGATTTATACCCCAAAAAATCATAAGGAAATCCTGTAGAAGCTTGGAGGAGGAGGATAAGATAAGATAAGATAAGTCTATTAATGTTAACAAATGACCAACAATAGGTCAACATGAATGTTTAGTACATAAGTGGCAATACAAAGTGGGAGTGCAAAGGCCACTCCTATAAAAGCAAGAAACAAAACCGATCTAATGCTGAAAGGAAATATAATGATCTAGAGTTGAGTGTAGGGGAAAGAGCCTCAGTGGTTTAGGTGCCTGCTGTCGAATTGAGGAGAGGGGGTCAACCTTTGAAGTTGGTTGTGCATCTCTCCTACCATCTAAGGCCTAGGGAAAGAACCTTTATATAGGAATTTGGTTGGAGTCTCTTTGTTTAAAAGTGGTTATTCGCTGTTGCGATTCGGTGGAGGGGATCTGCCTACTGGTTAGGCATAAGTTGTCTCGAAGCCTCAAACAACACCCTCACATGGGTCTCACTGTCGTGCATTGTGTTGCCTCTCGAGGTCCCATAGATCTGGGGGTCGAAATGGTGCTAGACCTTTCCTGCCTCTTGGTGCCCTTATCCATTATGAACACTGGGAAGAAAAATGTGATCTGTTGAGTAGTGTTTGGTTGAGTGGTGGATCAGAGAGCTCTGAGCATGAGTGCTTCTCCCAAGTATAATGCTAGGCACCGCTGGTCTGGGTGTTGGAAAAACGTGGAAGGGGAGTTCCGAGAATCTAAATGTTGAGAAGAGTAACTCGGAAGGTCTTCTTCCATTTGTGGCGTCCTAGCATGGTAGAGGAGAATGAAACTTAGCCAAGTTGATGTGTTAATCTCTTTCCTAAAGTTTACTTAGGAAAAAGTCACTTAAATGTGTTATATTTTAATGTTGACTTATTGAGCATTTTTTTTATAAAGTTAAAAGTGAAAATAATTTAAGTGATGGTCTTTTAATCTTGGCCATCCATCTCATTGTGATGATGAGGGTTGATCTTAGCCCTTAATCGTTTTGGAGATAGGGTTTTCACTTTCTCAATGGAGAAAAAGAAGTCGACTTGGTGGCTGGGCACATTATTCATTGAGAGAGGGTGAATTTCTGCTAGAGGAAGAGATTTGCTTGAGGGTTTGCTAGAAGAAAAGTGCAGAGAAGACGAAGGGGACATTTTTCAGGTGGATCGATTAGCTTTCCTTGACATTTGCAGAGGCCGTACTTCAGATCTGAGTAATGGTCGTACAGGTGACGCATAGTTGACATAGGGGGATGCACGCACTGCGCAGAGGTCGTATTTATCTGGATCATTTTTGTGCTGCTAAGGTCTATTTGATTGGGAGAGGGCCATACATATTTTCAAGGAGAGATTGTTGGGGTTTCTCCCAACTTATTGGCTGGATCGATTTTTCTTGTAAGAGATCTCTATATTTTCTACTGCATAATAAAAATCCACAAACTGAAGAACGAGTTTTCCCACATTGGGTTTTTCTCGGGTTTATTTACCCAAAAATATTTGTGTTTCTCATGGTTGTGATCGTTGTTATATTCTTCATTATTGATCATATTTATTTTTCTGCTGTGCATTTAAAATTTGTGAAGAAACCTAGCTATAGCCACAAAGAACAATTTCAGAAATTTAAATTAAACTGAGGAAATCATTTTTGAGTGAAATATTGTTGTAAATATTGGTTCATATTGCCGGGTTTTAGAAATTTCACACTAAATAGGTAGTGGAATCGATTTTGTATCTCATGGTAATGAAGGCATTTGAATATAAAGCGCTCCTTCGTCTTCGATGCTCGTCTATGTTAGATTTGACATAATTTGTCATCTCATGGTTCCAGTACTCAGGTTCCACTCAAAGTTGATGTGAGAGCACTTTGAACTGGGCTAGAGGGATCTTGAGCCCATGCATCCAATGCCAAAGTGTATAAGGGTTTTCACTATGAGGCCATTTCTGAGCTCTAGGAAGTGCTCCTCATAAAAAGTTATCTTGGGTCTCAAACCTATAAGGGGGTTAACCCAAGTATCTTGGATATACTGTTTATAAAGATCCTACGTAATAATCCCATTCATTGCCTACTTATTAGGCAAGAGATGGCCAAGAGCATCCAAAGAGTACCTGAATGGGGGAAGGAAGTTTATTAATATACCAGTTGATTGAAGGATGCAGGAAACCTATGAATACAAGCATGATGCTCTCCTAGTTTGGGGGGGGGGGGTTGGGTTGGTTCAATTGAGCGATGGCCTTCGAAGATAGGTAAACCAGATATGAGTAATGGTCTCTGACCATTGATGGGTTGGTAAGTTTTCGAAGATGACGTAGCAATTATACCAATTTAAAGACAATCTCGATTCGGAAGTGGCATTCTGCAAAATTTGCCTAGATGATGGGTTGGGGATTACCCTCTTGCATTTGATGAAGTGATGGAGGAAGAGGGTCTGACTCTATTGGTGCAGGCCCAATTTGACTCAAGAAGGATTGGTCACCAAATCTTTGAACCTCTAAATAAGTTGCTCTATATAGGCACACCAATGGAGATCCTTTCTTGACAAATACAACTATCCAAAGGCCACCATTAGAATGGCCCCATGAAGGTATATAAAGTGCTAATGTGTTGAATGTAGATTTTCCTAATGAATTATTGAAAGTCAAGATATCTATGCCCATGACACAAATAATAAAGATCTCATCACAAACAAAAAAGATTTGAAAAAATTTGGGCCTTGATTAGACAAATGAGGATCATCCTGTGGCGTTTCAAGGCATGAATCAAGGAAAAGGAAATGGTAGTCACTCCCCATTCTATATCACTTTGATGATCGACACACTATCACATAATTATATGTTAGATTCAGGGGCATATAAAGGTGATGAATGAATTGGGTCTTCAAACCATAGTTCATACAGGAATGTATGTGCCATGGAATTAAGGGAGATCGAGGTGTATGGGTTGATTAAAGCTCTCCAGGTTAGATTGGACTTATCCAGACATTACTCTTTTGATAGATATAGTTGTTATTGCTATCTCGTATGCATGGGTTATGTTATTTTCTAGAAAATGGGCTACTAACTTAGGTGTAGTACTCAGATGGATTTATTTTATGCCACCATACCTATATGTGAAAATATGTATGTCAAATTGTATAGAGAACCAATGATGAAGGACTATGTTGAGGACCTAAAGGAGCCAATGAATGAGCTCGTATATGCAAAGGATGATTTTGGAAACTATGCAATCATGGCTCAATCCATAGTGCCACTACTGGAGGATGCACCCAAGGGAGGCAATGGAACTATATGGAAGATGCATTTTGATGGAACTCGGTCCAGGATAGGTGCAGGAGCAAGGATTACATTTACATCCCCTCAAAGTGAGATCACATCTTTTTCTTATAGGTTAGACTTTGATTGCATTGATAATATTGTAGAGTATGAAGCATTATTGTTGGGATTGGAGTGGGGAAAATAAATGAGTTTAAAGATGTGAAAGTTTTTGGAGATTATGATTATATAGTGATGCAATTAAGAAACTAGTTTGCTACAAAGAATGAGAGATTGAAGAAATACATACATGCAATATGGGATACAAATGGAGTTGCAAAAAATGTGGGAGGCTAAAATTATTGTCCCAGTGAGACCTTCATCATGGGTGGCTAACATGGTGTCGGTTAGGAAGAAATTGGAGAAATTAGGCTATGCCTTGACTTCAAAAATTTGACTATGTGTTGTAGAAAGTTAATGGATTGGGTATGATGTCTATGTTGGATGGTTTCTTGGGTTATAACTAGGTGCTTGTGAAGGAGGAGGACCAACATAAGACAACCTTTACTACACCATGGGTGGCATTTGTATATATCGAGATGCCATTTGGTTTGTTGAATGTCCGATCCACATTTTCGTGAGTTATGGACTATACATTTAGGGATATAACGCAGAAACATGCCACAATCAGCCTTAATAATGCTGAAAAATAATGCAGAAATATAGTCTTGGAGAGTCCTACCAGTGCCACTCTTGAATAAGGTTATGTAGGTGTTGTCCTAATATGAAATATTAATTCCAACAACAATTATTTGATAGCTGCAAGATAAATATATTCAGAAATATCACAGAAAAACAACATAAGAGGGAGAACCTCCTCACATTACAACCATCCAAATGGCAAATTTTCCGTTAGGCCTTCATAACTTTGCGTGATACGCTTCATGAAATCGGGACACCATCCAAATTCGTGTTCGACACGAATTTAGGTCGTGTTCGACACGAATTTAGGTCGTGTTCGACACGAATTTAGGTCGTGTCACGTGTAAGGACACGACCTAAATTCATGTCGGACACAAATTAGATCGAATCCGTGTCCCCACGTAGGATTCGAGACATGGGGAGGGTTTTCAACGAATCATGTTTCATAGGTTGTAACCTTGTTGCTGAAAATACAATATGTAAATCACCAAAAACCCAAATCAAAACCCATGTTTTGAGCTACAACTTTTACAACAGATTAAAATTCAATGCAATACAAAAATAATGGATGGGAAAAATGATCTTATTGTCCAATCATCAATTTCCATGATTTTCAAGACTGAAGATATATGCCTGGAATATCCCCAAAATCTGCCCAAAAAAATCCCTGAAATCTACCTAGAACATCCTCAAAATCTGTCCGGAACGTCCCTGAAATCTGTCCGAAACGTCTTGGGGATGACCAGCAAGTCCCCGAGTCCCCAATGGAGTCCCCAACAATTTGGGTAAGTTTCCTAAGGGTCCCCAAGTCCCCGGAATGCGGGAACGCGGGTTTTTTTGGGGGGGGGGACGGGTCCCCGTGCAACATAGCATATTTCACTTTTGACTTAAATCTCCTAAGTCAAAGTGAAATTAGAATCATAATGTAAAGTAACAAGGGTAATAGTCTCCCCCTTTGTGTTTAGAGACTCATAAACACATGGGGACCACTTTCCAAGGTACCCAAATCTCAACAGTCCTCGACCCCTTGAAATTCCTGTTTATTAGAGGCAAATGTAGCAATATATTTCAAATCCTGCCATGAATCACTTGAGACCATACGAGCCAATGCCTCTCTTACCTGCAAAAGGTGCCTGAAGGTGAGGTAATAGCTAGCAAATTTGGACTTCACACTCTTAAGTAGCTCCAACTTAGAGTGATTGTGGAAAATGTAGTGGGTATGACTATGACTGGTAATAAATTTTATCATACTCTTCCCTTTCTTGTACAATGCATCAATCCATTTATAATCATGCTCCTTCAACTTAACAATTTCATGCATCAAGAGGTTCAATGTGTGCACCAAACATCTAGACTAAAATATGTTAAGATATATATCCTCAATGATTGCGTTGACGCTGCCTTCCAATCGGAAGCATTATCAGTAATGAATTAAATGATATTCTAGTATGTATGGCCTAATATCTTGAATGGTTTTAATCAAGGGCTCTGCAATATTAATATCGGTCTTGTAATGATCTAAGTAGTCACAGGAAGAAAAGAAGACTGCATGACTAGTAGACACACGAAGAACATTTATCAATGGCTTGCCTTTATCATTTGTCCATCCATCAGATATAGTGGATACCCCATATTCGGACCAATGTAGATTTAAGTCCATTGACCCTAGGACATGGGGACACACGGACATGTGGGCATGAGTCTTTGTCTCACAATCCATAGACCCCCGACATGCAACATGCTGGGACACATATACACACACGCACACACACACAAAAGTTACAGAAATATACTTAAAGATGAAAATTTTGAGAACATTTAGAAAGCATTGATACAATCTTACAAGTAATAACTTACTACATCAAACACACAAGGAATTATAACACATAGAGGTTTAGAACTAGAAGTAGAACCAAAACTGCAATTTTCTCAAAGTCATTTGATGTATCAAAATCAAAAGGTACTACATAAATGATAGATCACGATTCATAGATCAGACCATGATTTATAGATGATAATGATACTAAATACAAAAAAGGGTAGAATGGTAGAACCATAGATCGAAGAATCTCATAGCCCGTTAGTTGTCTAGCTCCTCCTCAATGCCTCACCTATGATCATCACTGCCACTGTCCTCTTCTCCTTCCTCTTCCTCCTCCATACCCAGTAGGCTATTGACATTGGAGAACTCAAAGCTGCTGTCCAGACTCCAAACTGATATCATCTGCAAAATTCATATCCATCCCACATCTTCAATATTCCCTTCAAGGACTCTTCCCTCATCCTGTATATAAGACACAAGCTGAATTGCAGAGACACCGATGTCTCCATTCTGGACTGCTAAACGTATGCATATTCTTGTATGTGCTCCAATTCCTCTAACAAGAAGAGGATGAAGTAATTTGAGAGAGGAGAGTCATGGCTAACTGCTGTAGGATAGGGCATGTTGTCCCATGTGTTGCAGAAGCCCTTAATGTTTGAGCCATGGTTTCTTTGGGATGAACAAAGAAGAACATTGCGATTGGAGAATGCCACTCCTGGAAAAAAATGCAGACTGGAGATGCACCAATCTCATGAAAATCTTGCCAAAATATGGTTTTCTCCTTACCCGCAGACTCTTTGAGGCAAACAACAATGAAACAATGATAAAAGAGAGATGACAGATTGAGGTTTAGGGTTTTAAACAGACCCGTGAGTGACTTTTTTGTACTGCTGTTGTCCTACACATCAGGACACACTGTGCCCACATGTTTGACATGATGTGTTGTGGATGCGTGGCAGGGTGTGTCCGACACGTGGACACAGCATGTCCCACGTGCCCATGAACTTGACACCGGGTTTTTTGTTCCCTAGCCTAAAACCCCAAGAGTATGGTAACTTAGATCACCATTTGTAACCCAAATGTGCAGTTGCTTGCAAATCTAGTTACTTTTGTTGATTCTGTTATACATGGCGACTTGCATCACAATATACCATAATACCAAGTTTGGTCGAATTGGAGAAAAGAATTGAAAATTTGGGAAAATATCGGAGAAGCTGAATAATTTGTTTCAGTTCAGATGTGGTATGTTCAACGAATTGTTGACCAAACTCAATCAAAGAGAATCTGAATTTTATAAAAGAATTCGTCCAATGTTTTCTTCAGTCGTGGAGATTGTTGCAACTCCCTTATTTTTGAGTTTGCACTCTGCCCGGTGCCTGGAGATTTCCCAGTTCTGAATTCTAATTTTTTCCATATAATTGTTAGAAAGGCCCAAGCCACATCCCTGTTTTTCTTCTTCTTCTCGACTTGGAAGAAGAAAACTTGAAGTGAACTCTTGATTCTGTGCTATCGGATCATGAATGTTCACAACACAGTGATGAGATTGAACTGGATTTCACTTTAGTTTTGTCATAAGAGAATGCTGCTGGTAGACAAGTTGGAGTATACCCTATGTGACTAGGACCTTTACCTTGTTAGACACACAATCTGTGCAAACCTCCCAATCCATGGAAAGAATGTGGCCATGTTAAAACCAAGGAATTTTGTTTGAGCCTTGGGTTTCACCGTTTGAAATAAAAGATTGCTATCTAGATTTTGAATTTGAAAATTAACAACTAAGTCAGATATTTAGGAATTGACAGGATAGATTCTTCTGGAGGTGTTAAATTTTGTCACCGCCTATTGTAGAAAGTAATTTATGTGAAGCAAAGGGTGAACAACAAATGAAGAGGTCAATATAAAAGTTGTAGGACTTATTGTTGGTAAGGAGTTAGTAGAGCTAAAAGCCTTATAACAAAATGTTAAAGAACTTTGGGTTGCATCGAAGTGTATACTATCAGTCACTGTTACAAGATGGGAATGCAATAAAACTTAAAAAGTGTGTAGAAAAGAAAATCTTTTCTGTGGAAATTTCTCAGAATTCAAATTCAATGCAAATCAGAAATTTAGCCTTCAACCTAGAAGGTTTCTCTGATCTTAGCCCTCTGAATTTTAAGCCTTAGGGCTGCTGTAAAAACAAGGTACGAAAGAGCAGCAGAAAGAGTACAATGTTTCTCTTCCAAACAGCCCAAACTTCCCTGCAATTCAAGGAGAAAAAAATACCAAACCAAAGGGATAAGTTTCAGCCCTTATAGGGAAACTTATCAGTTGATAACCATGTTTGAATATACTCTTTTACAGCAGTAATAACATCAGTGACATCAGTAAAATCAGCCCCTTATATTCTTCACTTATATGTGGCTGTAAATAACAATGCATAAAGAACATATATAGCTGAAAATCAAATCAGGAAATTGCACAGGTTTTAGACAGCTTGAAACTTCATTAATATGCTCAAGATGAAGTACATGTATATACCACAGCCTTCTCTCAAGGCTAGTTTAAATCCTTCCAGCACTCCAAACCCTATCTAGGGCAAATCAACAGAACACTAGCAGCCAAGAAGATCCAATATGCAAGAATGACTCCAGCACATTCTCCAAGGCAAGACATCCTGTCCTCTTCTTCTTCTTTACAGTTCCACCCTAGAGTTTTATCACAAAACACTAATTTCCAAATTGCAAGGGGTAAACCCTAACCCTAGAGTCTAGACCTCCAAGATGCTCTAAAGTACTCTAGGAAGACCAAGAAACCCTAGCAACTAGAGAGAGAGAGGGGCTAGTGCACACTCTTCTGTTGGTCACATCACAAGAGTGAATACAAGTGAGTGAATGAACATATATGAATGGAAAGGCTCTTTCCTTCATTTATTTGTATGAGAGGTAAGGGAGGCCAATGATACAATGTGGGCCTTAGCCCTTACAAGCAACCTACAATGATCGCTTGTAGGCCAACACAAGTGAGATGCTACTCACTAAAAGTACATGTGTCATGCTCCAACGTGGTGTTGTGCACAATAATGTCTCCAAGGTGGTGTAGTTACGCAAGGCAAGTCCACATCCCTCCATCACAAGCCTCCACGGACTCCATTGATCCTCCTAAGCTATGTACTCCACTGGGTTAGCTGCCCCTGTAAGAATACTGTCAAATTCTGAGGCGTCCCCGAGCCATCTCCAATCCTCTGAACAAGAATCCAAGCTGCCACATGCCAACTAGTGCTTGATGCCCTCCTCCAAGCTGCACAATGCCTGTCATCTCATGTAGGGTGCTCTCTAAGGAAGTGGATCCTTAATGGTGCCCCAATGAAGGGTGTCCACCAAACTGGCAACAAAACTCCAATGCCTAAGGGCAGATTACTAGGCCAGCAACCATCTGAGGTCAAGCAACCACTGAGCAAGCTATCTCAATCATGCAAATCCATCAGGGACTATCTCTCCCGTGCCAATCCATCTCAGATCATCTAGGGGCTGAACATACACCATGTACCCCAATTTTCATGAAGCACCCCAAGCATGGTGTAAACACTTTCGGAGTAACCTCGAAAGTTAACATTTTCCATTGGAAGAAATAGCCAACAATGCTAGTAATTGTTCTAGCAAGAAAAACACAAAGCCCTCAAAGAGAGAATCCGGTGAAATTTTTTCTGTGTTATTAGTTGTTAGGGAGTCCTACTTGGAGGGCAGCCATGGTCATCATCCAATTCTGTATTATTTCTGTTGTTAAAGTAACTTATGTTAGCATTTAATGTTGCATGAAGTTAGTTTTTAACTTTTTATAGCTGTCAGATTTAAGGATGAAGTCTAGCTACTATTGGGTATAAAGGGAGATAATATGAAGTGCTCATTTCTATTTGCGATACTGCATAAGAGTTTTCCTGGATGTTGCACCATTGGATGGTACGCATATCTCTTGTGACTTTCTGTTTGTTGTGCTCATGGTTATCTTGTTTTTACTGTTTGTATATAGCAATCTCTGTGGAGTTTCCTGTGCATTTTTTGTGTGCGTTCCCATGGTTCAAACTTTATATTTTGCATCTCTTAGAAGGGTATCTTTTGATGTTTCCCCATCATATATTTTATTGTTGACAGTTGAACCTTTTTAAGGAGGTTTACGGACACTTCTTGTCTGAAGTGGAAAGAAATATGTACTTGGTGAAGTTCTAAAGGGGTTTAACATGCTTACCCTTCTTACTCAAACTTGTGGCAATGAAGGTCCTTGGAGCTGTATTGATGATCTATGACATTGCCATAAGTGTGCTTCCAAACATTACCCGTGCTTTCTCTTTCTTGTCGTGCATGAATAGCAGAAGTATAAACCCTTAAGTCGTTCACGACAATTAGAGAAAAGTGAATGGTTCAATCTAACGAGGTTTGGTCACTGACCACCATACTTTCCTCATATTTTGTCTTGGTAATTTTCCCTATAGAGCTACTAGAAAAAATGAAGGTTTGCAAATAATTCCATACTCATTTACTTGTTGCTCAGGTCTGCCATCAAGCAGAGGAGAATGCATACTTTTTAGTGTTAAAATGACAATTGTCTGACTTACTTAGCTGCCTCAGTGAGCATAGCAATAAGCAGTTTGATTTTAATTCCTCACGAGCACTACTGGAAGGATCATTTTTTTATTTTATTTGAAAGTGCTTCCTTTTAAACTCCAAAAGCATTACAATCAGCTGCAATATGTCAGGTACTATCTTTTGTATATTTGAAAGTGCTTCCTTCAAATTCCAAAAGCATTATAATTGGCTGCAGTATGTCAGGTACTAGAAGCGGCCTCTTTTTACAGGGGAGACGACACTCGAAAGGCGAACTATTAATCACAAGCACTTAGTTATGCCAAACTACCATGACATTGGGGTACTCTTCCATTAATATTACCTACCACTTGCACCTTGTCACAAATGTTTATTCGTGCCTCTGGAGGAATTGAACCTTGGTGGGTGGCTTTACATGCGATCGCCTTCATCTATGAAGTAAGGTGTACAAAACGTGGAAATGGGTGCAGTTTCTGAAACAGAGATGGCATGGAAGCATGATCCTGCGAAATCTTAGGAAATGGGGAAACGACAAATTTCTTTTAAAGAAAATTTATTAATTATGAAAATTACTAGATATTTTCTTTTAAATAGCAAATTATCATGCAAAATTTGAAATGAAACCATATATCACATTATGCAATGTCCAATATTATCCCTATAGATTTGGCTACACATGCCAAAATATAAAATGAGCTATACAACAATTCGCTTAGGTCTAAGAAATCGAAGACAATAAACTTAGAATTATATTTATTAGGACTTTCCTGCAACTTAGGGTTAAAATCTACTGAAAATACCCAAAAGGTCCTCTTAGCCTAAACCACCTACTTTAATATGGACACTGTTACAGTTAGGGTCTGATTTTTGTTAAAATATGCAGCTGGTTGTCCTTATAATAAATATGTGGGGCCATGTGGTAATAATGCAGGGTAGTTCTTGCAGTGTTAAAAAATGCAGTGTAGGGTTTCTTTTGTTATTTTTCTGTTTCATAAAAATTGTTATTTTCTTTTTTGTTATTCTTATTTCTTTTTATCATCAATAGGTTTTTCAGTTTGTATGGGACATTTGGGTCCTGTTACACCTCATATCATATGAGGTTCCACTTTGTGATTTTCCTCAAATTGATGGAGATTTGCAGCTGGTATCTTGGAGCATTGAACCGATTTGGGGGATACATCTTCATGGAGCTCTTCTCTTCATTGCATTGGATCATTTGATGGAGGTCTTTGTCTAGAGGAGCTTCACTTCTCCTTGGTTGGATGATTATGCTTGCTAGCTTGGTGGTCTTCTCACCTATGCTTGCATTGTTGATTACCCCTTGGTTGCATATTTGATGGTTGTGGAGCATGCTATCTCATTTTGGTGTTGTTGATGTGCTTATTTTGGATATGGGTGATGGTTCTAGGCCCCCAAGGGGTTAGATGATGGTGTTAGGATGTAGGTGTTTCATGACATTGTTGGAGTTTCCTAGTGACTTTTGCATGGTATGTTGACTTGATGATTTTTCGTTTGTCACTAAGAAGGGGTGTTTTACATGGTCCTCTTGTGTTGATGTGTGGCGGGGACATAATTGATGCTAGATGGAGTTAACACTTTTCTCTTGTTCCCTTCTCTTATGATGTTGATGTGGTTAGTGTTGAATTTTTAATGCTTAGCTCAAGCACATGTAGTTTCTTTTCAATTTAGCATGAACTTGAACCATAAACAATGCAACAATACAATATACAATAGCCGCAGTAACCAAGATCACAAGAAGAATAACCATGCACAAGACACAATAAGTTATCCTGGGAAAACCCTTCTCAACCAAGGGAAAAAACCAACAATCCTTTGCTATAGAGTCAAGAGAAGATCACCCTTTCACCGCAAACCCTAGTGCACACAAGAGGGTGCTCTATGACCAAGAAAACTTGCGCCTAAGATAAGTGCGCACTTCAGCCCTACAAGTAGGCGTTGAGAGAATGAAACATGAGTGAGTTAGTGATCCACAATGGGGATCTAACTCTCCAATAAATACATGACCTAACAGAACATTAGGTGTGTCTATTGGCACAATAGGGCCAACTTGTACAACTCAATAATATAATTATCTTTTACACAATATTAATTTTCTTTACATGGTGGGGTCGACTTGTACCCTTCACAATACAAAATTAGGGTTTCACACTAATCTTACTATTAGACAATATAGCAAGGGATCTCCCACACATCCTCTAGTGCTCTGCCAGTAGGGACAAGTCCACATGTGCTCAACCACAAGGACGTCACTCTCAATAGATTAACTCAACTAAATCCATAGGAGTATTATCTGGAGAGCCATCTCAAGTCGACTCAACTATGTCCATAGGAGTCCGACAGGAGACCATCTCAAGTCATCTCAACTCAGTCCAGAGGAGCACGACAAGAGACCACACACGACATCTCAACTCAGTCCAGAGGAGTATGACTCACCCATCACATGGGTGTTCTCACATATCATCTCAACTCAGTCCAGAGGAGTACGATCTGGAGAATGTCTCATGAAGCTGCAATAATCAACACTCCCTCTTAGCTAGGGAGGCATTCTCCACCAGGTCGAGTCTCTCAGGGAAGTACTCAAACTTCGTCCTGGAAAGCAGTTTGGTGAAGACATCTGCAACTTGCTCGTGTGTAGAAAGGTACTGCACATGTACTGCTTTCCTCTGCACCATATCTCTGATGTAATGGTATTTGATCTCGATGTGTTTCGATTCATCGTGCAACACATGATTCTCTGAGAGCTTCACACCAATGTTTTAAAAACCGAAACCGGTACCGGAACCAGTCGAGGGTCCAACCTGAACCGGAACCGGAACCGGTAATAAACCGGTTGAACCGGTTTCAATGAACCGGTTTTTTAAAAAATACATAAAATATTTAAATTTTAACGAAAAAAATATATTTTTAAGATTTTAAATCATGTTTCCAAAGCATTAGAGACAATTAGAG
>ML780947.1:893106-904607 GCA_009831015.1 Picea engelmannii | reverse complement strand
AGGTTGGAACCACTCTCAAACATCCTGAAACAATTAATGGTAATGTTAAAAATTTAAGTAAAAGGATGAAAATGAAAGATAAAGGAGAATGTCACTTTTACTTAATTACTACCATTAATTACTACCCTCAGCTGCACACCAAAACACCTTACAACTCCAACTTGTTACTTAGGTTTTAGGTTTTAGGGGGGTTTAGAGGGTTTTAGGTTTCTGGGACCAAACCGGCCGACCGGTTCGGTTTATTGACAGGTTTGAACCGGTCAACCATCAAACCGGTCAAACCGGCTGGTTTCGGTTTCGGTTCAACGGTTTTTAAAACACTGCTTCACACAACTCTGGTTATTGCAATGGATAACGGTGGAATCCATCTCATGTCCAAATAAGTCTGCAAGGAGCTTGCGAAGGCACATTGCTTCGCTGACTGGCACACATAATGCAATGTACTCTGCTTCTGCGGTACTTAAAGCCACAAAATTCTGTTTCCTGCTGCACCAGGAAACCATGGCAGATCCCAAAGTAAACAACAACTAGATGTGCTCTTTCGGTCCACTTCGCTCCCTGCCCAATCTGCATCGGCATATCCCTGCAATCTCATGTCTACACCGGAGGCATATATCAGTCCATAACCAACCGTGCCTCGTAAATATCTCAACACATGCTTCACTGCTATCCAGTGTGTCTGTCTCGATTGACTCATAAACTGACTGAGTACACTCACTGCATAACTTATATCAGGTCTGGTGTTAACCAGATACATCAATGATCCCATCAGTTGTCTGTAAAGATGTGGATCAATATCGCGTGAATCAGAAGAAGTCTCGCTCAGTTTCTTCAAATCCATCACCATCGGTGTAGGCATGGACTTGCAGTTTGTCATCCCGAATTTCTTGAATATCTCAACTGTGTATTTCCCTTGACCCAGGAGAATCCCATCAGTCCTCTGCCACACTTCTAGTCCCAATAAGTAGTGCATCATACCAAGGTCCTTCATCTCGAATTCAGAAGCCAATGCACACTTGCATTCAACAATCAGGCTTTTTGAACCGGTGAGGAATAAGTCATCAACATATAGGACCAAAATCAAGCACTCGTCACCAACAATGTTGTAGTATAGGTTGGGGTCAACAACACTCTTGCTGAAGCCCAAACTCATCAAGTATCCATCAATCTTCTCATACCATGCACGAGGTGCATGCTTTAGTCCATACAGGGCTTTCTTCAACCTGCACACATGAGACTCCTTCTCATGTAACACGAATTCATCTGGCTGCTCGATGTAAACTTCTTCCTCAATTTCTTCATTGAGAAAGGCTGTCTTCACATCCATCTGATTTAGTCTTCGACCCATGGATGCGCAAGGGAAATAATAGTACAGATGGAAGTATATCGGGCAATAGGAGCAAATGTCTCCTCATAATCTATTCCCTCCACCTGAGAGAATCCTCTAGCCACAAATCTCGCTTTTTACTTCTCGACACTTCCATCCACTGCATATTTGATCTTATAGATCCACTTGGAAGTCACTACAGACTTCCCTTTCGGTCTTAGAACAATATCCCACACATCATTCTTCATGATGGACGATACTCTTCGGTCATGGCATCTTGCCAAACCTGTTGACCTACTGCTTCTCCATGACAAGAAGGCTCAATATCAATGATGTGACTCATAGCTGAAACATAGCTCGAAATTCTTTGTGGTCTCTTGCTCTCTCGGAATGTACCACGAGGAGCTGCATGTCCCTCTGCTTCCTGTAGAGTCTGTCGAGCCCATGCAGGCCTCTTCTGGCCTATTGCAATGTCTCTAGGAACATCAACTGGAGCTACGGGATCAACTGGATCAGTAGCTGTCTCCCTCTGAACTGCTGAAGGGGGAGAAGGTATTGTCTCTTCTTTCTTCTCGCTGTCAATCTCCATATGAGATTCTCTGGATCTTCGGAAGGCTATCTCTTCCTCAAAGGTGACACATCTCTGCTAACTTCGATTTGTCTCTGACCAGGGATATATATCCGATATGCCTTCGAAGATTCACTGTACCCCACAAATGTACCCTTTTTGCTTGAAGGGTCTAGCTTGGTCCTCTTTTCCTTGGGTACATGAAAGTATACTAGACACCCAAATATCCTGAAGTGTCCAACCTCAGGTGTCACTCCAGTGAAAGCATCTTTGAGAGTCATGTTCTTCAGAATCTTATGAGGACTCCTGTTCTAAATGTACACAACTGTTATGGATGCCTCTGCCCACAGAATCATAGGTAGATTTTGATCATGTATCATTGCTTTGGTTGCTTCAACAATGGATTTGTTCTTCCTCTCTGCAACCCCATTCTGCTGAGGGTTATAAGGAACGATGTACTCCCTCTTGATCCTTGCCTCAATACAAAAATCACTGAAATCTCTGGAGGTGTACACTCCTCCGTTATATGATCTCAACACCTTGATCTTCCTCTCGGTCAGGTTCTCAACTTGAGCTTTAAACTCTTGAAATCTCGCAAGGACTCCATCCTTGGTCTTCAAGAAGTAAATCCACGTCTTCTGAGAGTGATCATCGATGAAGAGCACATAGTACAAATATCTGTTCAAGGAAGCAACAATCATGGGTCCACAAACATCTGTATGTATCAAGTCCAAGAACCCCTTGGATCTACTGTCACTGCTCGAAAAGGACCCCTTGACATTCTTGCCAAGAGCACAACCTCTGCAAATGCCATCATGCTCGATATGTATCTCTGGAAGGCCTGTCACCATCTTCCCCAAAGCGGGAAGGGCTCTATAATGTAAATGAGCAAGTCTCCTATGCCATAGCTCGCTCAAGCTGATAGTATCATGTAACAAGGCCTTGACTCGTCGAACAATCAATTTGTGCAAACTGTTTTCTCGAACACCAATCACTCGGGAAGAATCCATGCGTGAGTTCTTTTGCCATGCAAGAACTTTTCCTTCAGAGAAAGTAACCTTGTAGCCTTTCTCCTCTAAGGCAGAAACAGAGAAAAGGTTCCTTTTCATCCCAGGTACATATAGTACCTCACTTAATTGAAGAGGTATGTCATAATCTAGTTGGAAAGAAGAAGATCCAACTCCCTTCACAGTATATCTGGCATTATCACCAAGTACAACATGTAGATGAGACTCTTTCTCTACAAGGTCTGTAAGATGTTCTCTATATCCAGTCATGTGTCTGAAAGCACCACTGTCAATCAACCAAATGTCACTATTAATAGGAACGATACCTGAGAGTGCTGAAATGAAGAAGAATGCTTCACAGTATATCTGGCATTATCACCAAGTACAACATGCAGATGAGACTCTTTCTCTACAAGGTCTGTAAGATGTTCTCTATATCTAGTTATGTGTCTGGAAGCACCACTGTCAATCAACCAAATATCACTATCAGTAGGAACGGTACCTGAGAGTGCTGAAATGAAGAAGAATGCTTCATCTTTTATGTCTTTATCTCTCTTAGGTGGTTCAACATTTGCAGTGGATGCATGTTGTCTTCCTTTCTTCCTGTTAGGACAATCTCTCACAATGTGTCCATACTTGTCACATATGAAACATTGAATCTTTGAAATGTCTTTTCTATGTTCATGACCTGGAGCTGCCGAAGTTTTCTTGTCTTTGATTGCTTTGTTGAAACTTCTTCTATTTCTTCTGCCTCTTATTGCATGAGAAGCAAGGGCTTGATTGTCATTATGATGGGAGTCTTGCACGCCTCTGGCTATAAGTCTGGTTTCCTCTTGAGTGCAGTCTGCCCATAGATGATCAAACAGAGGTAAGTTTGCTCTTCCACTGATACTTTGAATGAATGGTTCCCAATGGCTTGGAAATGCATTGAGAGTAATCATGACAAGCTCTCTGCTATGAAACATGATTCGTTGAAAACCCTCCCCGTGTCTCGAATCCTACGTGGGGACACGGATTTGATCTAATTTGTGTCCGACACGAATTTAGGTCGTGTCCTTCAAACGTGACAAGACCTAAATTCGTGTCAGACACGAATTTGGATGGTGTCCTGATTTCATGACGCGTGTCATGCAAAGTTATGAAGGCCTAACGTAAAATTTGCCATTTGGATGGTTGTAATGTGAGGAGGTTCTCTTTCTGATGTTGTTTTTCTGTGATATTTCTGAATATATTTATCTTGCAGCTATCAAATAATTGTTGCTGGAATTAATATTTCATATTAGGACAACACCTACATAACCTTATTCAAGAGTGGCACTGGTAGGACTCTCCAAGACTATATTTCTGCATTATTTTTCAGCATTATTAAGGCTGATTGTGGCATGTTGTTAGCAGCCCTTTCTTCAGTCATTCACAAAACTGTTCTCTTTAGATTGATGTTTCTCAACTTCATTTGCCCAAGATTTGATAGGCACTAGTCTCGGTCCTCTATGAATCCATTTTACTCTTCTACAATGTATTTGTTTTGCTAAAGCTAACTCTTCATATTCACCTTGATCCTTGTTGCCGTAGCTTTAGTATTCCTACCTTAGGGAAGCTCCCCTTGTGTTTGAGGAGAGCTAGCCTAAAGTGAGAGGAAGAGTTGTTGTGGTGACAATGGGAAGCCTTCCTAAGTTTCCCTGGGATGCATCTTTATGTTTAAATTTCATTTTTATGTCTAAAATATGAATCTTTATGTCTAAATTTCATTTTTGTATGTGTAATTTTCAATTTTTTTTCATATATAATTTTTTTATATATATAGATTTTTAATATATATTAACACGTGTCCTCCGTGTCCTGTTGTCGAGGTCAAAATTTCACGTGTCGGACACTCGTATTTCCATGTTCTATGTCATCGTGTCAGGTGACTTAGGCTCTCTGTCTGTTCTGGTTTCCCCAATGGCACCTAACTGATCTCTGATCTCTGAAATCTTCATGAACAAGGTAGTGATGGTGTCATGTTTCGTCATCTTGAGATTTTGAAGTTGATGCCTCAATGGAAGAGCTCTGTTAGTGTTGTTGGTCTCAAACATGTTCTTCAACACATCATACATTTGATAAGCTGTCGTTAAGGTAGAGATGCGAGGTAGTAGATGATCTCTTACTGAGTAGATGATTTTCTTTCTAGCTTTGACATGATCTGTCTTCCATTCAACCTTTTCTTCATCGGTAGCTGTTGCTGGTAGAGTTCCTTCTATCAATCTCAATAGGTCACTCTCTTCTAGAATGATGCAGAATCTTGACTTCCAGGAGCTGAAGTTGCTTGATCCATCAAGCCTATCTTCCACCATAGTTCTGTTTCTCATGGCTTGCAGATTCTTCACAAACCCTAATGACTAGGCTAGAAACCCTAGCTTCAGAAATCTGACGGCTAGGCTTAGGCTAGAAACTGTAGGTTTCATTGGACTTATGACTGCCAACAATAAGCCTTGACAATTCAAAGGAACCCTAGTGAGCTGCAAAATTCCTCAATGACTTACAAAAACCCTAGAGGCCGAAATCTGTAGAAACCCTAGAAACCCTAGGGCTGAAAATCAAAACTTCTTCAATTTTTGATATGAGAGTTGTAGGTGGTGCACTAAACTAGGCCGTACTTGCCTGTGCAAAAATTAGGCCCAACGTTCAAGGGGAAAGTGCTAAAACTTGCTTGACAAGGAAAATGGAAGGGGCTTGTTTTTGCAGTTGCAGTAAGAAGCTGACGACTAGCTCTTCAATGGCTCTGGAGTAGCTTGTACAATGACTCTTCAAGAACACTGCTCTGTTTCCATCTTGAATTTTTAATGCTTAGCTCAAGCACATGTAGTGTCTTTTCAATTTAGCATGAACTTGAACCATAAACAATGCAACAATACAATATACAATAGTTGCAGTAACCAAGATCACAAGAAGAATAACCATGCACAAGACACAAGAAGTTATACTGGGAAGACCCTTCTCAACCAAGGGAAAAACCCAACAATCCTTTGCTATAGAGTCAAGAGAAGATCACCCTTTCATCACAAACCCTAATGCACACAAGATGGTGCTCTATGACCAAGAAAACTTGCGCCTAAGATAAGTGTGCACTTCAACCCTACAAGTAGGCGTTGAGAGAATGAAACATGAGTGAGTGAGTGATCCACAATGGGGATCTAACTCTCCAATAAATACATGACCTAACACAACAATAGGTGTGTCTATTGGCACAATAGGGCCGACTTGTACAACTCAATAATATAATTATCTTTTACACAATATTAATTATCTTTACATTGTGGGGTCGACTTGTACCCTTCACAATACAAAATTAGGGTCTGACACTAATCTTACTCTTAGACAATATAGTAAGGGATCTCCCACACATCCTCTAGTGCTCTGCCACTAAGGACAAGTCCACATGTGCTCAACCACAGGGACGTCACTCTCAACAGATCAACTCAACTAAATCCATAGGAGTACTATTTGGAGAGCCATCTCAAGTCGAGTCAACTAAGTCCATAGGAATCCGATAGGAGACCATCTGAAGTCATCTCAACTCAGTCCAGAGGAGCACGACAAGAGACCACACACGTCATCTCAACTCAATCTAGAGGAGTATGACTCACCCATCACATGGGTGTTCTCACAGATCCTCTCAACTCAGTCCAAAGGAGTACGATCGAGAGAATGTCTCATGAAGCTGCAATTATCAACAGTTAGATGGATGTGTCGTGGTAGTGCACTTTACCTTGGTGGGATTTGCCTAGGTGATATGACCTAACATTTTTAACATTTGCTAGACATCACCTAGGTGGAATGTGTTTGATGATGTTAGTACCCTTATGGATGTACTTTTTCCTAGGTTTGAGTTAGATGGGGGGGGGGGTACTACATACATCTTTGATGATCAAGCCTTTTTCTAAGGTTTGATGAGGTTTCATTATGTTATAGTCCTTTGGTGGTGCACTCTAGGTTTGAACCTAGGCGGAGCTTCTATTTTGTCATTGTGTTGTTGTCATGGTGTTCTTTTGCTTGGAGATATGACTTGTTTGCATGGTACAACACTTGTTGGAGTGCACCCCTCTCATTGGCAAATATAACTTGTTTGCATGGTACAAGACTTGGAGCACACCCCCTTTCATTGGCACACATGTTCATGTTGATATAACTTGTTGGTGACTATTGGGAGGTTAGACTATGGTTTTATTTTAGCATTAACCTTTGTGCACACATGTTGAGGTTGATTTAACTATTTAGTTAAATCAATCCATTTGATTATCTTGGAGGTTAATGGCTTGAGTGCCCTACTTCACTTGGTAGCTGTTCACACTTGGAGGGGTTATTTGAGGCTTTTTGATGGAGTGCTCCTCTCTTGGGCACAATTTTCGAGGCATTCATGATTATTTTATTGTTGGAGAGGCTGGCACATTCTCGTAGGGCGCACTCTTGTGCACATGGTTTGGTGGAAATCAGTTGATGGTATTGGAAACAACACATTGTTTTTGGCATGGATATTGATGAGTTCTAACCACCATGGCACTTCCTCCTAGGGCGCACTTCACATGGAGATATTTTATTACTTTTGGGTGGTTGAGGTAGTTACATTGCACAGTTTTCTAAGGCACACCTCTCCTAGGTGGCCTCTTATCTTTATTGAATGGATAATTCAGCTATGCTCATCATCTTTTGATCTTCATTGGAGAGCGCCCTCATCTCTTTGACTTGGCACACATTATTTTATTTGAGGTGGTTATGGAGGGATTTTATCGGGAGGCATGTGGCATACTTGGAGGGTCACACGTGTGGGTTTGGCATGCTCTTTCTTGGTCTTCTTACTATATTTGGAGCATATTCTTGGAGGATGCACTTGTGGAGACACTTCTTGCTATTTATAGAGATATATATTTTATATTATTTCATGGTTATTTTGCATGGTCAAAACCCGAATTCGCTATTATCTCCTTGGATTTGTCTTGTGGAGGTGGGCCACTTCAAACTTACTATTTTGTGGTTTGACTACATTTCTTGTGGAGGGCTCCATCTACTTGGCATCTTGCATATTCATCCATGGAGTTGGCTGCCTTGGGATTCACACTTGGATTAGTTACATGCATTTTGTGGATCACTTGCTATATTTGGAGGTTGGTTATGGAGCATTCTCCTTGGAGGATTATTTTATTGTTTTGTTTCTCATGCAATTTGGAGGACGCACTTTGTGAGCTCTTCTAGGTGGACCCTAGAGCACATCCTGCTAGGTTGAACATTATTTAATTATCTTTGCATGCATCCATTCTTGGAGGGAAAATTTCACGTGGACCATCTTGCAAGTTGACCTACTACTCATGCCATATTTTAGTAGTACACCCTCTTTTGGAGACTTTTGAGGTTATTTCTTTCCTATTTTTGGATGAGGGTGAGTTGTCCTTGAGAGGCTTATGTTCACATGTTGTGTCATGGTCAACCATGCATCGAGGAAAGGATCTAACTACACCAATTTTATATTATTTATTTGACTTGTCATAGAGTTTGTTAGCAGAAAATGATTTTTTATTGTGTGAGAGAAGAGACTCCCTCTATAAAGAGGAGCTTTCTGTCCATTGTAATGGTTGTTGAGACTTTGGGGATTAAGGAGCTCTCCTCTTGGACTTCATTTGCACATCATATGTTTGGAGTTTGGATGGAGGATTGGAGGTATTATATGTGAGGCTTTCTTTGTGCACTTATTTTTCACATGCTTATTTTTGTATGAGGAAATCCTTGTAGCATGTTATGATTGCCTTGTAATGAACTATGCTTCATTTGGATAGATTAATGTGAGGATGTTATCCATTTTATGTTAGCCTACCATTTAATAAACTCAATTTTTGCTAGATTGACGTAACCACACTTTCATGACAATGCTCAAGTATGGCACCTCTAGCCATCCAAAGTAATTTTCTGCTATAAAAATCAGCAAGCTAACGCTGATTTGTGGCACGCATAGCAGCCCCTATTGCCTTAAATTTTCATGCACTTGCCATCTTTGGTCTATGCTCCCTTTACTCCATTTGTCCAAGGTGTGATTAGGCACTTGGTCTTGGGGTTTTCCTCCATCTTTCCTTCTCACACCACTCATTTTTCCATTATTGTTACAACCACTTGTTTTGTTAAGGCTTACTCTTCACTATATCACCTTGCGCCTCCACTCTATAGCCTTAGCAATCATACTTTTTGGGGAAGCTCCCTTTGAGTTGGAGAAGAGCCAACCAAAAGTGAGAGGAAGAGCTACTGTGGTAATAGTGGGTAGCCTTCTTGAGTTGCACAAGACTAGCCCCTTGATGCTTGGGACTTAACATCATTTGGGGGTGCTAGATTTTGTTGTAACAAGTTCCACATTGCCCCTATCAAGGATTAGGGGTTTGGAATTGCCCTGTCCAAGCCAGAAATGACCAAGAATGGCCTAGAGATTCTCCAAACTAGGAAAGGGACAAAAAATGGCTTAGAAATGTTTTAAGGAGTTTTTGGCAATTCTAGTACATTTTTTTTTTCTTCCGCTGGGGGGGGTTGTTGGTGTGTGGTGGGTGTAGGAGATTTCTGCTTCTTTGCTTTTAAATAAGAGTAGACAAATAAAGTGCCCAAAGGGAATACCAACGCTTGACATGCGTAACATTGCTAAAACCCTTGGCCGTGAGCTTGTATCCTTTATGTCAGTAATGTCAATGACATATCTTTTTATGCCTGAATTTGTCATGAATGCCAAATTCTTTTCTTAGTTCTCATATAGAGGCTAGTGTCATATTTGAGGGAAATTGTGATAATGTTGAAGTTTGGATTGTGGTCCTTACTGGAGCACAATTCCAGAAGAACTGGAAATCGGACCGGACCGATCGACCCCAAAAATGCGAAACCGGACTGGACCGGTCGACCCCAAAAAATGCGAAACCGGACCTGACCGGATCGGTAAAAACCGGAAAAAAACCCGGTTGACCAAACACTACATAAAATATTCAAATTCTGAAAAAAACATATATATTCATATGGATCCATATGAATCCAAACCATTTATACAGAAATATGCAAAGTTTCCCATTTTTATAGCAAGAGTACATATAACTAAAATAACACCGTGTGCAATCCATCTTTGAACCAAAAATACATCAACAATGAGGCTTTAAATGGCCTCTAGAGTCAAAAAAATCATGCTACAACAAATAACTACATATCTTCAAGATCATTACTTATATTAGGATCCTCATCATCAGTGTCACCCTCTAAGCATTAAAATAAGATAGTAAAAGCTTAACATGCCTAATAAGTGATTTTACTTGAGTGAAGGGTACATTTTTACTAGGGTCATGATAGAAGAGTTCAACAATCAATGTCACCAACATCGAGGTGCATAGAGGGCTTGTAACTCTTGATTAAATGTCAGTTCCATACCCTCATACATGATAGAATCCAGTGGAAACGTTGCAATCTTGCCAATCTTGAAATCCTGAAAACTGTTAAGTCTGCTGAAGTTTGAATGGGACCTAAAATTCTACTTTCTCCATATGAAGTCCAATGGGGTTGGAACCACCTCTCAAACATACTAAAACAATTAATGGTAATGTTCAAAATTTAAGTAAAAGTGACATTCTCCTTTATCTTTCATTTTCATCCTTTATAGTAAAAGGATGAAAATGAAAGATAAAGGAGAATGTCACTTTTACTTTAAGAATTTAACATTACCATTACCCTAGGGCTGGATAATAGGTCACCCTTCCATTAAACATTTGTTTTTTTCTTAAAAAAATTTGAAATCCGTGGCTTTGGGTGTGCGGTACGAGTTCTAATGGGAACCAGCCAGTTTTGTATGGAACTGGTCGGTTCTTGTACGGAACTGGCTGGTTTGGTATGGAACCGGCCAAAAGCAGTTCTAGTCCACCGGTCCACCCGTTTTCCTCTCAAAACTGGTTCAACTGGCCGGTTTTGTTGGACCGGTCTGGTTTTAATAACACTGCTTGAGCATGCATCTTGAAGGAAGAATGGAAATATGGGTGAGTCTATTGGAATACTAAATTATTGTAAGGCCGAGTGATTATTGCAATACTAAAATCAATCACTATACTAATTTATTGCTGGATGTATAGGATTATCAACTTTTCAGTGTCTTATATCAAATCAAGTCGTCATAAAGATGTTTATGATGAAAGCCAAACCTCACCATGCAGTGAGAAGATGTAGAGGCCATCATGGCAAGCACTGCGAATCAATCTACATTCTCTTCCAGTATTAAAGATGTGGCTGAAAATGTCTGTAAATGGCGCAATAATATCCTGTCATAGACTTCCAAAACCCTCACGAATAGGAAAGATTCTGTGACTTTGCAGTCTGTTCCAGTTTGTCTTCCTGATTGGCTTGTTTTTGTCTTCTCTAAATTGCAAAAATTGCAACGGCGCCAAAATTGTTGCCGCCTTATACACACCTGGGAGACCTGGAAGAAATCTTCAATCCACTCGGTGTGTCCTCGGGGGCAAGTGAGAGTTAAGGTGCTGTCACCTAATCCTCAACTCCTCCGTCTAGGCCAACTCCTAGCGAAGCCAAGGGGGGTAGTCCCTAACAAATATACTAAGGCTTT
>ML780947.1:808953-858504 GCA_009831015.1 Picea engelmannii | reverse complement strand
TGTTTCATTCTTACCCTAAAAATCTAACATTTTTCACTTAACATCTTTGAGCTCTGCAACTTGAAAGTTTTGAGGGTTTTGAGAAAACAAACCGTAGAGATCAACAAGGAGGTGAAAGACTCCTTTGTACCTGGTCCAAGTTTGGCCAAGGTGGTGAAAGATTCCACCCTCACCATTCTACTCAGTTTCAGATTCATCTCAGGAGGTATTGTGAAGACAGGGCGCAGGTTTGGGGTTTTTTCTGGAGACTAGGTGCATTGTTGGAGAAGGGAAGGTTCGATTTGATTAGGAGGAGGTAGATCTAAAGCCAAACCCTTTCCAAAAGGGTTTTCCATCACCATAGCGCCATATCTCATGAATTTGTGAGGGGTTTTATCTCCACATTGATTTATTATTGCATTGTGGCAAATTTTCTGAAGGAGGGCGCACTGTCACTTGTGGATCTCGTGAGTTGGAAGGTTAGATCACTCATAACAACTGAAGAAGCTCACTCTATGTGTTAATCATCACCAGATCTATAGATCTACAACTTTACTTCAGTGTTTGGAGGGCAGAAGAGAGGAAGCCAAAATTCTTAGGAGTTTCCTAGCCAGGAGGTGCACAACTTAGCCAGATTTAGGTGCTAGTATTAATAAGGGAAAGAAATTGATCTTGTTCAGAGTTGCATGCTGCTATTGGAAGGCTAGGAGAACTCACAACTCTCATTTCTTGTATCTGGAAGGCATCTTGAGCCTCAACTTCTATATTTCTTCTTTATTAATCCAGATCTGCATATCACTTGTATGGACAACTTATTAAATAAATAAAGGTCAGATTTGAAGTTGTTTGGTTATTCTCTTGTGTTCTCTCTCTTGTGTCTTGTTATTTCTATCTATTGTTGTGCTATGTCCATCATTTGTATGCTATAAAACTCAACAAAACATCTCTAGCGCAACTTTGAGAAGCAACCTGCAAAATATTCAAACAAACAACTCAAACAAATCATAACTAAACCCTTAAGTTCCTAGCGAATCTGCTTGGGAATATTACATGGATATTATCAACGCACATGGGGTACAGGTCCACCGGGAGAAGATATAGGTGATACTTGAATGGACCACACCCCGATCATTGGCAAAGCTACGAATCTTCTTTGGGTTATGTAGTTATTTTTGACGTTTCATGAGAGGATTTTCCCAGCTTGGTACATCATTGACCGAACTTGCCCAAGAATGGCACATTTAGGTGGACAGAGGAGGCCCATAAGGCCTTTCACCGGATGAAGTGATGAACATTTGCCCGGAGTTAACACTTCCTGACTTTTCTCAGCCCTTTGTGTTGGAGTGTGATGTATCCGAAGAGGGAATAGGAGTAGTATTGATGTAGAACAAGCTTCCCATAGATTTTGAGAGCCGCAATTTAGGGGAAACTGAGAGGCTTCTTCCCATCTATGACAAGGAAATGCTAGCCATCATGCATGCATTGGACAAATTCAGGCAATATCTGGTAGGAGGTCGCTTTGTGGTGTAGACAGATCATAACGGTTTGAAGCATTTCCTTGAGCAAAATGATTTGAGCAAGAGGCAACATAAATGGGTCAACAAGGTGCAATCATATGATTTTGACATAGAGTACGTCAAAGGGAAAAACAATGTGGTTGAAGATGCCTTGTCTAGGAGACCTACAACATTTTCCATGTCTGAGATTGCAACATATTGGAAATCTCTCCTTTTGGAAGAGTATTCTAAAAATTCCTTTGCAGGAGAGCTGATAGATGGCATGATGAAGGATCAAAGGTACACAATAGTAGATGAAATCATCTATTACAAAGGAAAGATATATATTGTTCCAGAGTCCACTCTCAAGGAAAAGATCTCGAGAGAAGTACATGACACACCATTCGCTGGGCATCCAGGGTACTTGAAGACCTACAGACAAGTACGTGAGAGGTTCTCTCAGAGAGGTCTCAAGGGGAATGTCTTACAGTATGTGAGGGACTGCTTCACTCATCAACATAACAAGTCTGAGCTCACACACCCCGCAGGTCTACTGCAACCTTTGCCTATTCCAGAACAAAATTGGGAGAGTATTTCTATGGATTTCATCACATGGCTTTTGAAGGTGTAGGGAAATGACTGTATTTATGTGGTGGTGGACAGATTGACCAAGTACACTCATTTCTTTGCCATATCCTCTAAATACAAAGCCCCACATGTAGCATAATTATTATTCAGAGAGATATTCAGACTTCACAAACTACCTAGAGTTATTGTGAGTGACAGGGATAACATGTTCCTCAATGCCTTTTGGCAGGCATTGTTCAGATTGGCAGGGAAAAAGTTGACACCTAGTACGAGTTATCATCCCTAGACAAACGGACTGACTGAGATTGTCAACAAGTGGGTTGAGGGATAATTGCATCACTATGTTTCCGGGTAGCAAAAGGCGTGGATTAGATGGCTGTATCTTGGTGAGTATTGCTACAATACCACCCATCACATGTCTATCAGGATGAGCCCATTCAGGGCTTTGTGTGGCTACGAGGCCCCATCCTTTGTAGAGTTAGCATTTGGTGAGAGCAGGGCTCCCAAAGCCAAGGATTGGATTCAGGAGAGTCAAGACATCCCGAGGGTCCTAAAGGACAACTTGCGAATGGCGCATAATCAACATAAGACACATGCAGACCTACACTGGGTGGAGCATAGCCTTGAGGTGGGTGATCTAGTTTTTCTGAGGCTCCAACCATATCGATAGTCTTCTATGAAGAAGAGTGGCGCAGAGAAGCTCCAACCACATTTATATAGACCTTACTGTTAGAATAATGTAGATGTGCTCGTTTCACCATAGACAATGCTACAACATTGCCACCCATCCATAGGCACAAAGCCACCCTCGAGCACCTTAACCTTTTGACAAAAAGAATGATTCCAGGAAGCCACACCATAACCCACAGATGACCAAGAGAGAGAGTGCACCTTCTCCAAAGGTAGAACACAAGATAAAGATACCAGAAAGACTAAAGAAGAGAAAAATGCCCAACTGTAGTTGCTGCTACTCCTCCAAACTTGTTCACTGTTTTTGGTTTTCTGGGTGAGAATGAGTGAATAAATGAGCCAATACGTCCTCTATTTATACTAATCTGTCCAGTGACTTTTCTCGCTGGGACGACTTGAATTTTTGGTAATTATATTTTCTATTTATCTTTTTCCTGTGGAGCCGACTGATATTTCTGGAGGATAATACCTTAATATTATATATTCTGCTGAGCCGACTTGTCTTCTAGGGTTTTCACACATCTGTTTAAGGTTTCTCTTGCTTCTGGAATTTTCTGTTCTAGTCAAAGGTTACATATGGAGGTTAATACCTCCCGCAACTACCATAATATCAACACTCCCTCTTAGCTAGGGAGGTATTAATGGTCTCAAACACATCCATCCATCTTCACATGGCATGGGCAAGACGTACATGGTCTTGCAGACTAGTAGCATCACTAGAGCTACACAGGTTATCTCATGATCGCCCAGATCATATTACGAGCAACACCATCACAACCATACAGGTTCTCAACTACGCCACTAGCGTACCACACTGTCTCATTGGTGTAGCAACAACTCGACATACCAGACCACCTTGTTGTAGTAGCCTACAACTTGACATAAAGCCTACAACTCGACACAACCTATGGCTCAACACGAAGCCTACAACTCAACATAAAGGCCTCCAACTCGACACAAAGGCCTACAAATCGTTAGAGAACACTAGAGCTACACCTCGTAGTGTGTGTCACCATCATTGTCATGGGTTATACCCGCATGACGTGCTCACCCATGGCTACACCCATGTTGTGAGTATCATCATTTGGTAGCAATCTGGCATCAAAACATATCATCACAATATATATGAGCCTCATTTAGCCATATTAATGATCCATATCCACCACCATGTGTCTAGCACCTCGGGTCATTCTTGTCCCATGACAAGAATCATGACCTCATCGGAGCCACATTCACCTCATAGTTGATCCTCTCATAGGATCACTCTGTGAATGCATTTATCTCGATGCTATCAGACATGTGTGTCTAGAACCTCGGGTCATTCTTGTCCCATGACAAGAATTATGACTACATCAAAGCCACAAACACCTCATGGTGATCCTATCGTAGGATCATTCCATGAATGCATTCAACTCGTTGCTATCAGAGACGTAGAATTGCACCTCATGTACCTCAAGTCTTTAGTGCATCGAAGACTACGTCGAGGCACATCTATTCCATATGTAGATGTTCTCTATCTCCCCTGGTCTGCAACCCAATTCTTGTGGAGTTAGAGTCGAACCGATGTTTATCAGGGCTACTCACCTACCCGTGAGAGTTTCAAGGTCCGATGCAATTCACACATAGGAGATGTAACATCAACTTGAATCTTCAGTGCGTTGAAGATTACATCTGTGGGCATATTCCCACATGATCAAGTCCCTCTGATCAATCTTAGAATATCAAAACAATGCTACAATCATCAATACTCCCCTAGGAAGACATTTTCATTCCTTCCAAGCTTGTCCTAGACAGAGGCTTAGTGAAAATGTCAATTATCTGCTCATATGTGGATAATTGATGGAGCCTCACTGGTCCTTCCTACACCATGTCTCTGATGAAGTTATGCAATATCCTTTATCTCAAATTCTAAAGTCATCTCCCTCTATCTGAGAGAATCCTCGGATTAAGCTTCCATCTGCTGCATGCCCCTTTGCATCTTGCAAAGTGTCATAGAACTATGTTGGCTTCTTCTTGATCACTGACTCCCTCTCAGACTTATCTCTAATGACCTGCCCAAAACAAGAAATGAGAACAACAAAATCTCCATGGCATCCTTCATGGGATATGCCCTTCTTGGAGTTTAGGTCAGTAACAAAGAACATCTCCTAAAGGAGATCAACTTCATCTTGTAAATAATAAGCATTTACTAAGTGGTAATTGTATCAATATTCAAATGTTACTAAATATTTGAAAACAATAGCAATAATAGAACTTTAAATATTGCTATTGTCCTGAACTTGAAATATCAAACTAGGTATGCAAACTTGGAGTCTGGTTATTGTCCTGCTTGAGTTTCTTCTGAGACAAGTATTCTTTCCAACCTGTCCCCTGTACTTAAGATAATATGCTTTCTTGAAATTTTTTTGAGTTAGAGAATATAATGCAAATAAACTCTAAAATCTCAACCTTAATCAATATAAAACTTTGACTAAAGTCAGCGTATAGCTTTAACTTTGACCATAGGTTAGTATAATAATCATAACTTCAATAGATAAAAAATATAACTAGATGTTCATAAGATCACAATAATTCTATAACAACTAGAGACATATCAAAACAATGAGACCTGAAGTATGATGTTCCTCCCTCTGGATCTACGATTGCTGCTTGGACACAAATCCCTTCTCCTACAAAAAAACCCTTAAGATAATGATACAGTTTAAACATATACAAGTACATACCTCCGGTAGCAACGATAAGCAACAACGCTATCCGGTAGCAGCGACAAGCTGTGACAACTTCAACTTGACGGATTAACAATCTAAGAGCACCAGTAGGTGTGCTAGGATAGGGTGCATTGATCTAGGGAAAGATCAACCTTAACATCCTCCAATATATATTGCTCAACAATCTTGACAAGGAAAATTGTGCAGCGGAAAATTGTAGTGCCAAGTACAACAACAAGGGTAGAAACCCTAAAAATTCAAACTTATCAAAACTGCAATCTGACAGCACCAGGAGGTGCGCTTGGTTAGGGCACACTAGGATATCTAGTTATTTGTCTCAACGTTTCACTTTAAAGTGTCCGAACAAACAAGTTAGGGTTTGTTGCTGCTGGAAGATCATAAACCATGTCTGCAATTGTGATGATATTGATAGAGAGTTGTGAATCTACCTTCCAGTGGTTAGACTGTTCCGAAGGTGGTGTGGGCCCATAACCTATTAGGATAATGTAGATGTACTTGTTTCACCATAGACAATGCTACACCATTGTCAGCCATCCATAGGCACAAAGCCACCCTCGAGCACCTTAACCTTTTGACAAAAAGAATGATTCCGAGAAGCCACACCATAACCCACTGATGACCAAGAGAGAGAGTGCACCTTCTCCAAAGGTAGCACACAAGATAAAGATACCAGAAAGACTAAACAAGAGAAAATTGTCCAACTGCAGTTGTTGCTCCTCCTCCAAACTTGCGCACTGTTTCTGGTTTTCTTGGTGAGAGTGAGTGGACAAATGAGCCAAGACGTTCTCTATTTATGCTAATCTATCCAATGACTTTTCTGGTTGGGTCGACCTGAGTGTTTGGTAATTATATTTTATGTTTATCTTTTTCCTGTGGAGCCGACTGGTCTTTCTGGAGGATAATACCTTAATATTATATATTCTGCTGAGCCGACTTGTCTTCTAGGGTTTTCACACATTTGTTTAGGGTTTCTCTTGCTTCCAGAATATTCTATTCTAGTCAAAGGTTACATATAGAGGTTAATACCTCTCGCAAATACCATAATATCAACACATACAGGGTGATAAGAAGAGTCAAAGAGGTGGCCTACGAGTTAGAGTTACCAGAGGGTAGTAGGAATCACAATGTGTTCCATGTTTCTTGCCTCAAGAAGGCCTTGGGCCAACAGGTTGTTTCTTCCACAAATTTACCACCCTTGGATGAGGAAGGCCATTTGATTCTAGTCCTCTAGCAAATTTTGGTGTTCAGAGAAAAATGCTTGAGGAACAAGACAATGAATGAGTACTCTATAAGATGGAAAGGTTTTCCAGAGGAGGATGCCACATGGGAGGGAGAGCATATTTTACAACACCCTGGGTTGCAGTTGCTTGAGGACAAACAATCTTGGGGATGGAGGACTGTTATGTCCCGTCCTAGTTAACCCCTCAGGGAATGGATGTAATGGCTTAAGGGGGGCTCCTCGTAAGCCATAGTCCCCATTAAAGGGGAGTCGTGGGGCTTCAATGGGAACATAGAGGGAAGCAGTTGGCTCAAGTGTGCTCATTGGGGAAAGGAAAGGGGTTAAGGGACCCTAAATCATGGTGTAAATTACCATAGGGCGAGAGAAAAGGTGTGATTAACCCTTACGTGAAGATCAAGTCAGCTAAAAGAAGAAAACAAACCAAAGGGAGATCTATAAAAGGAGGTGGAAGGATCATTTGAAAGGAAAGTTTTTTTTGTGGAGTATCTCTGGTCGTTTGGGAGGTGTTGCCTTAGTTTCTTAAGGGTTATTTAACCCCTTCTTTGTTGAGTTTCGGTGGGTTGCACCTCACCCTAGCTCAACCTTCGGTCTTTATCTGCTACAATAATTCCAGCATGGAAGGATCAATGGAAGTTGAGGTGTCGAGCCGCTGATAAGAGTGTGAAAGATCTGACCAAGGAGCCATGGTGTAAGTCACAGGGGGTGTTACCATTTGTTACAGGCTTGTCCTAGCAGCCAGAGGAAGGGTTGAACCCTGCAGTGGTTTTCTGGAGAGGGCCGAACCCCTATATCAACCAGAAAAGTGTAGGCCGAGGTCCATTGGATCTTCCTGAGGGACATCGAGGGAATTCTGGGAGGTTGGAGCTCTACCAGGGGTCCACTAAGCACATGTTCATTTGTTATTTACTGTAGTAGAAACTAGGGTTAACTTTGTTGCAAAAAATGCTGCTAATATAACAACAAATAATTGGTTACTGAACTCTTGGATGGTGACAACAACCCTTAGGGTTATTGCAAACGTTTGTATTGGAAACTGTTTTTCGTTGGTTTAAACATTTACTGATATTGGATACTGTATGATATATTCTCTACTAATATAACTATGCATTAGTAGTGGTTCTGTTCATGAATTGGTTGGGCAGATTTGCTTACTGTTTATGAAAAATTATTGTATGGAATATTGTTCAATCAACTTGTTTGCAATTGGCCTAAGTCTCTTACCAAGCCCTAAAACCCTAGGGATATTACATAATAAGGTAATCTTTGACATTTTACGATGATGGAAGACAAGGTTCAAAGGTTGATAGAAATTAATCTTGATAGTCAGTTCTAGTATTTTTGATAGAATTAATCTTGATAGAAATTCTTGGAGTCTGCGTGTTTTAAAGTATGATTATGACATTCTCGTAATCATTATTGTAAGGTCTCTAGCTAGAAGGGTGCATAGACCCTCGCCCAAGTCCTCGAGGAGACAAAAATTGGGGTTTCTTTGGCACCCAAGAGTCACGCTAGTTGGGCAAGTGGGTGCCTTGAGCTTGCGAACACGCCAAGGGGCTTGCCCAAGCATGGGGTGGAAGCGACCAAGAGAAGGGGCACACCAAAGAGGTTGGGTTGTGCCGACATGAGGTGCACACCAAAGTTGGGGTGCGTTGGTCCAAGGGACGCGACAATTGAAGGGTGCACAGGTTCGTTGGGCACACCGGGTTTGTGAAGGGCTGCAATGGTTCGTTTGGGCACGTTGGTCCGCGAAGGGACACGATGGTTCGTTTGGGCACGTTGGTCCACAAAGGGACATGACACACCCAAAGGACATGATGGTTCACGATGGTGACCTTTGGAGTCCATATAAGAAGGAAAATTTGAACAACAAGGAGAGCAAGGTCAACTCTGTGATTTTGAGGCAGACTTGGATGAAGAGGGGCGAGCTTCCTCAAGGAGCCAAGTTGTTCCACATGGGCAGACTTGTGCTGCCTTAAGGTGATTCTATGGACAAAGTTGGTACGACCTTCTTTTGGGCTGAGTTTGGGGGAGTCTTCTCATAGGAGGCATGCTATGAGACAAAACAACAAGTCTGTGCGAAGTCTTGTGATAGAGAAGAGACGAGGAGTCTGTGGTGGACACACATTTGGGGTGCTCCACAGGAGTTGCTAAAGTTGCTACGACCAACAAGTCTTGGTGTGACGAATCTGTGTATGAGTGTCTTGGTGAGGTGAGGCGAGTTGTGTGACTCTAGCTAAGTTGTAAACCGAGTCAATAGTGCTCATATTGTAATTGTTTCGTAATAATAAAACTTTGCCGGGTGTTAAGCACATTTTGTGCTGCTCACACTGTATCTGTGTGTCTCTTGTTTGTTTGCCAAGTGTTCTCTTTGTTTCATGGATGTATGCTTAAATGACTAAGTGTTAAGACTGTTAACAAATTGTCTAAGTATACAAGAGAGTTGCACTAGAGTAGGAGTGTGACTCACCCATAGTCTAGAATAGAGTATGGGTATGCTCTAGGTAAAGAGGCGTAGTCGAGACGAAGTATCCTTGGTGTTTCTCAATAGTTAAGCGAGAAACTACTAGATTCTCAAATCAATAATGACATGATCTTGGAAGATTAAGTTTGGAAACTCCAAAGATTACAATAATGGGTATGTTTTGTAGTTGAGAAGTGGGGCCCAACCAATAGTCTGTCCAAATTTCTATATTTGGGGAGTCAATGTGAATTTTTTTTTCAACTGAAAAGTAAACTGAATGCTAGAACTTGCAAACAATGGGCATAACATCTACTTGTGGGTTTTTTGGATTAAACAAAACACAAGGCATATGTTGAAGCTGTCTGAACTCTCTATAATTGCTTTGCAGTGCAGATGCGGAAGTGATTTGATATCCCATGTTATTGAATGTATTGTTTTAGTTGGACATTGGTTCCAAACTGTTTTTCCTTAGACCGCACTTGTTGTTTTTCCTGAGTGGCCCTAATGGTTAAGAACATGTGTTTCCTCTTAAGAGGTCACAAGTTCAAATCCAGAGGGGGGTAGGGTATGTATACCTCCATAGACTTTACCAGTCAAATCATTGGGCGTAGGAGGGCCCCTTGTCCCACAAACAAGGAGGTCTCATACACCAATATGGTGTGACTTGGCAGTGACCTTAAAAATAGATTATTATTATTATTATTAATGAAATTTTTGATTTACTGTTAACTTTACTGTTTTACCTGTGGTTGAGTTAAATTTACTTGTTGGGTTCAATTCCGTGATAATACTTTTATCATATTAATTGGGATCAATTTGGTCCTAGAGCATTGAATTGCAAATGATTACTTCGAAGGGACTACATATTTCATGGAAAAATGCCAATTTTAAAAGTTCAAGATATTTTAAAATACATTGAACTTAGATTAAGCCTTATAAAAAAAATACATCCATATATCAATGATCAATGTTTTATGCTTTGATTCATCTTTTTAAATATTTTAATTATCACTCAATTTTGAAGTCATGATTTGCTTGAAATTAGTTCAAACATTTATAATTGTTCTGCCTTTGCATTGGGATGATCCAAACATCCCGTCTGGTCAAAGGGGAAACTTTATCATTCTTATAAAGTTTTGTGGTATTTAAAAATCTCTCCATATTTCCCATGCATGGTTAGCTAGTTTTGCACCTATCATGTGAAGGTGGACCCTAACCTTAAAAAAATATGCTTTTTATACATCAACCTCAACCTATGGGCATGGTATTTGAAAAAATAGTAATTCTTATTAAATTTCGATGGAGAAATGATGTTCAAAATTTGGAGTCCCCATGTGTCTATTAAAATGTGGGATTTTCCAGTGAAATTTTTATTAATAAAATAAAAAAAAATATTATTATATGGAGTAGATGTTTATTATCTTTTTTTCTTAATATATGTTTAATAAGAGTCTTTATAATAGAAATATATATTTTGGTAATTTTTTTTCAAATATTTTATTTATTGTGGAAGGTGAGGAAAACAAATCTAATTAAATTATTATTATATGGAGTAAATGTTTATTATCTTTTTTTCTTAATATATTTTTAATAAGAGTCTTTATAATAGAAATATATATTTTGGTAAAAAAAATTTCAAATATTTTATTTATTGTGGAAGGTGAGGAAAACAAATCTAATTTTTTGATTATTTTATTATGAAGATATGTTTCCAAAAAAAATTTAAAATACTGGAAGTGAATGATCTCCACATAAATCTTTAACAACTTCTATATTTTAGAGATGCATTTTTAGTGCCTCATCTTTTTTAATTTTTTTAATAAAAAAATTAAAGATGTACCTCCTTGAATCTTCCTTTTTAAGAATGATGGGGGGTTGCTCCTCGCATCCTTAATATTTTACTGATATGGTTCACATTTTTAAAATACTAAGCATGCGAGGATGTTTTTTGAGCAACAACTCAAATGATGTCATTGCACATAAGGGTGCTCCTACATGTAAGTCTACATGAGTCCCACTCACCACCCAAGTGTAAAACTTCATTCTCACTTACAAGGGGGTGAGTTTTGTTATTTTTTCTCTTAATCTGACACTCGATGATTAATTCCAAATAAATTAATTATTGAATAAAAACACAACTAAGTTATTAACAAAACATAACAACTGAAGCAAATAAGGAAACAATACGAAAAGTACACGTAATTTTTGGGTAAAATACCCCTGAAAAAACACCTAAGGGAAAACTAGTACCTTGTTGATTTTATTAGATAAAATTTGGGCTCTCGTCCTGGGATAAAGGCCCACCTAAGGAAAATACAAATTAACAAAATAGCCTAGTCTATCACACTTAGCTGCTACCTCTTTGCTCCTTTTCTTGGACGTTACCCCTGCACACTTGGATGAAAATACTTTACCCAATCAATGAGATCTCACTCACTCATTATGTGTGTCTCCTTTCACCTAGAATCATTTTTATAATCTTGAGTTCACCCTAAATCCAAAACCCTAAATCTCCAAAGTGATGAGAGACTGAGATTAAATCTCACCTTCACTTTAGATCTAGTGGCTAGGATTTAATTTAATTCACTAATGTAAAATACTTAGGCATTTAATTAAATTAAACTCACATTAATTACAAAGGTATATTCACTTTAATAATCACTTTACTAAAGGGAATCTCTTAAGTCCTGAGAGGTATTAAAGACAACTCCCACATGTTAGATACAAACTGACGTGAAATTACATGTTCGATGCTACATACATCAACACTCCCTCTTAGCGAGGAAGGTACTTTCACCACTTGGAGGTGGCTCTGTCTTTGCTACCATATCTACTACCATGGTTGCTCACCAATCCACTTGATTGGCTGCTCCCTCTGAACCAAAAGCTATCCTTGCCATCTTGTTCAGACCCTTATTTGAAAACTTGTTTCCTTGGAACATGCTTCTAGAATCCTCTTGCCCCTGAGCATCCTATATGGCCATCTCGTACCATGAATCCTTCTTGATAGACTTGGTTCTTCCCACTTGAACTTGAAGGATGACTCCCTCAAAGCTACTCAACCTTCAAAGCTACCTGGTCCATATTCTCTACCACTTTGCTGCTTGCCATTGCCTGCATAGGCCGACCCTTTAGCCTATACAAGTTGCTCTCTCTAACTCCAAGAACCGATGTTGTGTCTCAACTAGATCCTTTGGGCTATATCAATTCTTTTCCATCCTCGAACGCTAAGTCAAATCCCTTATTTTCAATTGCTGATATTTAGAGCACACTTCTAATTTCTGGCACCCATAACACATGCATCAGTCTTATTAACACGCCTTGTGACTTCATATGGAATGGAACTGTCCCAATTCTCTTTACTGCATGCTTAGTGCCCACACCACGTTCCACATGCATGTCTGAGTTTGAATCTGTGAAGCTCTCAAGAAACTCCTGTGCTCCTGTCATATGACATGTGGCTCCATTATCTAGTAGCCACACACCAACTAATATGGTGCCTGAGCAAAGATGGGAAACAAGTAAGAATTCTTGCTCAAACTTTCTGGCAAACTCATTTTCTTGAGCCTTTGCTAATGCAACTACTTTTGGTTGTGTCCCGTTTCCTGCCTTCTTCTCTCCGGACACTGTGAAACATAGTGTCCCTTCTTATGACACTTAAAATACTTGACCTTACTTAGGTCCTTCCATGTGCCAACTTTTGAAGATGAATCTCCACCCATGTTCTCCTGACCTTCCCCTTGCCCTTCTTTGCTTGAACAACAAGTGCAAGTTTCTTCTCATCACCATCCTCCTGCGGGCCTCTCAGAGCCTCTCGATGAGTCTCCTCCTGGATGTAATCATTCCACAATCGATTAAAGTCTGGAAGCTTCTCTCGAGCACACATGAATTCAATGAATGAAGTCCAAGGCCTTGTGAAACCATTCAAGGCCACCCTCACTAACTCCTCATTTGTCACTGTCTCGTCGACTGCCCCAACTGATCATGAACTTGAGTGATCCTGGTGAGATCTCTGGTCATCGAGTCAGTCTTGGACATCTTGGTGTTCCTGAGTCGGTCCCTCAATACCATCTTCTGGTTCTTGTTACTACTCTAAAACATATTTGTCAGAGTTGAGAACATCACATTGGCTCACTTTTTCTTAGATAGGTGAGGTACAAGATTCCACACCAAATCATATATCATCCACATTGTTTTAGCCTTCATTGCCTCATGCTTGGCTAGCTCTGTAGGATCTGTCGGCGTGGTCACTATGGTATTTTCATGACTCCACAGTCCATTCTCCTTCATGAGAAACATGATCCTCACTTTCCATGGAAGAAAGTTAGAGGTACCCTTCAACCGATCCTCATATCTCAAACCAACTATTGCCATCTCTAAGATCTGGAATTTTTCGAGAACAAAATCTGCTGAAAATATGTGCTTAGTCCTTCAGGCACGAAAACCAAAGAATTTTACTAGCTACCTGAGACCCGCTGCCCAGACTCTATTTCTTGTTTCTTGGACCCCTACCCGAAACTTCTCGAGGATGCTTGTAGCCTTCTGTTGCTTCCTGAGATTTCTGCTCGTTGCCTAGTGAGTTTTGTAGTTTCCTGACGACCTGCCTGTTATCCTCTGTGGTATACAATCGTTCTTCCTTGTTGTATGCCTAAGTTTGTTGGAAGCTATGATGATTGAGTTGGTTGGTTGGTGGCCTTGCTGGCCCTGTCGACAGTTGGTTGGCGATGACTGTTTTCTTTGTGGCTAGCTGTCAGCGGTTCGCTGTTGCTGGTGACGACATTGTTGGCTGGTGGCTGCCACTTCTACGTCTTGCACTCCCTCCTTTGGCGACTCCTTCTGCTGCCCATACCTTCAACTAGCGGCTTGTGCCTTCACCCTCAGTTTCACCCTTGCTTGCGTCACTTGCTCCAGAGTCTCTCTGGCAGCTTCTCCCTATGCGTCCTCCTCTCCATGCACTGCTACAACGAATGCTATGGTGGCTACTATGGCAACTTCTTCCATACATGCCTAGATACCACTACACCAATGGCTCTCTCCATGGTCTTTGATGCAACTACTCCACACAACTTATACCCAACAACCCAATCTATAGCTACTTCTCCTAGTGGATCAACCGATCCACATTTTCCTGATTGTTCTGCAATGCTTTTGATCCACCAACCGACTCACTACCTCATGACCCATGCATATCTCTCATAGTTCGATCCATACACGCAATACAACTCCTCTTGTGTGACTCTGATCTGTAGCAGTCCATACATTGTATGTCCCGTAGGATGACATGTATGATGGTTGGTGTACGACGACCGTACCTCTTTTTAAAAATTTTCTTTTCTTGCTTTTACCAGCAGTTGAGCCTGCATAAAATAAATCTACGCTGTAAAATCACAACTTTGTTCTTGGTTCCTCTTCATAGATCATGCTCTGGTACCATGTTATTTTTTCTCTTAACCCAACACCTAAAAGTTAATTCCAAATAAATTAATTATTGAATAAAATCACAACTGATTTATTATCGAAATATTACAGTAGAAGCAAATAAAGAAACCATACACAAAGTACACACGTAATTTTTAGGTAAAATACCCCTGGAAAAACCCTTAAGGGAAAACTAGTACCTTGTTGACTTTATTAGATAAAATTTGGGCTTTAGTCATAGGATAATGGTCCACTTGAGAAAAATACAAATCAACAAAATATCATAGCCTATCACACTTGGCTGCTATCCCTTTGCTACTTTTCTCGGACCCTTCCCCTGCACACTTGGATGGAAGTCCTTCACCCAATCAATGAGATCTCACTCACTTATTCTATGTGTGTCTCCTCCTCTCACCTAGGCTACCTTTTATAATCTTGAGTTTACCTTAAATCCAAAACCCTAGATCTCCAAAGTGATCAGAGGATGAGATTAAATCTCACCTTCACTTTAGATCTAATAGTTAGGATTTAATTTAATTCACTAATGCCAAATACTTAGGCATTTAATTAAATTAATCTCACATTAATTACAAAAGTACATTTACTTTAATGATCACTTTATTAAAGTGAATCTTTTAAGTACTGAAAGACATTAAGGACGACTCCCACGTGTTAGACACAAACCAATGTGGAAGTATGTGTTCGATGGTACATACATCAACATGTTTTCGGCAACAACACCCTTCAACAGACCCACTAACAATGGGGCATGGATATACTAACAATGTCCTCCAATAAACTTTTCCATCATGGGAAGGCCTACTATAACTATATACCTACACATGACATGGTGAGGTTTCAACACCACCCCCATAGTATAAATTTTCTTTTTTCTTTTCTAAATTACATTTTTATGCACCTTTTTTTTTAAACATTTCTACACATTTTTTTGTTTAGTTATAATTATTTATTTTCAAAGTATATGAAAGGGAAGTTCCCTACAACCTAAAATTGTGCATGATTGGGTAAGTGTTTGCCTTCCTTAGACATAAGGAAACATGCTAATGACCCAAGACCTAGAGGCATTTAATGTAAACTTGGTATGCAAACTTGGAGTCTGGCTATTGTCCTGCTTGAGTTTCTTTTGAGACAAGTATTCTTTCCAACCTGTCCCCTGTACTTAAGATAATATGCTTTCTTGACAAAATTCTGAGTTAGAGAATATAATGCAAATAAACTCTAAAATCTCAACCTTAATCAATATAAAACTTTGACTAAAGTCAGCTTATAGCTTTAACTTTGACCATAGGTTAGTATAATAATCATAACTTCAATAGATAAAAAATATAACTAGATGTTCATAAGATCACAATAATTCCATAACAACTAGAGACATATCAAAACAATGAAACCTAGAGTATGATGTTCCTCCCTCTGGATCTACGATTGTTGCTTGGACACAAATCCCTTCTCCTACAAAAAAACCCTTAAGATAATGATACAGTTTAAACATATACAAGTACATACCTCCGGTAGAAAAACACTATCTAGTAGGAACAATAAGTTGTGACAACTTCAACTTGACGGATTAACTATCTAAGAGCACTAGTAGGTGTGCTAGGATAGGGCGCATTGATCTAGGGAAAGATCAACCTCAACATCCTCCAATATATATTGCTCAACAATCTTGACAAGGAAAACTATGCAGCGGAAAATTGTAGTGCCAACTACAACGACAAGGGTAGAAACCCTAAAAATTCAAACTTGTCAAAACTGCAATCTAATAGCACCAGGAGGTGGGCTTAGTTAGGGCACACTAGGATATCTAGTTATTTGTCTCAACGTTTCACTTTAAAGTGCCCGAACAAACAAGTTAGGGTTTGTTGTTGCTGGAAGATCAGAAACCATGTCTGCAATTGTGATGATCTTGATAGAGAGTTGTGAATCTACCTTCCAGTGGTTAGACTGTTCCGAAGGTGGTGTGGGCCCATAACCTGTTAGGATAATGTAGATGTACTTGTTTCACCATAGACAATGCTACACCATTGTCAACCATCCATAGGCACAAAGCCACCCTCGAGCACCTTAACCTTTTGACAGAAAGAATGATTCCAGGAAGCCACACCATAACCCACGGATGAACAAGAGAGAGAGTGCACCTTCTCCAAAGGTAGCACACAAGATAAAGATTTCAGAAAGACTAAACAAGAGAAAACTGTCCAACTGCAGTTGTTGTTCCTCCTCCTCCAAACTTGCGCACTGTTTCTGGTTTTCTGGGTGAGAGTGAGTGGACAAATGAGCTAAGATGTCCTCTATTTATGTTAATCTGTCCAATGACTTTTCTAGTTGGGTTGACCTGAGTGTTTGGTAATTATATTTTATGTTTATCTTTTTCCTGTGGAGCCGACTGGTCTTTCTGGAGGATAATACCTTAATATTATATATTTTGCTAAGCCGACTTGTCTTCTAGGGTTTTCACACATTTGTTTAGGGTTTCTCTTGCTTCCAGAATATTCTATTCTAGTCAAAGGTTACATATAGAGGTTAATACCTCTTGTAAATACCATAATATCAACACATACAGGGTGATACGAAGAGTCAAAGAGGTGGCCTACGAGTTAGAGTTACCAGAGGGCAGTAGGAATCACAATGTGTTCCATGTTTCTTGCCTCAAGAAGGCCTTGGGCCAACAGGTTGTTTCTTCCACAAATTTACCACCCTTGGATGAGGAAGGCCATTTGATTCTAGTCCTCTAGCAAATTTTGGTGTTCAGAGAAAAATGCTTGAGGAACAAGATGATAAATTAATAGATCACACTCTATTACCATGTTATTTTTTCTCTTAACCCAACACCTAACAGTTAATTCCAAATAAATTAATTATTGAATAAAAGAACAACTGATTTATTATCGAAACATTACAGTAGAAGCAAATAAAAAAACCATACACAAAGTACACATGTAATTTTTAGGTAAAATACCCCTGGAAAAACCCTTAAGGGAAAACTAGTACCTTTTTGACTTTATTAGATAAAATTTGGGCTTTAGTCATAGGATAATGGTCCACTTGAGAAAAATACAAATCAACAAAATATCATAGCCTATCACACTTGGCTGCTATCCCTTTGCTACTTTCCTCGGACCCTTCCCCTGCACACTTGGATGGAAGTCCTTCACCCAATCAATGAGATCTCACTCACTTATTCTATGTGTGTCTCCTCCTCTCACATAGGCTGCCTTTTATAATCTCTAGTTTACCCTAAATCCAAAACCCTAGATCTCCAAAGTGATCAAAGGATGAGATTAAATCTCACCTTCACTTTAGATCTAATGGTTAGGATTTAATTTAATTTACTAATGCCAAATACTTGGGCATTTAATTAAATTAATCTCACATTAATTAAAAAAGTACATTTACTTTAATGATCACTTTATTAAAGTGAATCTTTTAAGTACCGAGAGACATTAAGGACGACTCCTACGTGTTAGACACAAACCAATGTGGAAGTATGTGTTCGATGGTACATACATCAACATGTTTTCGGCAACAACACCCTTCAACATACCCACTGACAATGGGGCATGGCTATACTAACAATGTACTCCAATAAACTTTTCCATCATGGGAAGGCTTACTATAACTATAGACCTACACATGACATGGTGAGGTTTCAACACCACCCCCATAGTATAAATTTTCTTTTTTCTTTTCTAAATTACATTTTTATGCACCTTTTTTTTTAAACATTTCTACACATTTTTTTGTTTAGTTATAATTATTTGTTTTCAAAGTATATGAAAGGGAGGTTCTCTACAACCTAAAATTGTGCATGATTGGGTAGGTGTCCGCCTTCCTTAGACATAAGGAAACATGCTAATGACCCAAGACCTAGAGGCATTTGAAAGGATTGAAAATCTGCCTCTTTATGGAACCAACGAGTAATTTCACGTGACATATTTTTCCTTGAATAACAATGTTGAGTCAATTCACTTTCAGGATAACAACCAATGATGGCAACTTGTTGACAATTGAATCATGATAGGTTTTTCCACCTTATAAAAACACGGACAAAAGTATGCGTTTTTAATATTTTAAGGTGGATTAAAAAAAAATGATGTTTGATTATATATTTGAAATTTAAGTTTCTCAAATATTAAGTGATCCTCGGGTGACTTTGACATAATAAATACCCCCGAGTGATAATTGCTAACTAGGAATTGATTCCACTAGTCCATGGATGGGATTTTTGTCGTTTATCTCAAGCATTTAGAAAAATGTGTCCCTTTTTAGGATATTTGGACACTTAACAGTTCTAGTTAAAATCAATTTGGCATAATGTGTCTTTAGGTAAAGTGTGTTTCGTTCATATGCATTGTAATTATCTATTCCAATGGTCAAGGTTATATTCTAGACCTAAAGTAATTTGATGGTTTATCTTCTCCTTGATACTAATGACGATATCGATTGGTCTATGTTCTTTATTTAATGAGCATGGAGGGTCATTTGTTGATGATTGATTGTGAGAAACTCATATGTAAATTGTTTTTCTTATTGTTGGCTGGGGTTGTAGAATGTTTCCCCCTTTTAGGGTTTTAACCATGCAATACATTGGCATTTCAATCTTTGATCTGTTTGTGTGAGTGGTTGCCTTAAGGTGTTAAGTATGTGTGGACATACCTTGTTTATTGAACGTAGTATCGAGGTCCTTATGAAGACTCACTTTTGTTGTTGATTGAGATCTTCACACCTTTGTCCTTGCATGCATTAAAGGACTTTTCGATTTTGTTGTTTTTAATCATTTATAGGCCAAGAGAACCATTCCAGTGCATCTAGAGAAATACTTTCAGTAAGAAACCCATTCCCCCCCGAAAGGGTTTCCATTTGCCCAAGATACGACCATTTTTATTAGATCCAGATGTATACAATACTATTACTTTTTTTAAAATTTCTTTCATTCCATTTTAATAATTTTAGTTCTATTTTTTTGGTTTTTATCCTTGGTTTGCTCCTTTCCACTCTATGTATGCTTGTTTCCATGTGCCTTGTGCGATCTCGGTAAATCAGAGACATAAAAGACGTAAAGACAATTTGTATTTTCCAAGTAGATTGACCGAGATTTAACCCCAAGTGGATAAAGTTTTAGATTTGTTTTTTTGTGTGTGGAAAATTCACTTGTTTTTGTGTGCAGTTGTGTTGAAGTTTTTGGAGCAAAAACAACAGTTTTTGGGGTAAGTATGCACTTTGAGGCAAATGGTAAAAAAAAATGTCCCCATTTTTCCTTTCTAACATTTGTTATATATTTTGTTATTTCATTTAAATTATAAAACATCACTTATAAAACAACTTTAATATACTATTTTTAGGTTACCTTTTGCATACAAATTTAAGTTACAAAGTAACTTCTTTGTAAAAGTGATTCATACTTATTTTATAAGAGTGTCACTTACACTATAAAAGTAATTTATTTGTAAAAGTGAGTTTATAGGGAAAGTAAGAGAAGGAAGATAATTTGTTACTCAACTATGTCATTATGCCCCTATCACCACATTGATCAACCTTTACCCGTCACCTTGGTTACTTATGATTTTCTTCAAAAGGGGAAAAACATCACGAGTTTGTTTTTAGTATTTTTTAAACTGTTCATTTTTTCGAAAGTTTTCCATCTAGACATGAATTTTTTATTTGGAAGTCATCTTACCCACATATTGTAATATGGTTAGTTCAGGCGATATCTTGTTTATAGATTCAAACTACTTATGGAAATCCCATATGGAGGATTTACTATGATGCAGGGGACTTTACCATGTTACCTTGGGAACATAAATTTCCCCTCTTTATGCATTAAAGAAATCCAAATGGGTTAGTGAAAATGATGAAGCACATGAATCAATTCAAATGTCCATCTCAATTGATCTTTAGTTTCACCTTCAAGGAATTGAGACCCCATAAACAACATGGTGAAATTTGGATATTGTGTTTGGTAAATATAATGAGATTTGATCCCATTAGCTCAAAAATGAATTGATTTCTTTTAATCCCAATGATTTCTCTTGCATTGAATATTTTCTATCTAATTTCAAAACACCTAGACTTTTACTTATACAATGTAAGATAATTAAGACAGTTTCCCAACTTATATATATATATATATATATATATATATATATATATATATATATATATATATATATATATAATTTTTTTGCTAAGCTTGGCATTGCCTATTCTATTTTTGTATCTACTTTTTACTCTGTCATAGAAGCTCTTATTAGTCAAGGGGATACTTACAAAATTCCATCTCTTGAAGATTTTTGTGATTCTTTCATTAGAGAACAAGATAAAATCTTGCATCTTGGAGTGATCAACATTGCAGGTACATATAAAAAAGCCTTAGTAGCACAACATAAGAATACAACAATAATTAAAAGAAGCAAAATCCTTGCAACACCAAACAAAACAAGGGTTTTTGAATACTCTTAGCCAACCATTACTCCCAATGGTGATAAATGAACTAAATCAAAAGGAAAGAAGACTAAGAGATTGTATTTTTGTGGGAAAGATGGTCATTTGGAGTCTAGACATTTCAAGAAGATGGGAGCCTTAGAAGAAACAATACATACGAAAACTATCAATCTTGATTCTTGTTCTTCTAACTCTTCTTCTCACTAACATGCACCTTTTTCTTATGATTTTTCTTTCAATGTGACATCCACTTCTTCTAATGAGTGGCTTATTTATTTTGGAGCATTTTATCATATGGATAAGGATAAAGCCATCTTTTTTTCTCTTTTTTTTTGTAAATAAAAAGTTGTATTACCTTAGAAGTTCATAAAACATATACATACGAAGGATCCTGTAGTCTGTTCTACCAAAAAATGGAAAGAAGAACCAGACCCATGCCCTAGAAAAGGTGTCCATGATTGTGCCAATTTACATAACTAAGATGTACAAAAGATACTACGAAGAAGGCCTAAAGACAATATTATTCTTTTTCTAACATTAACAAAAATAAATACAAACAAGAGAATTTCATACATTGGAAGACCCCATCATTTGGTGGAGAATGTGGCCAATATAGAGTGAAGGCGAATGACTAACAATAGGTTGGGAATATCGACTTCACATATCGCTTGAGAAAGAATCGAAGAAAACATCCAGTGGGCGACTGAGGATCTCCTAGCGGTAAAACTCGTTTGCAACATCCCGACACAATTCAAAAATGCATTGCAAATGCTCCTCGTAGAAACCTGTTGGACTTAGTATCATTAATGTGTTGTCATTGATGTGAAACAATATAAGAGTATGAAGAGTTCATGACAAATAAATATATGCAGTATAACAGTTAGCAAAAAATGTCAGACAATATGCAAAGATTAAAGCTCAGGAGGGTTAGCGAATGAAGATTAAAGATCAGAAGGAAGAGCGCATTGTAGAAATGTCTTCGGGATCGATGGAAAGACTGAGAAGTCGATCAATGCAGAGAAAAATGTGAGAAGCCTCAACAGTCGTCTGATCAAGAAATTGACGGTGTTGATCGTCTCATGTAATGAGATTTATCCCACATTGGAAGTGCGAAAAAGATTATGTAGGTTTATATACACAACACTCTCCATAACTTATCGATGCATAGTGAAAGGGTATGGTGGGGGATCTAGGTGTTTGGAATCCTCGAGAAGCTCACCATCGTGGAGCCCGGGATGACCTGTCAGGCCCCCTACCTTTTGGTCAAAGAGACAATAACTGTCGAACTGATGTCAAAGGATCTCGACCGTTCATTGGAAATATATTTTTATATATATACATTGCACGTCGGTCATATGAGTGAACATGGGCTTAAGGACCGCTGGAGGATTGGTCAACAATCAAATAAAGTTGTGACCATTGGATATGCAAGCCAGATCAAGGGTATGGATTGATTGCAAAGTGTGAAGGGAGAATTAAACTACACCCTATTTCCATTCCTGTAATTACTCTAGATTGTCAGATCTCATCGACTCAAAGATCGACGACTATGGTTGATCCACCAAACGATCAGATTAAGTCATGACCGTCGGATATGTAAGCACCAGATCAACGACAGGGATAGATTGAGGAGAATGAAAGGAGAGTTAAACAATGTGTTGTCTCCAATCCCACAATTAGTTAGGACTGTCAGATCTTATAGATTCAAAGATTGACGTCTATGATTGATCCATCAACAATCACACAACTTCAATTGCAGAGTTTGGGCGACAGGCTAAACCATGAACAATTTATGGTTCCAAAATCCACATCGTCCGTCGATGGTCATCCATCAATAGATCTACGGTTGGCATCAGTTCCACTACCAACGAGAAGTTTCCATTTCCGAACTCGACGATAGTTTTAAACGTCGTGCTAGTTGAGGACCCCACAATCATCCTTGATCGTTGATTTGCTTTGAGACCATTCTCGACCGATGGATCAAGTTGAGTGGAAGGATAGGATAAACAAGGCAAAAGGGTTGAGATTCTGAATGCCCAAATTCATGATAGCCGTTGGATCACTTTAAGTGGAAGGATAGGATAAGAAAAGAAGAAGAGACATTGGATTTAAACCAAGGTAAAGCAACATCACAGACAGATCAAGTCATCGATCTAAGATCACGATCAAAAAACACAATTCATTTTAGGTTAAAAGTTGTGAGGAGGTTACACTTCGGGGAATCTCACTTCAAGATCATTGGGAAGAGGAGAAAATGAATTACCCGAAGTCCTGAAGGTCAAAATCCTGAAGTGGATATGAGTTGTCTGATTAGATGAACACTTCGGGAAGTATCCTGATCGTTAGATCAAAGAGAAGAATATGTGCCAGATATGTAGAAATTGAACATGAGGAAGATTCAGAAGTTGAAGCAGAGGTTAATATGGAAGGATAACTTCTCAGTGCCTTGGATGAACTAAGAAGATACAAAACCAAATATAGACAACTGAAAAGTTTTGTAGTTGGACAGAAAGAAAAACATGAACAAAAATAAAAAGAGATGGAGAAACTCATGAGCAACCTGAAAAACCAAATCCTAGAAGAAAATAGGATGGAAGAAAGTTTGGAAAAGTCTCTTAAAGAAAAACAAATAACTTGTGAAAGAATGGAGGCAAAAATAGTTCACCTAAGAAAAGAACTTGATGCAAAACTCATTCAAACAAGATATGAAAATAGCTCTAAAATATTAGATACGATTATTACCACACAAAGGGATTCAGGTAATAAAAATGGAATAGGTTATTCTCAAGAAGAAAACCAAGTTAACTCAAACTCCTATGCAACTGTTCTCCTCAGTACATTCAAGATGAAAGATGAAGAGAAGACAAGTAATGATTAGAACTCTAGAGGAATACTTCCACCCATCAAGAAGGAATATAAGAAAACACCAAAGAAGGTTTGTCAAAACATGTATCCTCACATTTTATTTGGTTATTGCTTTGCATGCTCTAATTTCAGACACAAAGCTATGAATTGTAGAGCATATAGAAGGAAAAATTTGAGGGTTAATAACTATAACCTTAAAGATAACCAAACAATAAATCAAGTTAAAAGCAGAAACTATAACTCCTTTTCACCTCTACAAGAAGGGGACCTAGAAAGCTTCTGATTTCATAACTATGGACATAAGGCCAATAGTTGCAAATTAATGGAAGTCTCAGAAAAAACAAAGTTCATTAGAGAGCAAAAGAATCTTTGGAAAGAAAAAACATCAAAAGAGGAATGCCTCATTTCCTTGAAAGCTCAAGATAAAGAAGATCTCTGGTATGTTGACAGTGGGTGCTCAAAACATATGACATGAAACAAGGACAAGTTTTTGAACTTAAATAAACAAAAGGGTAAAGTTACATTTGGTGACAACGCTTCATGTAACATACTTGGGAAAGGCACTGCGAGTTTGGGAAAAGACAAATCCAAGGATGTGTTGCTTGTTGAAAAACTGAAACCTATCCTATTAAGTGTCAACCAAACCTGTGATCAGGGGCAATTTTGCATCTTTGATTCCCATAAATGTGAGATTAAGAGAGAGGACTCAGGAAAATTGGTTGGTACTGCTCCTAGAACTCTCGAGAATGTATATATACTAAATACAAAATTGAATGAGGAGTGTCATATAAATTTAGTAGCTGAAAGTTGGATATGGCATAAAAGGTTGGGGCACATTAACTTTGAGAATTTGGTGAAAGTCAACAATCTTGGGGCAGTAAGAAACTTGCCAAAAATCATAAATCCCTCAAATCCTATGTGTAGACACTGTCAACTGGGGAAGAAAACTATAATATTTTTCAAAACAAAAGAATACTCAACCTCAAAACCTTTAGATCTTGTTCACACCGACCTCTGTGGACCTACAAGGACCAAGAGTTTGCAAGGAGAGTCCTACTTTATTCTGTTCATTGATGATTTTACTAGAATGAGTTGGGTATGTTTTCTCAAGGAAAAATCAGAAGCACTTAAAAAATTCAAATCTTTTAAGACCCTTGCTGAAAATGAAAAGGAGACAAAAATCAAATGTCTTAGATCAGACAATGGTGGTGAGTTCACCTCAAAAGAGTTTGATCTCTTCTGTGAAACCCATGGAATGCAAAGACAATTCTCTGCTGCCAGAACACCTCAACAAAATGGGATTGCTGAGAGAAGGAATAGAACAGTTCAGGAGGATGCAAGAAATATGATCAATGAAGCAAAATTATTTGATGGATATTGGAGGGAAGATGTAAGCACAACAATATACATATTGAACAGAACTCAACTCAAGATTAATAGTAATAAGACTCCTTATGAACTATGGTTTGGAAGAGCTCCTTCGGTGAAATACTTCAAGGTCTTTGGAATTAAGTGCTACAATAAAAGACTTGATGAGAATTGGGTCAATGCTATGAATGAAGAATTGGACCAGATTGAAAAAAATCAAACTTGGGAACTAGTTCCAATACCAAAAAATAAAAATTTCATTGGAGCTAAATGGGTGTATAAAAACAAAATGAATGAGAATGGGCAAGTAATCAGGAACAAAGCCAGATTGGTATGTAAAGGGTATGCTTAGGTTGAAGGAGTAGACTATGAAGAAACCTTTAAACCTATGGCCATATTAGAGGCACTTAGGATGTTCTTAGCTTTCTCCAGCTACAAAAAATTTAAAGTGTACCAAATGGATGTCAAGTTAGCATTTCTCAATGGAAACTTAGAAGAGGAAGTCTATATTGAGAAATCATAAGGATTCCAATTAACTAACAAAGGAGACTATGTCTGTAAACTAAAGAAAGCACTCTATGGGCTAAAACAAGCACCCATAGAATGATATGCAAGGCTAGATTCTTATTTACAAAACCAAGGCCTCAAAAGAGGATCAACAAACAACAATCTTTATTGTAAAATTGTTGGTAATAGCATGGTTATTGTGGAAGTATATGTTGATGATATTATATTTGGCAGTGATGATGAAAAAATGAGTAACAAATTTTCTAGGAGGATGCAACAAGAATTTTAAATGTCCTTGCTTGGTGAACTAGATTTCTTTCTTGGATTACAAATAATATAGTCCAATAGAGGATTATTTATCCATCAGTCCAAGTATGTTAAAGACATGCTTAAGAAATTTTAGTTAGAGGATTGCAAACCTGTTAGTACACCTATGACAATTGGATGAAAACTAAGCAAGGAAGATGAGTCCAAAGCCGTAGATCCAAAACACTACAGATCAATGATTGGGAGTTTACTCTATGTAACGACTTCCATACCTTATGTCAAGAAAGTTGTTGGGATAGTGGCTAGATTCCAAGTAGCACCAAAAGAGAGCCATATTCAAGCTGTGAAAATATTCTTTAGGTATTTGAAAGGAACCATAGATCTTAGCTTGTGGTACCCTAGCAATGATTCATTCACTTTAAAAGCCTATTCAGATGTAGATTGGGCAGGTTGTGTAGATGACAGAAAAAGTACAAGTGGAGGAGCATTATTTTTGGGATAATCATTGGTAGCCTGGATATGCAAGAAACAATCCTCAATTTCTCTGTCTAGCACTGAAGTTGAGTATATTGCAGTAGGAGAATGTTTCACACAAGTGGAATGGATGAAACAAACCTTACAATACATCAAAATAGTGTTTGAAGAACCTACTACTATCTACTGGGATAATACAAGCACTATAAGTCTCTCCAAGAACCCTGTCCAACACTCCAAATCAAAACACATTCCCATAAAATACTACTATCTAAGAGATCAGGCTGAAAATAAGAACCTTAAATTGGAATATGTCCCAACCCAAGAACATGTGGCAGATATTTTCACTAAACCCTTAAACAAAGATATATTTGAATATCTCAGGAAAAGATTGGGAGTAATCCCTCTTCCAATCTAATCTCTCAAGAAAACAATGCATCAATTGGAACCAATTCAGGGGGAGACAACAATCAAAATTAGGAGGATTCATTTAGTTATGAAAATAAAAGTATGATTGCAGGAGGAGTTACCCAAGTTCAAATTCTGGTCAGAAGCATACAAATAGACAAAGCTTTACCATAAAGGAAGTAACCATTTTCCATTGATGACAAAGCGGGAGAGTAACTTCAAAGGAGTGAAGCATCATCACAGGGGGATATTGTCTATGAAGTTGGTGTGTTGACATCAATGGAAAAGGGGGAGATTGTTGGACTTAGTGTCATTAATGTGTTGTCATTGATTTCAAACAATATAACAATATGCATATTTCATGAAAAATAAATATATGCAGTATAAGAGTTAGCATAAAATGTCAGACAGTATGCAGAGATTAAATCTCAGGAGGGTTAATGAATGAAGATTAAATATTAGAAGGAAGAGCGCATTGTAGAAATGTCGTCGGGATCAATGGAAAGACTAAGAAGTCATTCGATGAACAGGAAAAGGTGATAAGCCTCAACAACCGTCTGATCAAGAAATTGACGATGTTGATCGTCTCATGTAATGGGATTTATCTCACATTGGAAGTGCGAATAATATTATGTAGGTTTATATACACAACACTCTCCATAGCTTATCGACCCATAGTGCAAGGGTATGGTGGGGGCTCTAGGTTTTTGGACTCCTTGATAAATTCACCATCCTAGAGCCCGAGACGACCTGTCAGGCCCCCCTACCTTTTGGTCAAAGCGACAATAACTGTTGAACTGATGTCGAAGGATCTCGGCCGTTCATTGGAAATATATTTATATATATAAATTACACATCGGTCATATGAGTGACCATGGGATTAAGGACCGTTGGAGGTCAATGGTCCAATAAAGTTGTGACCGTCGGATATGCAAGCCAGATCAAGGGCATGGATTGATTGTGGAGCGCAAAGGGAGAATTGAACTACATGCTATTTCCAATCCCTCAATTAGTCTAGATCGTCAGATCTCATCAACTCAAAGATCGACAACTATGGTTGATCCACCAAACGATCAGATTAAGTCATGATTGTTGGATACGCAAGCACCAGATCAATGACAGGGATAGATTGCGGAGAATGAAAGGAGAATTAAACAACATGTTATTTCCAATCCCGCAATTAGTCAGGACTGCCAGATCTTATAGATTCAAAGATTGATGACTGTGGTTGATCCATCAACAATCAAACAACTTCAATTGCAGAGTTTGGGCGACGGGATAAACCACGCGCAAGTTATGGTTCCAAAATCCACATCTACTGTCAATGGTCAACTGTCAATAGATCTACGGTTGGCATTCGTTCCACTACCAATGAGCAGTTTCCATTGTAGAACACAATGATAGTTTTAAACGTCATGCTAGTTGAGGACCCCGCAATCATCCTTGATCGTTGATCTGCTTCGAGAACATTCTTGACCAATGGATCAAGTTGAGTGGAAGGATAGGATAAGAAAGCCAAAAGGTCTGAGATTCTAATTACCCTAATTCCCAATAGTCGTTGGATCACTTTAAGTGGAAGGATAGGATAAGCAAAGAAGAAGAGCCTTTGGATTTAAACCAAGGGAAAGAAGCATCGCAGATAGATCGAGCCATCGATCTAAGATCACGATCAACGAAAAAAAATCATTTCGGGTTAAAAGTTGTGAGGAGGTTACACTTCGGGGAATCTCACTTTGGGATAACTGAGAAGAGGAGAAATCAAATTACCCGAAGTCCCGAAGGCCGAAATACCGAAGTGGATATGAGTTGTTTGATCAGAGGAACACTTTGGGAAGTATCCTGATTGTTAGATCAAGGATAAGAATATGTGCCACATTGGGAGATCTACGTCAGCAGACCATGTCAACAAGGACACGTGGCACAGTTAGATAATGGAAAGTGTCAAGATGAAATCGAAATTTCAGTTACGTATAAATCACAAATCTGAGTGACACGTGGCGACTACTTGACCCGTGCCACATCATCAAGTGACACCAACAAGTTACGTCACTCCGAGAGTTTTACTTCGGGAGTTTCACCACCAACAAATGACCTAAGTCTTGAATCCCTAAAGGCCGAAGTCCCGAAGTGGACATGAGTCGTCTGATCTGAAGAACACTTCTGGAGTGTTCTCGAACATTGATCAAGTACAATTGAAGGATAGTGTAAGTGGAAAAACCAAACTCCCGAAGTAAATGAGAACTGTCCATCTAATTGGGAGATTAAAATGTGATCGTTGATTTTGATAAGTGATCTAGTACTTGCTTGCCTAGCGCCTGGGCACTGCCTGTGGTCATATGGAATAAGAGAAATAAAGGAAGAAGATAATACATCGCTTAAGTTGATCATCCTGTGGTTTGAGTTGTCGGTCATATGTAAATCGTTTGAAGGAAGCACCTCAACAGAATGTGATTTCTACAGTATTAACGAAGATTATGGTTAAGTTAAATGAAGAGGTGCGATGGTCCAAACGAAAGGACACGATACGTTATATATCACACTAGTTTGAATATTATATAAACAAGATAGAATGGTGAGAAGAATGTGCCTCTATAGTCCGAATCACAAAATACATTAAATCACAGAAGCAGAGAGAGAAGCAATGAATACATAATACATAAGTTTTCCAGATTCATAAATTAAGGGTGGTTGGGTGGTGGAAGGGAAGGTTGGAGCCTGCAGGGGAGTAGGTGCTTCCTTTTTAGTTGTAGATGACTAAATAGGGGGTCGAAGCCTCCTACCAGTTGGTGCTGGTGAAAAAGGGTGTGGGTGCATCCTGATCAGTTGGTGCTGATATAAGAGGAAGACCATCTTCCTTCTATGTAACATGTAAAACAAAAATTTTCAGTTAATAGAAAAGTGTTTGTGGTTTTCCCAATTGGGTTCCACGATAAAATATTGTGTTAAAATTTTGTTTGCATTAACAAAAGAAAATTGATAAAATTATTGTGTCACTGATTCATCCCCCCCTCTCAGTGACGGGATCTGATCCTTCAAATCCCCCCCTTGGGATTCAACTCAGGAATCGCTTCCTTGTTTCGAGTAACCACTATATCTGGACCTGTAGCTTCAGAAACCACTTCCTCAGCTATCATGGGAGCCACCTCCTCAATAATAGGGAAACTCTAGTTCTCTTCTAGAACCTGGGCAGGAGAATCACCTCCTGGTTGAGTGGAAGGGACTAAGAGATTCTGAGCTTTCACAAGAGCTTCCAACGAGGATTCAACAGTAAGTAGGGGATGAATCATAGGAAATTACTCCTAAATGAAGACTGGACCCCAATCATTCTCATCCCAATTCTAAGCAGTGGAGGGAAATGCAGCTGAGGGCAGAGCAGGGTAATGTGACGAAGAAAATGAAGGATCAGGGAGAGTGTTGTTGAATTATTGTAATTTCAAAGAATATTCTACTTATATTTGAGTCATTATTGTATAGATCAAATCCCCTTTTGTGGATTGGTCAACATGTATTTGTATGGTGGTATTTTTAAAGTAGGCCCCTAGTAATTGCAAAGTGGTTTTAGCCACTTCTAGGAGAAGTCGGCTCCACCAAGTGAAGAGTCACAACCCTAGCGTGACCTCACAACTTGTATTTATATGTGAGGATGGTGTCTCATTTGAACACACTCACCCACTCATCTAGTGCACATATATTGAAGACGGTTGCAGTTGTAGGAAGAAGTCTAACGAAGGAGAAGAGAAGTGCATGCTTGGTCTTGGTTTGTCTTTGTTGTTTTGTTCTTAGTCTTGACATTGTATTGGAAGTCTATTATTGAGGAGTTTTTTGCTGGGTTTTCTTCCCCATGAGGGTTTCCCAGGATAAAATGTTGTGTACCTTGTGATTATGTTTCTTTCAACAATCCTCTTTATGCTACTGTTTTTGGAAATACATTAAAAGCTCATGAATTTGGAAATAACATAATAATAGTAGTAAAAAATTAACATGGTATCAGAGCTTGACTGATTAGATAATATTTCACTTGGTATCTAGACGTTTCTTTTTTCATAAAGAAATTTAGGGATTTTCACTAAAGAAGAATTTTTGACCAAATACCACCTAGGGAAGTGCGCCTTGCCCTAGCACATATTTTGGTAGCATGAGAAAACCTTTTCAGTGGCTGGATTCTCTGGAAAGTCAAACCCTAGTTTTGATTGGTACTAGAAAACCAGAAAACCAGAACCAACACTAGAAGCACCAGTCCAAAATTGCGCAGGTCCAGTTTCAAGGGATACAACTTGGAATTTTCTGAAACGGTCTGCTCCAACAAACTCACGTCATCCCAACACATCTTTTGGTAAGTTTAGTTTCATTTTATAAGCACTTTCATTTTCTGGTCATTTTCTTAGTTCCAGGTCAAGATGTTTGCAAGCACCAAGCTTGTTGACAAGTTAGAATGTGTGGAAAATTTCTATCCCTGGAAGTAAATAATTAGACTCATTCTTGAAGAGAATGACATTACAAAATTCATAAAAGAAAATGTACTAGATTCCGATAAAATGAAGCCAAAGAGAAGTACAAGAAGGATATGCTTAGGGCTAAAAGAATAATTATAGATTCTATTAAAGACCACTTGATCCCTCAAGTGTCTTCTAAGAATACTCCAAAATATATGTTTTATGCCCTAACCAGAATGTATGAAGGAAGGAAAATCAATCGAAAGATGAACTTGAGAACCCAACTCAAGAATACAAGAATGCAAAAAGGAGAAACAGTTCAAGACTATTTCTCTAGGGTTTCTCAATTCAAGGAAAGGCAATTGGAGACAAAAAAGATGGAGATGAAATTGTGATGACAACTCTTAATGGTCTCATGAGACCTTGGGATGCCTTTATCGAGACTATTTGTGTAAGAAAAGAGAATCTCCAATTTGACAGTTTATGGGAAGAATGTGTTCAAGAAGAAGCAAGAGTGGATAACCGAGAATCCATTCTAATAAGAGATGAATATCAAGCCTTGGATGCACATACTAAGGGTGGAAAGGGAAAGTCTCATTTTCGAAAGGAGATTCACTTTCATAAAGAATCTCACTCTCCAAAGAGATTCTAGAAGTATCATAAGGTTCAAAGAAGGAAAACATATTTCTCTTCCTACCAATGTTATCATTGTGATAAGATGGGACAAATTGATAAGAATTGTCCTACCAAAAGGGAAGAATACAAGAGGATAAATAAAAAAATACATCATGCCCATGTGACTGAATATGATGAGCCACCCAAGAAGTCATCCAGAGAATATATTGAAGAATATGTTTTGTTCTCCGCTCTCTCAGGATCGGTGACACTTGGAAAATATACTTGGCTCATAGATAGTGGAGCTTCTAAGCACATGACGGGTTAGAAGAACACTCTCTCCAGCCTTGTAGAGAAAAAATCATCCTAGAAAGTTTCACATGGAGATGATGAACAATACCCAATCAAAGGATTGGGAGAAGGCACCTACAAACTTGACTCAGGAACTCCGATGAGAATGAAGGATGTACTCTATGTACTAGGTTTGAAAAAGAAATTACTTTCTATTTCTTCTCTAGATAAGAAAGGCTTCAAGTTTGCATTCGTAGATGTGTTGATGGGGCCTAAATCCCCTGACTCAAAAACAGGAACCAAACCTACCACCGAGGCCCAATTAGACTCTGAAGCGTTTGGAGTGGAATGGTTCTCCAGATCTTGCGATTTGGCTAGATTATCGATGGGCTTTTGTATCTTCTGTTGGAGGCTCTTCCTCAGTTAGGACAATTCTTTTTCTGTATTTCTCTTGGGTGGGGCTGGTGTGAGAGATGCAATCTAGTATAAACCAAATTGACAAACAATAGGACAAAAGTTTAAACTATTGGGAAGAGGTCAAACTTGGGATAACCCGCTGCTCGAACATGCAGACAACGATTTTATACCAAAAGGCCTAGTAATAATACATAAACCAAATGAACATCCAATTACTGTATGAGAGAACTAATTAACAGAAAGAAAACACATATGTAACTAGATCACGTTAAGCAAAATAATTCGTCTACCATAACATTCATCACATAACATCACAAGGATTTATCTTCATCATTTAAAGAAAAGAACATCAAAACATTGCACCAGATAACTTGACAACATAATCAATTGCTCTTACTCATTTACTGCAATGTTCATGGAACATGAAAGGAAGTAATTCTTCTCCAACTCCAATCACATACCTCTGATGAAGATAGTTTGTCTTTGGTCCATAAGGACTTATCAATTCATAGTAGTCTCAAAATAATTATCAACAACCAAAAGAAAGAGTTCTTGCAACAACCATCGACCTTTGACTCACTGGTCGATGTCTCTATTTATAATATAAAGTTTAACAGTAATTAACGGCTAAATACAATTTGATATAATTAAAAATCACCACGTGGCATTATCATCTAACAGTCTTTCAACAGTCCACCCCAGATGTTTCTTGAAAAGGGTGGCTTCTTTCACAATCAAACCATCTGATAAAGAGTTCTTCATAGGTGTTGGCCCATGGAAATCTGTGATGTTCCATTGGAGCCACATATATCCCTTTGATGTCTAGCGCGTGCGCTTGATACTTCGCGAGACTGAAGTTCAATTGGAAAAACATGGTTTGGGCTTTGATCGGATGTCCTATGAACTGTTGCACTTGCCCTGGCTTTGCATCAGTGACCTTTGCACATTCTTCATCCAATAACACATCTTGTTCAACACACAACTTGATTATTTCATTTAGATTGGTGAACATATCCAGGGTACCGAACTCGGGGAGTCTAATATCTTTCATTATTTCATTGATTTTATCCCAATGCTTCTGACATCTGGCCCATTGTTCTTGGATTTCTCCGTGTGGAACTCGAGACATTTTAGCCTAGTATTCGGTCGATCACTTCATGTGATTGAGACTCCTTTTACTTACTAGCCAAATGTTGTGGTCTTCCTTTTCTCGACCTTTCTGGATTGCCTCAATATGCTCGAGCCTCTCCACCTCCTGCTGCACCTTCTCATACCATCGCTCCATTTCTTTACTTGTCGCGAGTGCCATGAGAGTGTCTTCCTGAAATTCGGCTATATTCGAGATTAACAAATATCTTTCCTTCTTGAACTCGTCGTAAACTTTACTGAATTCATCTTTTAGATACACAACAGTCTGCGTAGCACCCTTATAGTAATTGGCAAGATTGCGCAAGTGTTTGAGCTCCTTTTGGGCAGTGGCAAGCTCCTTTTCATCTCTCCTAGCTCTGTCCTGGGCAACCTCTAAGAGGGCTCTTCCCACACCAATCATCTTATACGTACGGGCGTCTCCTGTATTGATTAAATTCTCCTCAATGGTGACTATGATGGAATGATCCAAGGTGATTCTTCTCTTCTTTGCGGTCCTCTAAACGATAGCCTTTCTCTTTTGATCATAGGAGATCTCATAGATGTCTGTGAACTCATCTACTGGGTCTGGTATCTACTGATCACCCCATGTGAGATTGTTTCCCAAGCTTCCCGCAGTGTATATTTGTTCGAGAGTGGGCTCTCAAACTTCTTCGTTCTGCCTTGTAGATCCAAATTCTACTTGTTTCTCACCAGGGATCTGAGTATTGGGTATAATAGAGGTGTCGAGTATAGACTTGTCACTTACTTGCTCATTGGCCGTGGAACTGCTGATTTATTTTTGCGGAGGCTCGTCACTCAGGATTGCATCTGCTTCCGGTTCATCAGACTTTCCTTCATTGAGACCACCTTCAGCTTCAACTTCCTTTTGTGGGAATTCCTCATCACGATCCTCGGGTCCAAAGGAAGAGGTATTTTCGGGACTTGGGGAAGGAGTATTTTCGGGACCTGATTCTTCTTGTATGCGTACTGGGGTTCCACTGGGGGGCTCTAGGCTATCGTCATCGCTATATATATGTATAAGCGTGCTTAAGGGATTGGGTATTTGCATTTCTATCGACACCCAACCTGTCTCTGGTTGATTTGTTCCTCCTTCCGAGGGGTTGATTGGTGGTGTCATGGATTCGGGATTACCTAACCCATTGGTGTTATCGGGACCTGTGGGACCAGGGCCACTTGACTCTGTCGGGACACTTTGGACGGTAGTTGGAATAGCGGGTCTTATGGAAAGATATGGGTCATCCTGCATCCACTTCATTAGTAGCTGAGATTGTTGGTATAAAAGTGCGCTACTCTCTCAAGCTGTTTGATTTTCAGGGGAAACTCTGATTTGTACCGGGGATCCCTGATGAGTTTCTGCAACCTCAATGTATTTTTGGGGATCATTTGTTTCTTCCTCCAATTAATATGCTACTGCTGCTTCAGGGCATCGACCAATTCCTTGAACTTCCTGCTCCAAAAATGTTGCCTGCTCTTCATAGTTCATAGCTCTAAACCAGGTTCCTCTAGTATCAACCTTCCTAGCTACCACCACATCCTAGTCTTGAGCGTTCTCGGTGAAAATTTCATCCTTAAACCGATCATGGGCATAGGGCCAAGAGGACGATACCTGTGACACGTGCTGCAAGACCAATCCCTTGGGATAGTGTTTGTGGAATCGACCAGTTTGGAACCAAAATTCCAATTGACCTAGCCCAAGTTGTTTAGCATGTGCAGTGTCTTTGACCATGAAGAAGCCGATATGAAACCCATACAGTATGAAAGCTCGCTTCTTGTCTTTCACTAAATTTGCATTGTATCCTTGTAGGATGGTTTGATAGCAAATTTATCCTAACACTAGCCGGTCGAGAACATAAATGGGAAACAAATGGGGTGCCCCTGTGACACCGAAAACCCTGATGCAAGTTTCTCGTTCATCTAAATACCAGTGACCAATTTTGACTATGACCTTCTTTTCTCTTTCTGATAATCTCAAGCATTCTTTCCTAAAGAGTAAGAAGTAAATGGGCACAATAAAATGATCATAGACAACAACATAGGATTTCTTGTACCTGTTTTCCCACAAGATGATAAAGTATATGTGGACTGCGAGCTCTAAAGGGTGCCAATTCAGGTTAATCCCAACAAAAGCGTTCTTGGCATAGATGACGTCCAATAGATACGAGGCCATGTAGAAGGCGGGGGTATCTCCCTCCTTTGGCGTCTGAGCCTGTTTTATGTAGGTGCTCAACTATTTAGAAATGACAACACTCCAATTGAAACTGGTGCCTGAAATGGAGACTGTGAAAGCTAGAGGCATCCAAGCTTCTGAAAACTGGGAGCAGTCTTTCTCCCCATGCAACCTGCAGAGAAGGGCCATGAGATAGGCATACGGTTCCCTGAGATTGATCGTCGGGTACCAGCTAGAAGTCTGATTCATGAATTTTTTATCTTCCCTCCATCAGGATGCCATGATTTTGCTTGTGTCGTGTGAGGCATAGAAACTTAACACGAAATAAGTGCTCAACTTTTCTCCAGACTCATTGAGTTTGTAGTATTTTTGAAATTCTGATGGCAGGAAAACCCCGACGCATTCTCCATTGTCATCATTAATCAAACATTTCTGTGCATCGGTGTGATCAATGAGCCACTTTAAGAGCTCAGCGCAAGGAAAAACTAGAGACCGACTTGCCACCATGTGCAGGTAATCCCTATGAATGTTTGGGAGGACCTTTTCATCGAGCTTCCTTGTATCAGGATCGTTGTGGAGAGTATATTCAAGGGGTTCTTCTTTCTTGATCTTCTTGAAGACTTCTTCCCAGCGAGGAAAAGTTGTCTTTTCTCCAATGCTTGCCTCTGTATCTCCAAAAGCTGGGGGCTGGACAAAGGGTTCCTTGGTGATTTTCTTAATGACGGACAACGACTTAGGGGCGAACTCTAATTGTCGAGCAACTGTTGGGGAGGAGCCTTCTCCTATTTCCGATTCTTGCAGCTTTGGCGCCCTTGGTGTTTTTTTGGTGGATGGCTTCTTCGAAGGCATTGTTCCTGCAATAAAATCTGCCCTTTAAACATGTATATAGAGCAACATCGGGTGAGAACATATAAAAATGAAGCATAAACTGTAAGCGGACCCATACCTGTAATGCTTGCTAAGATAACTGTTTAATACTCACTGGACTTTGGATGCTTCCCCTCGACTGATAGCTTCGTTCTCCTATTTGTTCTGAATTTCTTGTTGCGCAGGATGGGATCATACAAAATGACTCAGAAGAATATAACTGGGAGATACTACCAGTCCTATCAATTAGTTAATACGGATGATAAATGCAGATTTCAAAATAAACCACTATCGGATCTCTTCCGCTGAGACTTAACTAATTGACGACGGGGGCATGGATGGAGATGCATTGTATCGATGAGTTTAATGGTTCCTTTTTTGATTCGTGCATGAGCTAGTAACTAATGCACGATCTATGAATTAAATAAAGCTTTGAATGCAGAGTACTTGACACAACTAGGTGTTAAATGTCACGTCATGTCTCACCTTCATAAAGATCGGGGATCGACTACTACTTAGCGTGTTTATCGAAATTGCTATCTGCTTGATAAAACTCCCAATACCAGTGACATTGGGGTTGGTGATCATGGGAACGTTTCGGGCGTCGACAGCTGACGGTGGGACTCCTTTTGTGCAGCGCTTATGATTACATTTTCTGCCGAAGCCGAAAGGATCGGCCTTCGGCGAAATATTTTTCGAGGTTGTATTCGTAAGAAAGAGATACTCTTATCGGCCAACACCGAAGAAGGTCGACACTCGACTGCTTTGACTTCCCAAACGATTTTCGCCACCTTAATATTTCTTTGATGTTGAACTCCTCAAGTGAGCCAGGATAATTCCGGGTCGTTGATTCCTTGAGCAGTAGTTGTGTCTCTTAAGATGGTTCTTTGTTGTATGTTTGAAAGAAAATTAAGACATGAAACGTATAAGGTAAGCGTATTATCACTTTCAAACCAAGGTGAAAACAATCAAAGGTAGAAAACAAAGTTGTACCCAAAAGGAAATGGTCACAAAACTTTTAGGCTGTGTTGAGCACTCAACAAGATGGTAAATTTCTTATGTGGTCTAAATGAATAACTATAGAAGATGCAGTTGTTATTGTAATAGAAGAAAGTGGTTTGTACAAGTTAAAGGGTCACTCAGATGTAGCCTTGACTCATTCTACTGAAAGTCCTTTTGAACTTTGGCATAGAAGGATAGCTCACATCAACTACAAAGCCTTACCATATGTGAGCAAGGTAGTTACAGGTTTACCAGAACTAAAGGTTGATCATGAAGGTATATTCAAGGGATGTGCACAAGGAAAGAACACAAAGAATCCTTTTCCAAAGAGCGCCAATAAAGCATAAGGAATTTTTGAACTTGTGCACTCAGATGTATGCGGTCCAATGCCATTAACCTCTCTAAGAGGATATGTATACTGTGTATCATTTATCGATGATTACTCTCATAAAAATTGTGTTTATTTATTGAAGTAAAAAGATGAAGTAGTTGGAAAGTTCAAGGAATTCAAAGCCTTGGTAGAAAACCTCACCGAAAGGAAAATCAAGAAACTCAAGTCAGACAATAGAGGAGAGTACACTTCAAATGAATTTGGAAGCTTTTGTAGAGATGTCGTGATTAAGAGGGAGCTCACCACTCCCTATAATCCTCAAAAAAATGGTGTAGCAGAAGAAATAATAGGACGATTATGGAAGCAATAATGACTATGATTCATGATCAAGATCTTCCAATGCAGTTATGGGCTGAAGTAGCAAGAAAAACAATATATGTCCAGAACAAATTATCCCATAGTGCACTTGGAATCAATACTCCCGAATAAATTTTCACCGGAAAGAAGCCAGAATTAATCCATCTCAAAATATTTGGTTGTCCAGTATTTGTACACATTCCGAAATAAAAGAGAACTAAGTTGGATCCTTCAGGAAAGAAGGGAATATTTGTTGGATACTGTGAGGTCTCTAAGGCATTTAAAAATCTACATAACAGGTTACCATCATATTGATATCAACAAAGACGTAACGTAATATGTAGTACTCAAGAGATCAAGGAAATGCCAGTTAGAAGAAGTGTATGAAGAAGACCCTGTGGCTCCCAGAGTTGCAGAACCCATGAAGGAAGTTGCAGTTACCCCTGATGATGAGATTCCAAAATATCATGATATGATAGAATCTCAAGAACCTCCTTGTATGACTATCTCTCACAAGAGAAAGCCAACTTGGGCTAGAGAACTCATTCATGATGCAAGGAATCATGGTGCCCCAGAAGGAACCATGAGACAAAGCAAGAAGCCTAATCCATTCTCCAACTATGTGACTTTGATGTCTGATATTGTAGATAAGGAACCTACTTGCTTTGAAGAATCCGTTCAGAATAAAGAATTGATGAATTCCATGACAGAAGGATACCAGTCCATTATGAAGAATGATGTGTGGGAAGTAGTTCCAAAACCAAAGAACAAATATGTGGTATCTTCCAAGTGGATATAGAAAATAAAACATGCAATAAACGAAAGTATTGAAAAATATAAGGCAAGATTTGTGGCTCATGGATTTTCTCAAAAGGAAGGTATTGACTATGAAGAAAAATTTGCTCCTGTAGCAAGATACATTCTATCAGAATCATCATAGTGCTTGCAGCCTAAATGAAGTGGAAGTTGCACCAGATGGATATAAAAACAACTTTATTAAATGGTTTTATTGAAGAATAAGTTTACATATAACAACCACAAGGGTTTGAAGTTCAAGATATAAAAACTAATGTCTGTAGGTTGAAGAAAGATCTGTACGGGTTGAAGCAAGCTCCGAGAGCTTGGTATGGAAGATTTGATATTTTCCTGATGAGCTTGGGATTTACCAAGAGTAAAGATGATTATAATCTTTACTTCAAGGTTATGAATGATGAGCCAGTTGTATTTCTACTATATGTGAATGACTTATTCTTGCCAGGAGAATAAAATCTCATCATAGATTGCAAAATAAATATCGTTGTAGAATTTGAGATGAAATACCTAGGCCCGATGCATTATTTATTAGGTCTTGAAGTTTGGCAGAGCCCAAAGAATATTCCTTAACCAAGGGAATTATGTGGTTGAAATACTGAAGAAGTTTGACATGTTGGAATGTAAATCCATGGCCACACCTATGGAGACAAATTTGAAGCTCCTGGTTGATACTTCGTCAGAGTTAGTTGATGCTACTCTATACAAACATATTATTGGTTCATTGATGTATCTGACGAATACCAGGCCAGATATATGCTTTGCTGTGAACAACTTGAGTCAGTATCTGGTGGAGCCCAAACATGTTCACCTTGTAGCTACAAAGAATGTGATGAGATACCTTAAGGGTACATTGGATTATGGTCTCTGTTATACGAGAGATCATGAATTCAGATTGTATGGTTATATAGATTTAGATTGGGCTGGATGTGCTTCAAATAGAAAGAGAAATTTAGGATGTTGTTTTAGTTTGGGGTCAGCCATGACTTCATGGAAAAGTAGGAAGCAATCCAATATTTCTCTCAGCACGACAAAAGGAGAGTATATTGCAACATGTTCCACCAGTTGTGAAGCCATATGGATTTAGAATTTGTTGAAAGGTTTGTTCGATTTGGAGATGGAAGCTACCATGATTCTATGTGATAACCAGAGTTTCATAAAGATGACAATGAACCTCGTGTTCCATGATAAGATGAAGCACATAGAGATCCTATATCACTGCATTTGTTACATGGTGCAGAAGGGAGTTGTAAAGCTCCAATATGTTGGCACAAATGAGCAAGTTGTAGATGTGTTGACTAAGCCTCTGTCTCGTGTGAAGTTTGAGTACTTTCGAGACAAGCTTGGTGTATTCCTAAAGGCCCTCCCTCAAAAGGGGGAGTGATGCTGATGATACTATGGTATCCTGACCAACATCGGGTAGCTCAGTTAAGATTTTATATCTTAGGGGACTGATCATCCTTGGGAAGATCCCGAAGGTCCAGTAAGGACGGTCTATAAGAGTACCTGTGCATGTATATGCCATTTATGGTCAGTAGTGGTAGCTAAGTTAGGATTCTATATCCCAGGGAATCTTATGATTCCTGGGTAGATCCCGAAGGTACGGTAAGAACGCTCTGTCAGAGTAACACATATGTTGTTGTTGATGCACCTGCCTCATTCGGTTGCCACACATAGATGCTGATGTTACAATTATAATGATGTTGAGAAAAACTTTCGATGATTTATAGATGTGTCAGTCAATTTTCTAGATGTTGATGATGATGCTGACCTCTCCTACTCTTGATGATGTTGTATTGAGTCATGTCAGTAGAACACCCTTCTTGTTAAGGGGGAGTGTTGAATTATTGTAACTTCGAAGAATATTCTACTTATATTTGAGTCATTATTATATAGATAAAATCATGTTTTGTGGATTGATCAAGTAGGGTCTTGTATAAGATCAAATCCCCTTTTGTAGATTGGTCAACATGTATTTGTATGGTGATATTTGTAAAGTAGGCCCCTAGTAATTGTAAAGTGGTTTTAGCCACTTCTAGGACAAGTCAACTCCACCAAGTGAAGAGTCACAACCCTAGTGCCACCTCACAACTTGTATTTATATGTGAGGATGGTGTCTCATTTGAACAAACTCACTCACTCATCTAGTGCGCATATCTTGAAGACAATTGCAGTTGCAGGAAGAAATCTAACGAAGGAGAAGAGAGGTGCATTCTTGGTCTTGGTCTGTCTTTGGTGTTTTGGTCTTAGTCTTGGCATTATACTAGCAATCTATTATTGAGGAAGTTTTTGCTGGGTTTTCTTCCCCATGAGGGTTTCCCAGGATAAAATGTTGTGTACCTTATGATTATGTTTCTTTCAATGATCCTCCTTATGCTGTTGTTTTTGGAAATACATTAAACACTCATGAATTTGGAAATAAACTAATAACAACAGTAAAAACTTAACATGGTTTTAGAGCTTGACTGATTAGAATATATTTCACTGGGTATCTAGACGCTTATATTGTCATTCAATAAATTTAGGGATTTTCATTGAAGAAGAATTTTTGACCAAAGACAACCTAGGGAAGTGCACCTTGCCCTAGTGCATATTTTGGCAGCTTGAGTGAACCTTTTCAGTGCTTGGATTCTATGGAAAGTCAAACCGTAGTTTTGAATGGTACCATAAAACCAAAAAACCAGAACCAACACTAGAAGGACCAGTCCAGAATTGTGCAGGTCCAGTTTCAGGGGATAAAACTCGGAATTTTCTGAAACGATTTACTCCAACAAACTTGCCTCAGCCCAACGCATCTCCTGGCAAGTTCAGTTTCATTTTCTGGTCATTTTCTTAGCTCCAGGCCAAGATTTCTGCAAGCACCAACTTGTTGACAAGTTAGAATGTTAAGCCCTAATATTGGCTCATTACCTCTTAATTGGGGCATATTACATTAGTAATTTTATTTTATTTATGTCGGCTTTATTCCATTAGTTGTAATTATACCTCCTAGTCTCCTATATATACCAAGGAGACATTTTCATTTGGAATCATATTGGAATTGTACATTTATGTGGGCATAAGGAGGTTTCCCCCTCGAAGAGGCTTATTATCTGAAATTATCTCTTTTTCAAGGAGTTGAGTACTTATTCTAAGGTTTTTCTATGCTATATTGATATTTGGTTCTTAACATATGGGACCAAAGCTCAAAGTCTTGGGGTTTTGCTGCTACATTTGAGATACCTTGGAATTTTCACTATAACTTTGTTTCTACAACGTTTCAGAAGGAACATCTTGGAGCATATTTATTATACGGATCAAGGAATGTTGGGTTCAAAATTTATCTCCTGAGGTCTTATATTTTCGGAGATACAACCTGTGAAAGATAGGGTTCTGGAATCATCCTGAACTGAGTCATTGCAAAATTTTCGCTATAAAATGTTTTCTGTAATGTTTCAGACCCTGAAATATGGAGGATATTCACAAAAATTAGTAAGGTATATGTGGTAAAAAGTATAGCTTATGGGTCATCTTAAATTTGTAGATACACCCTGTGGAAGATAGGGTATATGACTAGTCTCATGAAGGTGTTCCAGATAAAACAATCACAACTTCTTCCTAGAGTATCCCAATTGAGTGAGACTATTTGCATTGGATAGTGGGCAGTCTGTAGTATTTCTGGTACGAGTTTCAAAATTTTATATCAATTATTTTGTGTGGGGCATTCTATACACGTGACATCTCCCGGAAAGGAAAACAATAGCAAGTTGTGGGGAAGTTACCATAAATTCCACTTGGCACATCCAATTTTGATCAGACTTGTGGCACTACAGAGAATAAATATCAGAGAACTACAAAAAATAAATTTTCATACCCACAAGGGTCGAAACTTGGAGATACATCAGAAGAAATATTGTCTAGTAGAACCACCTCAAAATCAAGGTTCAAAAGTGATACTTGGCCAACATGCCACCCAAAAAGGGAACTTATACACCAAATAAACCTCCAGATAATACTACATGGACTCTTGATGAAGGTGAAGAAATGTGTAGGGACATAAATGATTTAGAAAAGAAGACAATAACAAAAGATGAACTACAAGAGATGATGGACGCTTTAAAAGGGGAGATCATGGAAGGATTGAAAAATTTCATAATAGAGGGGACACCTGAAAGTGAAAATGCATCCCATGAAATTCATGATGAGGACACAAGGAAGGTGAATCAAGAATGGATAAATTCCAACTTTGGGTTGAATACCAACCATGTTCCTAAGATTGATATGAGGAAGTTTGATGGCAAGTACCCAATCACATGGATACTTCAGATGGAGCAATTCTTTGATCTACATAATGTGCCACATACACAAAAGATACAAATTTATTCTTTATATTTAGAACCTAATCAATTTGTATGGTATCGATGGCTTTATTCTCGCAAATCACTCGTCACTTGGACAATTTTCATGGAAGAAATGATAGCACACTATGAGGATACAAAGAACAATACCTTCTTTAGCCAATTGGTGAATCTCAAGAAAAAGGGTTCAGTTACAAAGCACATTGAGAACTTCCAAAGATTGAATATAAAGGTAACATATATTCCAGATGAGCACTTGATTGATGTATTCATAGGAACTTTAAAGGATAACATTCAACATGAGGTTCACCTTTGGGAACCCAAATAATTGGAGAATGCATTAAGGTGGCAAGAAATGTTGAAAGTAAAAATATGGCTATGGCTACTAGAAGGACCAATCCCAACATCGATAGAGAGAATAATGCTCCTTCTTCTAAAACACCTCAACATACAAGGTTGACACCTCAACAATTGGAGGAAAGAAAAGAAAAAGGTTTATGCTTTAATTGTGACAGGAAGTATAGTAAGGGACATAAGTGTGGTGAGAAGAAATTATTCTACATAGATTGTGAAGAGGAAGAAGAACAATAACAAGAACCATCTCAAGATGAAAACGTAGAAGCAATTTCATCTTAAGAGTTGACTCCCATGATATCGTGTAATGCATTGGCTGGAATTAGCACTCCTCAAACCCTCAATATCGAAGGATACATCAAAAAGAAAAAGGTAATAGTCCTAATTGATTTTGGCAGTACTCATAATTTCATTCACTATAAATTAGCCAAAGCTCTCAATTGCTTTGTATATCCAGCACTAGAGTTTCAAGTAATGATTGTAGATGGAGGAACTATCAATTTCTCAGGAAAATGAAATAAGATCAATCTTACTATGGGGGAATATGTGATGAATAGTCCAATGATTTCTATACCCATGGGTGGTGCCGATGTTGTACTAGGAATCCAATGGTTACAATAATTAGGAACAATGGCTTTTAATTTTCAAGAACGTTTCATGAAATTTTCATTGGAAGGAAAATAAATTGGTTAAGGGGTATCACAGGGAAACCCGATAAGGTGATAAGCTCTAATGTCATGAAAAAATTATTGAAAAAGGGGCATCAAGGCATTATTGCACAACTATGCTCACTAGATGTTAAAACATCTAAGCCATCTATTCCTCAAGATATCCAAGGGATCATTGATAAGCATTCCAAAGTATTTGAAGATATTCCCAAAGGTTGTCCACCCACTCGAAATCATGATCATGAAATTCACCTAATTCCTGGGAGTGTTCCTCCTAACATCAGGCCATACATATACCCTTATGCCCATAAGAGTGAAATTGAGCAGATGGTTGAAGAAATGTTAAAGGCTTGCATTATTAGACCTAGCTAAAGTTCTTACTCTGCATCAGTGGTAATGGTATTCAAGAAATATAGCTCATGGCATATGTGTCCAGATTATAGAGAGCTCAACAAGATCACTATTAAAGACAAATTTCCTATTCCCGTCATTTTATAGCGCACCTTTCCCCAAGGATAGTGCACCAACAAGAGTTGATTAGATAGTCCAAACCCTAGCCAAGAGATAGTCCAAGAATAACTGCTAGCTGCAGCAGCTGCAACGACAACTCTCCTCCAAACCTGTGCAGAAATTGGGCAACTACAGTGCGCACAAGTGTTGCTTTGCAATTCTGAGACTACTTGCTAGAATGAGAACTAGCCTCCTGTATTTATAGTAATTTTGGCTAACTCTTCGGGCCGAATTCTCATTCTGGGTATCTGTCTGTTCAGTATATATTATTATTTCTGGCCGACTTCTTCTCTTGGAGGCTAATAACCTAATATAAATTATCATCTTGAGCCGACAAGTATACTAGGGTTATTAGCCAACTCATTAGGGTTTCTTCTTTCTTCCCAGAGTATTCTATCCTTGTCAGGTTTACACGTGGAGGTAAATACCTCCCGCAGCTACCATAATATCAACACTCCCTCCTAGATAGGGAGGTATTACAGGTAATGGTCTTGAGCACAAAACATACCATTCACCCGATAGCATCAACATAGTTATATATAGACTAGATCATGAGCACCATCATCATCATTAGTTGTATCATCTCTCGAAACCATACTCTATATAAGTAATCAGACATGATTCTCACTCCACAAAGTGATACAAGAGCCATTCTTCTAATCTAGAAGAGTAAATGTTTTGAACCATTTTTTGTCTGGAAAATATCTATTCATCATTCATTTGGCTGATAGTCTTCAAGGCAATCAGAAAAAAATAGAACACAACTGTGTCTATCCATAGTAGTACATAACTACAATCCAATGGTACACTACCACACTAAGTAACACACAAGTACTTGATCAACAACGTATAGTCACAAAGAGTTGAACACATCCACCATAGCAGTATACATCTACTATCATACAGTCTTCATAACAATGATCTGATACCAACCTGCACAGAAACAATGTTATGATATAAAATGAATTATCTGGGTGAATCTTTCACTCACATCTGTGAGATCTGAAATCATATCTTCCCTTAGAGTAGAACAATGAGATATATGGACTATTCTTCTCAAGCAAGGAAGAATAATTGTCCTGTCTTCTGAACCTGGATCATTCCCCACCCTGGGCCATTATTCCTACACTAATCAAAGTGCACCCTAGATAGAATGTATAAACCCTAAGGAATGCCTATCCCTGATTGCTAAGCCTGGACCATTCCCCACCCTGGGCCATTCTTCCTACAATAATCAAAGTGCACCCTTGAGAGAATGTATAAACCCTAAGGAATGCCTGTCCCTGATTGATGAGCCTGGACCATTCCCCAACCTGGGCCATTCTTCCTACACTAATCAAAGTGCACCCTGGAGAGAATGTATAAACCCTAAGGAATGCCTATCACTGATTGCTGAGCCTAGACCATTCCCCACCCTATGCCATTATTCCTACACTAATCAAAGTACACCCTGGAGAGAATGTATAAACCCTAAGGAATGATTGTCTGGAACGTTTCCTCTGTTAACCACAAGAGGAAAAGACTGTCCTGCATCAACCTCCAAAGTGGACCATTCCTCATGTTAACCACAATGAGAAATTGTTGTCCGACGAGGCGGGCCAGTCTTCTTGAGTAACCCTCAAGAAGAGAAACTGCCCTAGACCACTCCCCATGTTAACCATAATGGGAATTCGTTGTCTATGATACATCAACAATCTAGACCATTTCCCATGTTAATCACAATAGGAAATCACTGTCTATCAGAAATCTCAATCCACTTTCCGAACATGAAAGAATCTGTCCAAGCTGGACTATTTTTCAATGAATGTATTCAATAATATTTTTAGTGCTCCCTCCCAACCTGGGATTCATCTCTTCCTTTTTCAATAAGGAAGTCTTCTCCACGAGCTCCAGCTTGAGTACGCAAACTCTTTCATCTTTTACCAAAATGTCTACTTATCTACTCATCTGTGGAGATATGTGTTGGAGAACCACTTTCTCCTTTCTGGACTTCATTACAGATAATGTAATGCTTGATTTCAAATGTACTTTCTTCTGGAACACTGGTTTTCTCTGAAGGCTTCATGTAGCTCTGATCAATAGAGTATATCATTGTTGGAAATCTGGAACATATCCATGTGACACTTCTTCTGTCATCATGAGATATGATCTACTGAGTAATCATCTTGATATAATATCTCTGTTATAGAAAATCTTCACCACGCTTCTGTTGTGCACTGGAGGTTCTCCACCAAGTTGTCTTCTTCTATTTGCATACAAGGGTCTCTTTCTGTTATGCCTCAAAGTCTTGAGGTTTCTCTTCATACGCTCTTTATTCAATTTCTCTGGAGAACATTCTTTGCTTTCATCTAATGTAGGACTCCAACTTATGTATCTTTATATAATGACTCATGTAGAGATATGTCTGGTTTACTGGAACAAGTAATCATCATAGTCTTCTCCCTCCATCTGGGAGAACCTCTAGTTATAGATTTCAAAATGCTTTCATTCATAAGTCTTTCATACACTATTCTTCATCACGACTTTCAGTTCCTCTACTTGATTGCTTTTATTGAGTTTATATCAAGTTGGTAATCTTGTGATTCTTAATATAGTGACTGGTTGTTCCGACTTCTCTTTCTTTCTTGAAATCTTCATGTTCTTCCTGATGTTTTTCTTTAGCTCTTGGGTCCATGGAGTTTATTATAGATTCCATGCCCTAAATATTCCATTTCTTTATTTCATCACAGGATCACAGATGTGGATGGACAACCAGGGAGACTTTAAGGCTTCTCTTCGAAGAGGTCTTCTTTTGCGGTTGCACTGAACACGTACTGTCTTTCATGGCTGCTACGATACTTCATCATTTTAAATGGATCATAGGATTAGCCCCATTCTAATCCTTGCTTCATATATGAGTGTATATAATCATCTCCCTCTATCTAATAGAGTCCATTCTTCCGTCTGCATCCTTATTGTATTCTGCAATATATAATTGGCTTTCTCTGTCTAACAGTGATCCAAATTATTTTCAGCACGAACTGAGATCGAAGATATAATAAAGAAATGCACAAACATATCGCATATATTCAATAATATAACATAAATTCATCAAAGATGCAACCATAAACACAAATATACAGTAATACACGATTTCTATTAACGAAATAAATGTACAGAGACTGTAAAATAAAGAGTGAAAGACTCACTAGAATGGTGGTAGCTTATCTCTGAGAAGATATGTGATGGCTACTCGCATCCGTGAGAAGATGATTACAATGAGGCTTTGGAGGCCTTTTTACAATAAACATGAATGCCAAAAGTCCTAGACATCCAAAAACCTAACCCTAGGAGATGAAGCGCCAAAAATCATGTGGGCCCAGTTTGGGTAAGTTAGTACATCAACTTCTAGGGGTCGTAACTTTTGCATACGATCTTTGTTTTAGGTGTATGATAGCTCATTGGAAAGGTATCATCGAGGAGATTCATTTTGGAGGCTCAATCATGCATTTGGGTATCATTGAGAACCTAGATCATGAAAAAACTTCATTTAGACCCTCAAAATGGCCCCGGAAGTTAAAGCCTGCTAAAAATAGTAAATTGCCAAAATTGCCAGAAAACTATTATGAGTCAGTCGAAAAAGGTGGGTGGCCACCGATATCCACTTGGATCAATCCTCCCTCCTTAGGAAGCAATGGTATCCATTGCGTTGAGTTACCAGGGAAGAGGGAAAAGCATTTGCTGGATCTGCATTTGGGTGAGCTGCTTGTATTGCTGGAGACGTCGTGTTGCTTAGTTTGTGGAAGTCTGTCATGAACCTGTTGAAGTTGAGGCTGTTGAACAAGTCAAGATACATGAGGGGAAGGTGTGCAAAAGGAATCTTTTTCGCTTTGCTGCAACCTTGTCGACCTAGCTCTATTGGATAGAAGGTGCAGGGGGCGAGACTGTAGTGGTTGCAATGTCCTTCTGTTCGCTTTTTGAAAAGATTGTGAAGAAGTTGAATTTTGCAGTATGAGATACTACCTTGCGACACTTTTTAAGTTACGACCCCGGGAAGTTGATGCACCAACTTACCCAAACGGGGCCCACATGACTTTTGGCACTTCATCTCCTAGGGTTAGGTTTTTGGATGTCTAGGACTTTTGGCATTCCCAATTGTTGTAAAAATACCTCCAGAGCCTCATTGTAACCATCTTCTTGCGAATGCGAGTAGCCATCACATCTCTTCTCAGAGATAAGATGCCACCATTCTAGCGAGTCTTTCACTCTGTATTTTTACAGTCTCTGTACATTTCTTTCATTAATAGAAATC
>ML780947.1:750862-769300 GCA_009831015.1 Picea engelmannii | reverse complement strand
ACAACAAGATAAGGATTTCTATCATTATACAAGTCAGATAATACACATGAAAGGATGAAATACATCAAACAAATCATGTGGAAGCTATTACAAGATAAGCCGAAATCAGAATCAATCTTGAAGAAACTTAGAAGAAGCAAAGACAAAAAGAAGTCAGCAATCAAGAGGAAATTGGAGAAAGACTTATGGAACCTTGCAAAAGACAATAAGGATGTAGATGGAAGCGTGGACTCTGTTAGATGGAGGAAGACGATTATATATTTCCAAAAGAAAAACATGCACCATACATGAAGCAAGGATTAGGAGGGAGATAATCCTATGATCCATTGAAGATGATGAAGTATATATCCATGGTAGCAGCCATGAAAGACAGTATGTGTTCAGTTCAACCTTAGAAGAAGTCTTCTTTGAAGAGAAGCCTTAAAGTATCCCTGGTTGTCCATCCATGTCCATGATCCTATGATGAAAGGAAGAAGTGGAATCTTTAGGGCATGGAATCTATAAGAAATGGACCCAAGAGCTAAAGAAAAACATGAGGAAGAACATGAAGATTCCAAGAAAGAAAGAGAAGCCAGAACAACCAGTCATTGTATCAAGAATCACAAGATTACCAGCTTGATATGAACTCACTAAAAGCAATCAAGAAGAGGAACTAAAAGTTGTGATGAAGAACAATGTATATATGCAAGCATTGTAAGATCTAGAACTAGAGGTTCTCCCAGATGGAGGGAGAAGACTATGATGATTACTTGTTCCAATAAACTAGACATACCTCTACATGAGTCATTATATCATCCGCAATATCCATTGGTTGGAGTTCTACATCAGATGAATGCAAAGACTGTTCTTCAGAGCAATTGAACAAAGAGCATATGAAGAGAAACCTCAAGGCTTTGAGGTATACCAAAAAGAGACCCTTGTATGTAGATTGAAGAAGACAACTTGGTGGAGAACCTCCAATGCACAACAGAAGCGTGGTGAAGATTTTCTATAACAGAGATATTGTATCAGAATGATTACTCAGAAGATCTGAATGATGATTGCCAATCCATGACAAAGATATCATGATGATAGAAGAAGTCCCACATGGATATGTTCCAGTTGACCCTTGCCACGATGTTGTGAGCTAGCAGGAACTAAAGAGGAATCCAACAATGATATACTTTATTGATCAGAGCTATATGCAGCTTCAGAGAAAACTAGTATTCCAGATTGAAGTACATTTGAAATCAAGCATTACATTATCCGTGATGAAGTCCATAAAGGAGAAAATGGTTCTCCAATACATATCTCCACAAATGAGCAGATAATCATACATTTTGGTAAAGCTTCTGTCCAAGATGAAAAAATTTGCGTACTCAAGCTGGAGCTCATGGAGACAAATTCCTTAGTGAAAAAGGAAGAGATGACTCCCAGGTTGGGAGGGAGTACTGATGTGTTATTGATTGATGGAAAATCATTTTTCAGTTCAAAATGGTCCAGTACAAGTAGTTCCTTTCTAGTTCAGAAAGTGGTTTGAGATTTTTGATGGATATACATTTTCCAGTTCGGAAAATGGTCCAGATCGAACGGTCATTTTCATAATGAAAATGGTTCGATGGATTGTTGACATACCATAGACAACAATTTCCCATTGTGGTTAACATGGGGAATGGTCTAGGGCAATCTCTCTTCTTGAGGGTTACTCAAGAAGACTGGCCCGCCTTGCCGGACAACGATTTCCCATTGTGGTTAACATGAGGAATGGTCCATTTTGGAGGTTGGTGCAAGATAGTCATTTCCTTAGGAAATGGTCCGAACAGTCATTCCTTAGGGCAGATTCATTATCTTCAGGTTGCACTTTGTTTAGTGCCGGAGGAATGGCCCAGGGTGGGGAATGGTCCAGGTTCAGCAATCAGGGACAAACATTCCTTAGAGCAGACTCATTCTCTCCAGGTTACACTTTGTCTAGTGTCAGAGGAATGGTCCAGGGTGGGGAATGGGCCAAGCTCAGAAATCAAGACAATTATTCTTCCTTGCTTGAGAAGAATAGTCCAGATAGCTTATAATTGATGTTTTACCTTCTGAGGGCAGATGCTCTTCCAAGATCTCATAGATGTGAGTGGAAGAATGGCCCAGATGATTATGTTTATATCATAACATTGTTTCTGTGCAGGTTGATATCAGATGATTGTTATGAAGACTGTATGTCTCTAGACAGTAGATGTATACTACTATGGTGGATGTGTTCCATTGTTTGTGACTATACATCACTGATAAAGTACTTGTGTGCTACTTGGTGTGGTAGTGTACCACTGGATTGTAGTTGTGTACTACTATGGATAGACACGGTTGTGTTCTATTGAATGATATTGTTCTGATTTCCTTGAAGACTATAAGCAGTGTTGAAAATGATTATCAGCTAGATGGATGATCAATGAATAGAGATTTCCCAGACAGAAAATGGTTCAGAACATTTATTCTTCTAGATTAGAAGAATGGCTCGTGTGTCACTCTGTGGAGTGAGAATCATGTCTGATTACTCAGATAGAGTATGGTTCCGAGAGATGATGCAACTGATGACACTGATAGTGATGATGGTGCTCATGATCTAATCATGAGATAGTCTAGACGACTATGTTGATGCTACTAGGTGAATGGTATGCTTGTGCTCAAGACCATTACCTTTAATACCTCCCTAGCTAGGAGGGAGTGCTAATATTATGGTAGCTGCGGAAGGTATTTACCTCCACGTTTAAACCTGACGAGAATAGAATATTTTGGGAAGCAAGAAGAAACCCTAATGAGTTGGCTAATAACCCTAGAAGACAAGTTGGTTCAAGAGGATAATTGGTATTAGGTTATTAGCCTACAAGAGAAGAAGTCGGCCAGAAGAAATATTATATACTAAGTAAATAGACACCCAGAATGAGAAGTCGACCCATGCAGTTAGCCAGAATTAGTATAAATACAGGAAGCCAGTCTTCATTCTAGCAGGCATTCTCAGAATTGTAGAGAAGCACTTATGCGCACTGCAGTTGCCCAGTTTGTGTGCAAGTTTGGAGGAGAGCTTTCGTTGCTGCTGCTGTAGCTAGCAGATTTCGGTTTTGGCTTGGACTATCTTTTGGTTATGGTTTGGACTATTTGATCAGCTCTTGTTTGGTGCGCTATCCTTGGGGAAAGGTGCGCTACCCTTTGTTTGGCTATCTAGCCCAGGGTTTGCTTCCGAAGTGATTCTTTTTCAAGGTTAAGGTGCTTGGAGGGTGGATTCAGCGTATGGTTGGGTGACAATAGTGGTATTGTCGATGGTAAAATGAGCACATCCATTATATTCTAACAAAAGGCACATCTCTCAAACTTTAGCATGGTTTAAGCAAATCAAAATGGGAAAATGGGACCTTCAAGTTAAGCTTATGTCAGGGGTGTACCTAAGTGAAGTTAGAATGAGACATTTATAGTGACTTAACCCAAGGTGATGAAATCCAAGTGACGATATTTCTTAGGTACTACTCACAACCCTATAAACAAGTCACCTAGGTAAAAGTCATAATATTGGCCACTAAGTTGCCCCTTCACTACAAATGATTAGGTGGAGAAGTTGTAAGTTAAGTGTTCACATTAGGTAGGGGCATATGGGATGAATCCAATGACAAAAGCCTAAAAAAGAAGATGTTACTTCGAGTAATGTTCCAATTCTCACGAAGTCCCCTGATATGTGTTCACCCATGCTTAAGTGTGAGGAGGGTTCTCAACACTTACTTAACTTGGCCTATTTTTTAATGCATGTGTGAGACGCGTTTTTGTGATAGGCTTTCCTCATTACTAAAGGACTTATATTCAATGTAATAAACTTCTAGTTTGGAATATGTAGTAACCTTGGAACATTTGCCTCACAATGTTATTTATAAGGTCTTAACCTATGCTAAATGCGAGAATTTCCTAATCAACTAATGAAGTTATTTTTAATTATAAGCTATTTATTTTAGAGTCTTAGTTGGTAAAATGAACCAACTATGTCATCCTTAGGTGTGAGGTGGGTGCACATATGGTGTTATGGTTGTTGAACATGAAAATTAAGTTGCTCAAATGTAAAATAAAAGCGAAGAGGGGAAGGCACATCATTATTTGTTTATGGTTTGCCAATATCACAAAGAGTGCAAGGCGAAGAGTATATGTGAATTGATACGATGTGCCCCCACACCAAAACACTTAAATAATAAGACAAATTACTTCCAATTAATCAATAATAACCAATGTGCATGAAATAGAGAAATCTAGGCTACTGAATTCAATTATATATTAATTACTTAAATCCGACAAGTTAACTCTATATTGTTTAGTGCCTAAAAAGAAAGATGGTTAGAAAACTCGAAAACAATATTTTTGCTAGATTGAATGAGTCTAAGCCTTTAATAGAGAGGAGACTACACATGTAATCAATACCATGTGTCGCACAATATATGAATTGCATAACTAAAAAATGAATCCTATGTACTATGTAAAGAAAATTATAGGAACGATAAAAAAAAGAAAAGAATTAGAAGTTTCCGTCCTCACGTCAAGGTGTTGAGGCAAACAAATTGGAATTTCTTTCCCAATGGAGTCTCCCTTTTGATTCGCGTGATTTGGTGCAAGGGTGTACTAAATGTACTTAGCAATAGGTTGGAACCATTTGTGCAGATGAAAAAAAAAGTACAAAATATGTGAGTGAACAAAGCTAAATCAATTACTTCCATTAACATGCAATTATTGGAAAATAAGAGAGAAGTTAGAAGCACAACCTTCAAGTGGGGTTCTTGGCAAACTAACTTTTGGAGTAGGGAAATAGAAGGTGGATTTGAATAAAGAAACCTCCTTAATGAACTTACACATAAAGACAACAAACAATCGACACTACACATTTTTCATAAAACCAGTTAGCTCAAATAATTAATATTGAAGGGGTAAAATATTAAAATTATTTGAACATGCATTGGATGCGGAGAAGAAAACCAAGTGCTTTGCATAATAGGAATGAAAAAAAGATTACAATAAAGAATAATATCACCTTAAACAAGGTAGGTGATCTCCAATCTCTCTCATCAAGGGGGTCCATTCTTCTTTGTCGTTCTCTCTTTAAATTAGCGACGATAAGAATAAATTATCTCTTTAACTTGGTGGTGATTGAAAGAAACTATCTTATTTGTGCAAAGGATGATGAAGAATATGATTAAACAACACCAACACCTTTGAGGCATAATGAAATTATTGTAGTAAATGGCTCACAATCTTAAGCTATACTTATGTAGTGCAACCGTGCAATCATTGAACTCTCATAACTCATCATAAATGCCTATATTTATAAGTTTTCTTAGAGAATGCCATGCAAAGAAAGAGAAAGTCTTTCCTAAGTTAGTCCATGTGATTACCTTTAGTAACTCTAGTACCTCATCATAACTGTTGCAAACCACTTGAGTGTTTCTATGTTGGAAATTTGCATGGAAACAATGCAATGTTTATCAGATTGTAGAGTTTATTGTGCTAATGATGTACAAGAACCACACACGAGTATCAAATGATTGCCTACATAATTTGTGTGGCCCATGAATTGAGTTGCAATGCAATCATATCTTTGGTCGACTACATGGTTTGACTTTAATTTTTCATAGATAAATTAAGCTTTTCTTATGATTTCATATTTTAGGTAGATACTCCATTATGTTGGTATATGCTAGTTGATGATTTTTTAAGTGTAAAACTTTCCATATACTCAAACAAATGAAATTGACATGACAACAATGTGTTGTCCCTTTCATTTTTGTAAAAAATCATATATTTATATGTGTTGTAGATTTTAACAAGAGCTGCATAGCAGCTTAGTCCCTGCTTAACAAGACGATCTTATACACCAATTTGATATCTAGCTTGGTTGGAATCTTAAAAATAAATTATTATTATTATTACAAGTATTTAGATAAATGGTTCTTAATTAGTGAATAGAAGTTAATACACATTTTAAATTTTAAAATGTATTTATTTTATTTAATTTCTAATATTTTAATAAATTTTTAATTAAAAATAATAATAATCAAAATCTTTAAAATGAATTATTCAAGTATAAGTATACTTAAGTAAATTTTAAAAATTAAATAAACAATTATTTAAAAAATAAATAAAAATTGAAATTAAAAAACAAAATTTAAAAAAATATGTTTTAACTTGAAAAAAAATTTAAAAATATATAAAATCAAAATTAAAAAATTTTAAAATTTTAAAACATTTAAAAAATACAAAAAAAATTAAAAAATTGTGGGATGAATATCATTACATATTCGTTGTTTTAAAACATTTAAAAAATACAAAAAAAATTAAAAAATTGTGGGATGAATATCATGTCATTCCGGTGATTAGACTGACAGTATACCAATAACCAAGGGTGCACCAACCATACCATACACATTCGTATCATGCCAGTTTTATGATTTTTTACCTGCGCACGTGATAGATATAATAAATGTAGAGGGTAAGATATTAACAAGAGATAAGATTTATGCAAGGTATTAATAAATACAGGTAAACTGTATGTTCTCCATTCTTTGTCAAATTGTCAAATCCATTAATTGTGTAATTAATTTTATACATTGAATGACGAAGCCTGCAATAACACTTCAAAGTTATCAACCAATTAAATTTTATAAAAATAATTTTTATTATTATTAAAAAAATACATATTTAATTTCTTATGTTACACATTGAATATAGCACATAAATTTAAAGTCAACAATAAATTAATACATAGTCAAAGTACAACTCATTGCTCAGGCCTTTGAGAAGGATTAATAATCAAATTGATTTAGAGTCTATTTGGTTTTTATTAAAAAATAAACTACAAAATTATATAAAATTAAAATGCTTATTTTAATTATGGATTTATATTTTTATTTACTTATAAAATTAAGAATATGTTTTATTTCTTTTCACTAAAAATTAAGTGAAAAATTAAATGGTAAAATTAATAAAATATTAACATATATAAACTTATATAATTATATTTTTAATTATTTATAAAATTAATGTAAACTATTTTTACTTTTTGAAATTAATTTATGCTATAACTTCTTCTTCACTTTTAATGTTCACTTTGGTGGGAGAAGAATGTACACAAGTGCTTCAATTTTAGTGTTAGTGTTCAATTTGGTGGCAAGCTATGTCCACGAAACTTATTCGACTTGTCAATTTTAGTGTTAGTGTTCAATTTGGTGGCAAGCTGTGTCCACGAAACTTATTCGACTTGAAGGACGAGAAGAATATGCAAAATTGAAAGCAAGGTTTTCTCATTGAGAATGCACCCAATTTACCATTCAACCAAAGAAGTGGACATGTATTTTCAAAAAGGATTTTAGTTGGTCATCATTCCATGTGCAAATTAATGTTTGGTGACCTACAATGTCATTCATAATAAGAAATTGAATATGCCATGCTTTTTCTTGGCTTTGTTTTGGATACCCTTGGAAGAGAAATGTCCATGTGATGCTCTGATTGAAGCCCAAATCATCTTCCACCAGTTCTGGCTCTGGCTCTGTCTCTTCCTGGGCCAAGTCCGTGAACTCAGAGTTTAGGATTAACATTGCATCATTGCAAACATTATCTGCCCACATGGAATCTGACTGGCGGCAAAAGTAGGCATGGTTGGAAGGGATATGAATGTGATATGACTGATTCGGAACCCACTTCAGAGATTGAGGGCGAAATTTGTTGCGCGTACAGAGGGGATCTATTGGGGATCCAGCAGAATCTATGCGGTCCGAAGGTTGCTTGTTCGTGACATAAACTGCAAGGGAGTTATTTGGAAGCAAACAGAGATGATAACTCGTTCAAACCTCGCAGAACAACTGAGGGATTATCAGGTTCGGTCCCAGCACAAGTGGGCACCTCTGACTTTCTTCTCATCAACGACCCAGATCACATCTGGGTATGTCAGATCCAACTCTCTCAGTTCTGGTTCAATTCAATGAAAAATCATGAATTTTACATGGTGTTTTCCTATTATTAATACACAGGATTAGTGCCAGTTTTGCAGTAGTATACCATGTCAAAATATCAAATTTATGCATATGCTTTCCTATTGGGTTGTGTGGTCTGTACAATTTTTAGGGTTGATTCCGGATTGGCTTTTATAATGAACTGTGTCAGAAATAGTACCCTTTTACATTTTTGATTGAATTCATCCGTGGGAATTTACACGGAGTTTATTTGTTGGTATTGGGCTTTGCTGGATAAGTTATGTTGAGATGAAATGAGTGGAACAAGATGTCTCACCCCAAGCATGAAGCTTTTAGTTGTGAGATCTGAGGTTTATTCTTGCCCAATGAATGTCGAGTATGTTCAGTGGTGTTTTGTACATCGCAATTGCAAGTTGGTGGGATCACCTACTGCACATTCAAATATGTAGTTTTGCTTTTAGATTTTGAGAACTGAGGGCTCAAATGTAACTCTATGCTTATTAGGCACCCACGTTTTCACTGTGGTGATCACCTACTGCACATTCAAATATCTAGTTTTGTTTTTAGATTTTGAGAACTGACGGCTCAAATGTAATTCTATGTTTATTAGGCACCCACGTTCTCACTGTGACTAAGAGGTCCTCATTGAGTCAAAAATTGGTGAAAAGCCCCCCTGGTGGAAGTCACCGAGGTTCGGAGCTAGCATGATAAAATCTAGTCACTTTCATGCGTATAGGTGTTAAGTACCCAAGACCTGAATGCAAAATAACCCAATAGATCCACAGAGCAATATAGAAAAATATCCACTTTATTAGTCTGAAACTCTTAGGGTAGGGCAACACCATACAATAGATCCTATTATAGAAGGCATCCTCTCATGTTCACTTGCCTCTTCGAGGGGGCAACCTCCTAATGAGTTACACACTCCAAATACAATATTTCTTCTTCTTGACTTCCCATTACATTGCTTGAACCCTTTTATATAGTGCTACCAACCACCTAAGAACATTCTAGAGGAGGACCCTTTTAGAAGTGGAACCTTCTAATAAGTCCTCTTACATTTATTATGTTTATACTAATATATCTGACGACCATAGTGGGCCTTATTTAATAATATAGTGGACCTAGTTCACCTTACAGTGAATGACCTCCACTATTATCACTATAGGTCCTTTGGCCCCACATTACCTCTTTAACTACATTACAATAGAGAATAAAACCTCGGTCCCTAGGATGACAATGGCTACTATGATACTGAAGGGTAACAGTTAATATTTGAAGAATGAAACAGCCTTGAAGAAACCCTTTTGATAGTCACTTTCCAAACTCCTTGGAAAATGTTTAACTGAGCAATTGGGAATTTTTACCTTCCACTTTAGGCAAGATGCATCTTTTCCATTTTGTGAGCATCGGTCTCTGTTTTGTTTGCTTTGCATGTGTGCATATGTGTGTGTGAGAGAGATTGATTGATTGATTTTATTAAACTGTTCACAAGACTGAATGGTCATATGGGACAACAAAGTTTATGTTTTGTGCATCAATTTCCAAGAAAATAAAACAAGAAATTATGATAACTATTTTTAGTGGTGAAACGGTAGGTCCCAAATCATGGACTTGGCCTATTGAACTGAGTTTGGTCCCCTTCGCTCTGCATCAAGGGCTAGCTTTATTGTTGACTCTACTCTCAACCATTTGCTTCTTGCCCACATCATTTTTGCCACCAACCTTGCTGTACCACTCACTAGATCCTCTTGAAATGCTGATTCCCAATTTCTGATTTGCAAATTTGACCATTCCCTGATTTGTGAGTATGCTGCACTGTGTAGGGGAAAGTGCTGTTCAGTTTTTACCAATGTTACCAGAACCAAACTGGAACCGGAAAAATTGGTCAGTCAGAAATGGCCTCCCAAGACTGGAAATGAACGGTTCTGTATGGATTGGGTCATTCCAATTTGAACCCACTGGTCCTGTACCAGGCTACCAGCCAGTGACGACCCACTAAAAACCTCACAAGATCGAAAAAAAGTTAAAAAAATGAAAAACTAAAACCCTAAACCTAATCCTAAGCCCCTCCCCTATCTATTTAATGATGCCATCCGCTCCATTTGTTTCACACCCCGCTTGATAGTTTGTGAGCTTGGGAAGAATCTGGCGAGTGTTGATTCAGCATCATTATTGTGCTGATTTGGAGTGCTTCTTGGGCCAATTTAGAGTGTTGAATTGGAAAATTTCTTTGGTTGATTCAAGTGCTCATTCTGAGAGTTTCCTGAGCTGTGTTTGGGTGCTGCTATTTTGTTGTTTTGGAACTGCACTTCTGCTGATCTGGACCTGCTGTTTTGCTGATTCAAAGTTTATATTTGGATCTTTTATTGGTGCTGATTTGGAGCCTTGGTTGGGAGCTTGTGAAGGTATGTGAAAATTTTCATATAACCCTCATTCTCTCTACAAAACACTTGCTGTTTTTTTCCCAGAAATAAAGAAAGAGCAGGGTTTTATTTGCAGATTTGTTTTTTTTGCTGGTGAAGTAATTGCCATGGCTCCCAAAGACAAAAAGGACTTGGCATGGGACCATTGCCACAAGGAAGTCAGTTGGGGGGAGGGTGTATACAAAGGTGGAAACAGCACTTAGCAAACGAGAGAGGGCAAATTAAACCTTGCTTAAAAGCCTCCCTTGAAATAAGAGCCAAGATGCAAGGTCTTTTGGATGCCTATCAAGCAGATAAAGCTAAGCATAAATAGATTCAAAAGGAGATAGGGAGAAGTTCAAGTTTGCATGATATCGAAAACCTCAGTTTTGAAGAATCCTCCTTTTTTTTTTGTTGAACCCTCTTAGAGAAGAGGTTGTTTCTGGCGCATCCAATCCTAAGAGAACTAGAGAAGAGGTTGTTTTTGGCACATCCAATCCTAAGAGAACTAGGCTTGACTCATTCTTTGTACCTTGCACCACCCTTGGGGCTCAGCCCACTATTGATATTTATGGAAGAAGATGGAAAATGAAGATGCTTGGGAAGGCATGGTTAGATGGTGGCGTGAATCGAACAAACCTTTCATTTCTATCAACGCTCCATATTATCAACCTATTATAGATGCTACAACTTCTAAAGGCCCTAGTTTTCATGATGTCGGGGGACCACTTATATAGAACGAGGTTCAATTAATAGATGAATACCTCGTGGAATTCAATCGGTCATGGAGTAAAACAGGTTGCACCATCATGTCCGATGGATGGACTGATGGAAGGTTCCGCATCATTCGTAATTTCCTCATTTCTTGCCCATGAGGAACTATGTTTCTTAAATTGGTGGATGTATTTGATCCAGTGAAGGATGCACAATTATCATGTCATACTTTAGATGAAGTGGTTGAGGAGGTGGTGGGGGGGAATGTTCTACAAATCACCACAGACGATGCCTCCAACTATTTTTTGGTGAGAAAGATGATGGAGAACAAACACTCCACCATTTGGTGGACTTCATGTGCAATGCACTATTTGGACCTCATGCTTGAGGACATTTGCAAAATTGAGTGGATGAAGAGGTTTGTGGAACAAGTGAAAACCATAACTAGAGACATCTACGACCACACATGGGTCTTGAACCTTATGATAAAAACACTAGGGGCAAAGAGCTTGTTCAGTCAACCATTACACGATTTGCAGCAAACTTTCTTATGTTGCAATCTATTTTTGACCAAAGAGGCAACTTATGGAAGATGTTTTCAGATGTTTTTTTTAATGAGTGGAATGCATCTTGGTGGAGAAAAAATCCTGAAGGGAAAGAAATTGTGGAAAAAGTTTTTGAAAAAAGACATAAGAGAGTCAAATTCGGTAAGCCTTTTGTGAAAGTGTTATGAATGGTGGATGGTGCTAAACCTGCTGTGATTTATGAGGCCATGGATCATGCCAAAGAGGCAATAAAGGCAACATACAATGAAAATAGGCAGAAGTATATTCCTCTTTGGAATATCATTGATGGTAGATAGAACCTGTAACTCCATCGACCTTTACATGCAGCTAACTATGACTAGAACCCAAGGTACCATTATACAAAAGAGTTTGAACAAGATGGAGAGGTAAAAGAAGGAATGTACAAATGCATGGAGTGCATGGTCCCTAATCTGAAGATACAAGATGAGATACATAATAAGCTTCTACATTTCAATGATAGTATTGGTACCGTAGAAACTAGGGCTATCATAATTGAACCAGTGCTTCATGATACTAAATGTGGCTACATTTAGTTAGGTTGCGATCATGATACTAAATGTAGCTACGTTTATGATCATCTGGAAATGATATGCCGCCTCTGGAGCAAATAGAGTATATAAAACTTGCCAAAAGTTCCATATATTGTGTGGACTATATTCCTAATTAAATGACAAAATGGTAGTGAGGTTCCCATGTTCTTGTTCATGTTCCCGTCCATTGAAACTTGAAAGGTCTATGCATTAGGTTTACATCATTATTCCATATGCAGGCACTCTGAGGCACATGGCCTGAATAAGATAACATAATTATATTAATGTCCAACAAATGATCACAAAAATGAATGCACATCTTTTTTTCAAACATATTCTTTTCTCTAACATTTTTCTTCGAGGAAAATCTTGAGAAAGAATTTGACATTATGTGTATATATATATTTAGAGTATTTTGCTTCAAATGTTAAAACTAATTGCTAGTGCCCATCCTGAAGATATGTCAACTCCATATGACCGTATTCGGCCATTGTTATTTAATATTATTCAGTACGTTGTAATACCCCCTCAACTGCCCTTTGTCTTTTTTGGCTCGAGTCAAATTGAACATTGTTCCCATCTTCTGTTATCCCCTCAAGAAGATTAAAATGGGGATCACAATGGTGGAAAATGAGCATATTTCAGATCTGGAATAGTTGGGGTGGATCTGATCAAACTAATGCAGAAAAAGAACATGTTTCTGAATTTTTTGTGTAGTTACAATCTGCATATTAGTCTGTAAATTAACAAAGCCATTCAATGTTAATGTATCTTTATATATGGCAGTCGTATGATGTAGAAACTATGTTTGAACTGATCCCTGTTTCTTAAGTAGATATTTGTTGCATATGGATGCAGGAGCGATGCTGCCAAAGCTGGCCTATGGGCGTTGCTCTTTCTTGCATTATTAATATTTTCATTTATTGCCCTGTACTTGAGATACACATGGCTCGGCTTTACTTTTGTATGTCTCGCAATTCTTTTGCCTATATGCCTAAAAATTGTCAGGCAAACCAGGCTTGCAAGGAAAAGGCGGCGACGAATGCTGCTGCCTTTGTCCATGTGAACTGTGTACGTCAATGTTGTTGAAATTTGGGTCATTGCAGAGGATCTACAGCTACTAAATCTGAAAAAAGTGCAATGTGGGATAGAACATCCCATGCTGGCTAACAGGTTAGTCTATGTACGGAGACATAAACGACTAATAATGAGTATTTCTTGCATAGCTTCCAACTCAGTTTTTCTTGTCACATTTAGAAATTTCTCACATAGCGTTTGTTCATGTCTGTTCTTTCTTTGAGCTAGAACTTGTGGAATTTCACTGTGCATTGGACAGTTTTAATGTTCAATGGACTTGGCTGTTGTCTAGATCCTGGTTCACTACGGGCTTGGTAGTTTGTTTGTCCCTAGCATTTCAAATTGTGTTTTGTGGTTCAACCATAGCCAAATCCTTTCCTGATAGTTTTTCTCCTACCAAAGGAGGTTGATTGTGTCAATGTATAATGAGGCATAAAAAATGCCTAAAAGTATTCATGCTTGTGAAATATGAGTATAGAAGTTTCGAGGTTTGAAACTTCAATTTCAGGATTTTGTATGCTTCGAAGGAACAACATTTTCGTACCTCATTCTCGTTTAAGCTTTGATGCTTCAAAGAGGTGCAATATTCTCTCCCTTCCTATGCACGTTATTGCCATAATTGTTGGGAACGTTTGGCATTTCTAAATCACATTTCTTGAATAATTTGCTTTATCTCAAAAGTTTCGGGCTTTTGGTGGATCTACAATATGTTTGTTCATAACTTTTATGCATAAAGTGAAGGAATCCAAACAATAGAATCTTGAAACTGGAAAAGGCCAAAAATAATATTCAGTTCATGAAAACTAAGATAATTTTCCAGCTAGTTCCAATTGATAAGCATAAGCCAAAAGACTCAGCCTTGATACACATCCTTAAGAAGATTAAGTAATTTGTATTAGTAGATTTACGAATTTAGGCCTCTATAACTTGGGGAGCATCCAAAACAGCCGAGGGAGAAGGATACATAAGTTCTTGTCCTTCTTAAGATACTTATATTTTAAACTTAGATTACAAAAGATGTAAGGATAGTCTGCAAAACATGATTTCAGAACAGAGTAACTCTGTCATTGTAGTCCAGATTCCAGAGTACTTGAAATAGAGAGTTTGACAGAGATGGCAAAACCAAAAGCAGAACCTGCTGACCAAAAGAAAAACAAGGATCAGATTTTTCAGAGTCAGCCACTGAACTGGAACGTCCATATGATCTCAATCTCGGGTGTGGGAATTATGTCCTTCCTGATCTCCTTGTTTGATGCGTAAGATTTGGTTTTGGTTCATATAATCTTCGTTCTATCTTCCCCAACCACTGTCATGTCTTCAAGATACCTCAGACTTGGCATTAGCTCCAAAATGCCTGTATAAAGGGATCAATCTCTTCAACCACTGTTTGTAATTTCCAGGGACTAGAATGTTCTGCCGTGTCTGTTTTCTTCATTTTTTTTTATCAAAATATTAGAATCTCAAGGATACTTTGTTATTATTCAGTCTATGATCTTAACATTCTTGCCTAAATAGTCCTTTAGAATGGGATGGGAGATTCATTATTGTCATTGTATAAGCATTAGAAAGAGACTGATAAAAATGTCATTATTGATAATGAAAAAGGAAAACAAACACCTGAATGTGGAAAAAATACTAATTTCATACCCCATAAATGCTCGATATTGGAGAGTCTCTTCTTGATATTTTAGTATTTATGTATAGTTGAGGTGCTGTAGCTACCATGATCGACTTTTTCTTTGATGTGATTTCCAGACTGGGCATCATGGATTCTAGCTTTAGATGTGGCAGATTTTATTTGTTGTTTGCATCGGGGTTCTCCATACTTGAAACACATGTACGAACAAGAAAGAGAGAGTTACGAAGTTTATGTAATAATGCTTCTCTACTCAGTAGATCGTGGGACTGTGATGTTGAAGTCATCAATCATGCATCATTAGTGAAAGCTATATGGCCAAGTTGCAAACCTCTCAATGGAGACCCTACTCCAAATATATATGCTATGTGTCTATAAATGCACCATCAAATGGCTACCTAGCTTAGTATGACTCAACGTCCCTCTATATGATTGCGAACAGAGGATACCTATCTTTAGTGGCTTGGAGCCCATAACTAGAGTAGGTAATAGAAGATAGGATATGGCTACACTCTTTCCAGTTAGTTAGAATTCACATTATCCTTAATGTGGTAAGCTTGGATATTTACATGAACATGTGAACACCTTTGAGCCTATTTGATCATGGTCGAATGGTAACTACTAGTTAGGCCCCAACTATGAATGAGCCACATCCACATCCACATCCCAATTCAGAGCATTGCCCTAGGGCATTTCATACTATGCTACATGTTGATAAAGTATTCATGCAACTAGCATACCAATTGCATCAATCAATATGGTATCTACACTAAATACCTCATGTACCATTGTGATGTTAACAATTATGCAAAATGCAATAGATAATGGACTAAAAATGTTGCACTATAGGTAATTTGCACAAAGGAATTCATAATAATCTTGAAATTGGAAAATAAAATTTTAGAATGAGAGGCAAACTTAGACAAAAATGCTCGCTATTTGATGCCCAAAGCATCTACAAGGCATCATTGTTACTAAGTGTAATAAAAACACGTTAATTTTTTATTGAACAAATTATTGTGCAGTGGACTAATTACATAGTTCACTCCAACTTTGTTATAGTTTGCAACAATGCTAACCAAATGTAGCTGCATACAAGAAACAAAAATAAATAATGGTAATCACACAATGAACACCAAAGATATGGCGACAAATCAAATTTGTGATTGATAAGTAGGTAGAAATTACAATGGTCTATGAAACACTAACTCTTAATTGTGCTCATACTAGAAAATGAGCATGCTTTTATACAATCTCGGTACCTAAAGCACAACTCAAGTACAATATATAGATAACAATTACAAAGGAGACACATGGAGCCTAAAAGTTAGCTCAAATGTCAAAATACTAAGCAAAAGGTGACATGTGTTGAAAAGTTGGTGAAACATGCTCTTGCCACATTATACTCGATTTTTTCATTATTGCATTGCCTTGTCTGGTTGTTGGATGAAATGAAGATTCCAAAATGTCAATGGCTTGTTGTATGGTTGCGTTGTTCAAAACAATATTTTGTTCAAAATTGTTGATTTTTCAATAAGCTAGGTTAACCATGAAGTTCATTCCATTTTTAGCATTTAACCATAAACATAAATGTTGTAGCAACCAAGATCACAAGAAGAAGCACCATGCACAAGAACACAAGAAGTATCCTGGGAAACCCTTCTCAACAAGAGAAGAAAACCCAGCGAAACCCTTTGCTATATTCTTCAAGAGAAAGACCTTCACCACCAAGACAAACCCTAGCACACAAGAGGGTGCTCAAACCCTAGAAGTCTAGCGTCCAAGAGAGGTGCGCACTTTTCCCAAGTGAATGTACTTGCTGAAATTTCCAAATTAGTGTGTGTGATATGATTCCATAATGGGGAATCTCCTTTACTTATATTGGACTTGTCCTATCAACAGAAGTGTCTATTGACACAACAGGGCCGACCTCTCTAAGTCACATTATAATTAATATTAACTAGATTAATTATCTTTTACATTTATTACTAATCACATTAAGGTGGGGTCGACCTGTACCCTTTACATTACAATTAGGGTTACAGACAGGTCTGACTCTTGAACAATATAGCAAGAGATCTGATACACCCACTAGTGCTCATTCGCTAGGGGCACATCCATAGGGATGCCCATATCTTTGGCTCACTGCGTTACACAAAAGAACCGGATCTTCACACGTTCACCTGTGCTCGTCCACATGCACGTCCACTCTACAGATTTTCTTTCCCATTGCCTCACACAAGAGAATCATCTGGAGTTTCTCGTCAACTCTGCTGTTCAGAGGAGGCTAATACATCATCTTCATTTCTGTTCACATGATGATGCACCCAACACTTTGGGATTTCACACGTTCACCTTGTACTCAGCCACATGCATGTCTAACTCAACAGATCGTCTTTCCCACTGGATAATCATTTGGAGTTCTTCTCAACTCTCTGAATGGAGGAGGTCATCTCTACGTTCCAACTCTATCTCAGGTAGGAACCACATACCCTTCTTAGGGGCTTTCTCTCAGGTTTGTAAGATGGAGAAAGACTCACATAGTTGCAATGATCCACATCTCACAGGTTTGTAAGCTGGACAATGTTTCACACAGTTGCAATCATCAACACTCCTTCTCAGCTAGGGAGGCATTCTTCATCATGCCAAGTCTCACACGAATGTACTTTGAATTTTGTCTTGGCTGGAGTCATCAATACTCCCTCTCAACTAGGAAGGTATTCTTCACCAAGTTAGTTTGGTGAAGATGTTTGCAATCTGCTCATGTGTAGGAAGGTACTGCATGTGTACGATTTTCTTCAGCATCATATCTCTGATATAAGAATATTTCATCTCATCGTGTTTCGATTTATCATGAAACACTGGGTTCTCAAGGAGCTTTATGTTAGAATATAGAAGATTGTGCTCGTTTTTCCATCGACGATACCCTCGTCACCCAACCATAGGCCGAAGCCACCCTCCGAGCACCTTAACCTTGACTGAGAATTACTCTGGAAGCAAACCCTAGGCTAGATAGCCAAACAAGGTGTAGCGCATCTTCCTCCAAGGATAGCGCACCAATAATAGCTGATCAGATAGTCCAAAACCTAGCCAAGAGATAGTCCAAGCCAACACTGAAAACTGGTTGCTGCAGCAGCTGCACCTGCAGCTCTCCTCCACACGTGCGCACCAAACTGGGAACTGCAGTGTGCACCAGTTGCTGCTTCTGCAATTCTGAGATGTGTCAAATGAGAACTGGCGCCCTGTATTTATAGTGGTTCTGCCAGATTTACTGGGGTTGACTTCTCCTTCTGGGTACATGTCTGTTCAGTATATTATTATTATTTTCTGGCCGACTTATTCTCTTGGAGGCTAATAACCTAATATAAATTATCTTCTTGAGCTAACAAGACTTCTAGGGTTATTAGCCAACTCATTAGGGTTTTCTCTTGCTTTCCAGAGTCTTCTATTCTCGTCAGGTTTACACGTGGAGGTAAATACCTCCCGCAGCTACCATAATATTAACACTCCCTCCTAGCTAGGGAGGTA
>ML780947.1:700422-737911 GCA_009831015.1 Picea engelmannii | reverse complement strand
CACATCACAAAAGACTGATCAAATGTTCCAAACCCTAGCCAAGAGATATCCAAGCCAATACTGAAACTAGCTGCTGCTGCAGCTGCACCTGCAACCCTCCTCCAAACCTGTGCACCAACTGCAACTGCAGTGTGCACCAACTGGGAAAACTGCAGTCCTGAGATGATGTCAAATGAGAACTGGCGCCCTGTATTTATAGTAATCCTGCTAGTTTGCTGGGGCCGAATTCTCCTTCTGGGTATGTGTCTGTTCAGTGTATTATTATTAATTCTGGCCGACTTCTTCTCTTGGAGGCTAATAGCCTAATATAAATTATATTCTTGAGCCGACAAGGCTTCTAGGGTTATTAGCCAATTCATTAGGGTTTCTCTTGCTTCCCGGAGTCTTCTATTCTCGTCAGGTTCACATGTAGAGGTAAATACCTCCCTCAGCTACCATAATATTAACACCCTCTGGATCCATGACTTCAACAAAAAGGTCCCATCCTCCTGCAATTACAATTATGATAATGATACAAATAATATATATACAAGTGCATACCTGAGGGTGCTGATATGATTTCTCCAATGGCACCTGGCTGATCTCTATGCTCTTGACATCTTCATGAAGAGGATAGTCATAGTGTCACCTTTTTGTATCACCCATAATAATCCTTCCTTTGAAGTCTTGTCTTCGAGGAACTTGAAGTTGTTTGATCCATCAAGCTTATCTTCCATCATAGTTTTGTTCATCATAATTTTAGATTCTTCACAAACCCTTGTCAACTTGGGCCAAAAAACCTAACAACTAGGCTAGGCTAGCACTTTTAGGTTTTGTTGGACTTATGACTGCCAACAATAAGCCTTTGAAAGATAGGATAACACTAGTGAGCTGAAGAGCTCCTTCAATGAGTTGCAAAAACCCTAATTCTGAAATTTCTGCAGAAATTAGCGAAATCCTAGGGCCAAATTTTCAAAATGCTCAGAATTTCACTTTGAGAGCTTGTGGAGATGCGTTGGAGGAGGCCGTACTCTTCTATACCAAAAATATCCCCAACGTCCAAGTATTAAGCGCTGGATCACCAATGAAAGGAGGGTCGTACAGATTTTTTTGGAAACCCTAGGAGGGTCATACGGTTCTGCAGAAGTGAGAGGAGACTTGGTAGATGCTTGTGCAATGGGTTCTTTCAAGACCTAAGCTTTGATACCATGTTGATTTTTCAATAAGCTAGGTTAAGCATGAAGTTCATTCCATTTTTAGCATTTAACCATAAACATAAATGTTACAACAATCAAGATCACAAGAAGAAGCACCATGCACAAGAACACAAGAAGTATCTTGGGAAACCCTTCTCAACAAGAGAAGAAAACCCAACCAAATCCTTTGCTATATTCTTCAAGAGAAATACCTTCACCACCAAGACAAACCCTAGCACAGAAGAGGGTGCTCAAACCCTAGAAGTCTAACGTCCAAGAGAGGTGCGCACTTTTCCCAAGTGAATGTACTTGCTGAAATTTCCAAACTAGTGTGTGTGATATGATTCCACAATGGAGAATATTCCTTTACTTATATTGGACTTGTCCTATCAACATAAGTGTCTATTGGGACAACATGGCCGACCTCTCTAAGTCACATTAAAATTAATATTAACTAGATTAATTATCTTTTACATTTATTACTAATCACATTAAGGTGGGGCCGCCCTGTACCCTTTACATTACAATTAGGGTTACAGGTAGGTGTGACTTTTGAACAATATAACAAGGGATCTGATACACCCACTAGTGCTCATCCGCTAGGGGCACATCCATAGGGATGTCCATATCTCTGGCTCAGTGCATTACACAGAAGAACTAGATCTTCACATGTTCACCTGTGCTCATCCACAGGCACGTCCAATCTACATATCTTCTTTCCCACTTCCTCACACAGGAGAATCATCTGGAGTTTCTCGTCAACTCTGCTGCTTAGAGGAGGCTAATACATCATCTTCATTTCTGTTCACATGATGATGCACCCAACACTTTGGGATTTCACACGTTCACCTTGTGCTCAACCACATGCACGTCTAACTCAACAGATCGCCTTTCCCACTGGATAATAATATGGAGTTCTTCTCAACTCTCTGAATGGAGGAGGTCCTCTCTACGTTCCAACTCTGTCTCAGGTAGGAACCACGTACCCTTCTTAGGGGCTTTCTTTCAGGTTTGTAAGCTGGAGAAAGACTCACATAGCTGCAATGATCCACATCTCACAGGTTTGTAAGCCGAAGAATGTCTCACATAGCTGCAATCATCAACAAAAATGACACTCAACTCCATTCAACCCTGAAAGGTTGGTTCATCCTTGAATCATCACTCGACACTATCTAGCGTTGAGATGTCTAGGTGTTGAGAAAATTGTAGATAGAATGCACAAGTGGTAGTGAGTGATTCGTCAAAATATGGTTAGTTGGGAAAAACAATGTCATCAATGACATGCTGTGCAACTTCCCTATTAGCAATGGTGGAAGCTTATTAGCTCCGTGAGGATGCATTTTCCTTTCGACCACTTACTCATTGGTCTTTGTGGTTTGGATGCAATGGGGACTTTGGCTCAAGTCATTGGTGACCCATTTTTGAAGAGTGGAATTCTTTGTATTGCCTCATGCATTAAAGCGATGCATACTTCATTATTGCAACTATGAGCATGTCCGTATCAAGTTCCTAATGCAAACACATGATCTTTATCTTGCATTGGTGGAGTTGCTTCTTGATGCTAAACCAACATCAATTGAGGTTGATCTGCTTTAGCGAATTTCTCTCTCTCAACTTGGCTTAGTGAAGGGCCAAAATGGAATCCAAAGCTAGGGTTGTCTCTAAGAAACACAAGTAAATGCCTTTGACCTAGTTGATTCCTTCCTTGGTTTGACACAAGTAAAACCAAAACGATCAAATCACTGTAATGTGTAAAGAAGTGCTTTCTATTCCTGGTGCAGAGGCATGCGATGTGGTGGGTGCCAATTGAGTTTGAGGCTCAATGACGATCTCTTGCTCCATGTGCTGAATATTTGACTCATACTTGATGCGTTGAATGAGTCTCAATTATGATCTTTCGATCTATGCATTGAACCTCTCACTCATCCTTGAGGTTGTTAAAACACTGATAATTCTAGGGCTCATCACTAGTAGTACCAATATCAAGTGTTGTTCATGTTCTTGCTTTGTCTTGGAATACATAAGTATGTCATCCAAGAACACAATTAAAAAACTATCGAGATAATTTTTGACTATGCCATTCATTAAGCACATAAATACAACTGGTGCATTTGTTAATCCAAATGGTACCACTATAAATTCATAATGACCATACCTAGTTCTAAAAGTTGTTTTATTGATATCTTCTTCCTTAGTTCTCACTTGATGATCTCTTGATCTCAAATCTATCTTTGAAAATATCTTTTCTCCTCTTAACTGATCAAAGAGGTCATCAATTCTAGGTAGAGAGTATTTGTTCATCACAGTGGATTTATTCAACTATCTAAAGTCAATACACAACCTCAATGTTCCATCATTTTTTTTTCACAAAAAATACTGGTGCTCCCCAAGGTGAGACACTTGGACATATGTACATTTTCTTCAACAATTTTTCTAGCTGCATTTGTAACTATTTTAGTTCTGAAGTGCTCATTTTGTAAGGAGTCTTTGATACTGGGGCAACTTCGGGCACTAAATCAATAGAAAAATTTATATCCCTCTTTGGTGGGAATCTTGGTATTTCTTCAAATACATTCTCAAACTCCTGCAACACTAGAAAATATTCAAGACTTAGCTCTTTGGTATTGTCTAGCTCTTCCACATGATTTGCATACAATTGACATCCTTTTTTGAAACATCTCTTGTAGAAATGGGTCTTGGAATTCCTTGCACAATGCTCCGCTTTCCTTTTTCATCAAGACATGTAATTTTTTTTTTATGACAATCTATGACAACATGATTCTTGTCCAACCAATCCATTTCAATAAGGATATCATAAGATCCTAATGGTATGATATTCTTATCAACATTTGTATTTACTCCGTTTAGATCTATTGGACAACCTCTGACAAGCTCATTGATCATTCTTTTGGTCCTAGTGTCTAACTGAACCAACCATGATCTTTCAAGCTTTTTTTTATCAAATGAAATTTATCCACTAATTTAGAATCAATGTTACTATGGCTTCTCTTGAATCAATCAAAATAAGAACATGCCGATTGATAATCTTAACTTTCACCTCAATCATATGGGATTGATGTTCTGCTTGTCGATATTCTAGGGTTGCATTAATCCTTGGAATATTTTTTCCCATGTCTTCCACTGTGGTAGCCACTTGAATGTTGTGTAATATCCTCATTTCATCTTCTCTGCGAGGGCAATCTTTGTACATGTGATTTGTTTTACATCCCCAACATTTGATTGGTGGCCTTCCCCCTTTTCCCAAGGAGTCTTCCATTTTGGATTCATCCTTAGCAGGCCGATTTTGCTGATATCTTTCAACACTGTTTCTTTTGAAAGGGGGTTTGAATCCCTTCCTTCTATGATTCAACTTTTCCTTCTTCTTATCATTCCAAGATTTATGAAAATCTCTTTGCTTTTGTCTTGATCATACATGTACTTGACTTTTCTAATGGTCTCTGCTAGAGTCCTAGGTTCATTAAATTGAATTTTGTCTTTGTAAAAAGATGGCAATCCACTTAGAAACCACTATATTTTCACCTTCTCCTTTGATAAAACCCACATACCTTAGTAGCTCCAATAACTTCTTTTTATATTCTTCCATGGTGATGTTCCCTAATTTGAGCTCAAAGAAGTCATGCATCTTCTTGTCACAGTAGTACTATGAAAGATACTGCTGCTAGAAGCATTTCTTGAACTGCTTACAAGAAATCCTTTTCTCATCAATGATCTTGACTTGCTTCAATTGGTCCCACCATATGGAAGCTTTTCCTTGCAAACAATATACAACAATCTTGGCTTCTAGGTTAGATGAATAACTATGCAATTGGAAGTATTTTCTTATTCCAAGCAACCAGGTCTTAGCATCATCTCCCCTTTTGTTTTCACCATCAAAGGTCAGTGGCTTAAGCTTTTTAAGATTCCCTTGCAAGCTGTCTAGCTCATATCTTCTTCTTTGATGCCTAACATAGAACACTTATGGGCTACTCCTTGACTCTTCAGATTCATAAAAAATATTGGTTGAATGAGTAGGTGAGTAGTGTTGTCGTTGAGCTCTACTAACACTTATGGAGTGCTTAGTTCCTCTATAGTTATCCCTCCTTTCATGAAGTCTGCCTTCTCCCTCATAACTCAATCCATTCTTCATTTTTCTTTGCAACTGATTTAGACTCTGTAATAGTTGAGTCTTTATTTGATTTAGTTCATATTGGGCTCTTATTATCTTCTCATTATCAACTCTATAACTATGCACTTCCACTCTCAAACTCCTCATAGTCTTTACCATCTCTACTGGCTCCACTATGTTTCTATGTCTATTAGAATTTGTTTCTTCATTACCTAAATTGATGTTTAGGCCTTTAGATTTCCTCTCATGTCTGTAGGCTTTTTGTGCATCCTCCATGTCTCTAATATGAAATCTTAAGCTTGAATTGATCTGCTTGTTATCTCCAAATCCTAGGGATAACTAAGGAGATGATGCCTCAAGACCCTCAGGTTGCAGACATGGAGTACTGAGAGACAACTTGACCAATGATGTAGGAGCATCGTAAGCAGTCAAGCGAGCGTGAAGGCGGAAGACAGCTGGAAGACCACCAACGCACATTTTGAAATATTTTTGAAACATTCATGTAATGGTTTAAGGGAAACATACTTACATATTGTAAACAGATCTTGAGCGATTGCTCTCATCTGTAAAACATTAAGGCATTTATGTGTAGTTAATGAAAGTAGGTAGATTTAAATTCCATATTAGACAGTTTTAGGAGCAGGAGGGAAAACGACTATAGACACCCTCATCTTTGTATCATTGTATCAATCAGAATTAGATCAATTAAGCACATTAGCATATAGAAGAGGAGAGTTATAACAAAGAGTTGTAGATAAGAACTCATGTACATAAATTCTGAATTAATATATGAAACTTTGATTCAGGTTCATGGTGTCATGATGATTTCTGTGTATATATGCTGAATGGTTTGCTTACAATTTCTTACTCTCTCTATCATGCATTTGTTATTATGCCATGCGTGAATGTATGTTTTCATGTTGAATGTTTAAATTATGAGAGAGAAAGAGAATGAGTTTCAATTGTTTCTCTTCCTGAGAGAATTTCCTACAAGAAGTGCAGTGAAACGTCCGCAAGGAGTGCGTTGATGAAGGTTCAGAGTTCATCTCTGAAAGCTCAGGAGGGATACCGTTGTTCTCATTTCAACAGAAGTGCAAAATGGAGCACATGAGCCGTGCAATGAGTGCGCATGCGTTGGAAGTCTTAGGACTTATCAAATAAAGGGGAGTGGAAGGACTGCTGTTGCAGAGGAGTTGCATAGAGTCGAGAGATTCAAATACGCAGCAGTATTTGAAGGTTTGTCACAAGGAGTGCGAGCAGAGGCCTTTTTTTTTGAGACTTGAATTTATCAGAGAAGCTTAGAAGGGGTAGTGCCTTTGAAGTATTCAAAGGGAAGCGAAGTGAAGTTTCTTTGAATAAGGAAGGTTACGGCGAGCGAACATTCGTTCATTTCACAAAGGTCCTTGAGGAAAGAGTTGGACGGTCGGAATTCTCTGTGGAGAATCCCCGAAATAGTGAGGACCGTAGGATCTATAGAAGCTGCAAGGCAGATAAGGGTAGACGAACCCATCACTTTGGTACTTAGAATCAACGTGGGCTGTTGATCTTGATCTGTTAGAGCTGTCAGATCATTTTGGGGATTCAGAGTTCGTAAGTCCGGAGTGTAAGCCAAACCCTTTGGTTGATCAAATCCCCGAAACGCGAAAAGAGTTTCGTGTATAAAGGAAGAGTGACGAGGTCAGAATTTCAGAACTTCGGAATTCGGGATTTCAGAGGTCTTGAGGATAAGCGATGAGGGCACAGCGGAGTTAAAGACCCGAAGTCGCAAGTCACGACAGAACTTGATGTGAGTTTTGGGATTTCGGAAAATCGGGATTCGAAGTACTGGAAGTCTCAAGTACAAGGAGCTTGGGCCCTTGCATTTAGGATTTCGAAGTTGCGAAATCCGGGATATCGTGAAGTGGTATTTCAGGATTTTGGGAATCGGGATTTCGGCATTCCTGTTGACAAGAATTCGGGCTCTTCACATGAGAACCCCCGAAGTTGCAAAATGCGAAATAGTGTGAGGGGGCGTTTCAACAATTCAGTGTTTCGAGGTTCGGGAACCCGAGAGGATAGTGTTTTGGGATCGAGAGTCTTGGACTCCCGGTACCCGAAAGTCCAAAATCACGTGGGCCGTCAGATCGATGGGAGGCTTATAGCCGTTGATCTCGTTGGAAATATTGTTTCGGAGTTCGCTGTTTGTGGAGGTTAGAGAACTGGAGGCTTTACATCAGGACTCGCGAAATTGTGAAGTCTGAAACCCTGAAAAGGTGAAAAACCCGATACAGGAGCAGAACGTGGTCAGAGATTTCGGCGTATTGGCATTTCAGGTTTCAACAAGTGGAAGAGTCGAGGAGCTCGACATTAGGGATCGTGAAACCCCGAAATCCGAAGTCCTTTGTGGCTTAAATGAAGGGGTCGGTTAACCCTCATCGTGGTTGTAGTGAAGATCCTGTGCGAACCTCGATTCTAAGGATTGGGGGTCTGCGTCAAAAGTGGTATCAAAGCACAAAACAATTTCTTTGCTTTCTGAAGCAGAGAAAAGAGAAATTTCTCAGCCATGCCTCCGAGAAGAAGAGATAGGCCAATGCCTGATCCAACAGTGGAAACGAAAATGCGTGAACTACGTTCTAGGCTTGATGCCATGGAGACAACACAGAGGCACATAGTTAATGCTGGGGATGTCAGCAAGGCTGAAAGTGAAAATGAAGTTGGAAACGAGGGAGAAGAAGTTGCAGCAGATGAACGCCTATTCACGACTGTTGCAAGGATAGGTGCCAGGGCAAAAATGGAGATTCCCATGTATGAGGGGAACTTAGACGTTGAAGAGCTTCTAGACTAGATTAGAGCTCTGGATAAATACTTCAACTATGAGGATGTCGAGGAAGACAAGAAGGTCAAACATGCTGTCACAAGACTTAAAGGGCATGCAACATTATGGTGCGATGAATTGCAAGCTGACAGACGCTGCAAAGGCAAGCAGAAAATCAAGAGTTGGGATAGAATGGTTGCGAAGATGAAAGCCAAATTCATATCCAAGGATTATCAAATTACTCTATTTCGGAGGATGCAAAATTTGAGACAGAAGCTGATGTCAGTAAAGGAATACACTGAAGAGTTCTACAAACTAAACATCAGAGCAGGTCATTGGGAAAGTGATGATGAAAAGGTTGCTAGGTACATGAATGGTCTGAGATATGACATCCAAGATGAGATGAGCATGATGATCATTCGGGCTATAGAAGATGCTTATCAGATGGCTTTGAAAGCTGAATAAAAACTGAGCCGAAAGCAAGATCAAAGAGGTCGAGGTAGAAGTCAAGCCAGAGGCAAAACAATTGCCCAAGACAGGAATCAAAAACCTCAAGAAGAGGGGAAGAAACCTCAAACTCAACATGAGAGAGGAGGAAGCTCACAGAGAGGACAGTATGCTGATAGAAATAATTTTCCTCGTACCAGAGGAAGAGGAAGAGGCAGAGGTGGAGAAATAAAATGCTTTACCTGTGGAAAACATGGACGCAAATCCTATGAATGTCCAGACAGAAAGAAAGATGGTGGTGAAACTCACATTGTCGAAGCACAAGGACATAATGTTGAGGCAGAAGATGCTGAGGGCGGAAGATCACTGATGATGAGAAAAGTTCTCTTAACGCAAGAGAAGGAGGCAGAGAATCCAGCCCAAAGGAACAGACTTTTTCGGACTGCTTGCAAGACCAAAGACAGGGTATGCAAAGTCATCGTGGACAGTGGTAGCACAGATAATCTCGTTTCTACAGAGATGGTAGAAAAGCTGGAGCTGGAGACTATTGAACATCCAAGCCCATACAGAGTTTCATGGCTACAAAAAGGACATCAGGTAAATGTCACTAAACAATGTTTAGTTGAATTTAAAATAGGAGGATATAAGGATGAAATACTATGTGATGTAATTCCCATGGATGTTTGTCATCTATTGCTGGGTAGACCATGGAAATATGACAGGAATGTGATTCATGATGGGAGAAAGAACACATACACCTTGGAGAAGAATGGGAGAACTCATATGTTGCTGCCGATTGAGGATAAAGAAGTGAAACCAGAGGTGAGAAACACTGTACTTCTCATGAGTGGGAAGGGACTTCTTAAGGAGGTTAAGAAGAAGGAAGATACACAATTCATTGTGGCCAGGAAGCCTATAATTGTTTTAACCAGTACAAGAGTGGATGATTTACCAGAAGAAATCCAGAAGTTGTTGGAAGAGTTCACTGATATAGTAGTGGACGAACTACCTCGTTCGTTACCACCTATCAGAAGTATAAGCCATCATATTGATCTTATACCTGGAGCTAGTTTACCAAACAAAGCAGCGTACATATTGACGCCGCAGGAGAATGAAGAGGTCAAGAGACAGGTCCAGGATTTAATGGACAAAGGGTTGATTAGAGAGAGCTTGAGTCCATGCGCTGTTCCAACAGTGCTCAACCCAACGAAAGATGGAGGCTGGAGAATGTGTACAGACTCGAGGGCGATCAATAAGATTACCATCAGGTATAAATTTCCTCTGCCAAGGATGGATGACTTGATGGATTGCTTGAGTGGAGCAATTTTTTTTTCAAAGATTGATTTGAAAAGCGGATATCATCAAATTCGAATGAGAGAAGGTGATGAATGGAAGACAACATTCAAGACGAATGAGGGGCTGTATGAATGGCTTGTTATGCCATTTGGCTTAACAAATACATCCAGTACTTTCATGAGATTGATGAATGAAGTCTTGAAGGATTTCATAGGAAAATTCGTCATTGTATATCTTGACGATATATTAATTTTCAGCAAGACAGAAGCAGAGCATTTAAAGCATTTAGCTATAGTGATGAGGAGATTACAACAAGAGAAGTTGCTAATAAATATGAAGAAATCAACATTTATAAGGACATAACTCATTTATTTGGGTTTTGTTATCTCCGCAGATAAGCTGAAAATGGATCCGGATAAGGTAGGGGCGATTAAGAATTGGCCATCACCGAAAAGTGTATTTGAGGTTCGAAGCTTCCATGGATTGGCTAGTTTCTACAGGAAATTTATCAGAAATTTCAGTGGAATTAGTGCACCGATGATGGACACGGTGAAGAAAAGACACATCTTTTCATTGGACAGAAGAAACAAAGAAAAGTTTTAATCTGTTGAGAAAGAAGATTACTAAACAACCAATTTTGGTGTTGCCAGATTTCAGTAAGACGTTTCAGGTCAAATGTGACGCAAGTGGGTTTGCAATTGGAGCGGTCTTGAGCCAAGACGACAGGCCGGTTGCATACTTCAGTGAAAAACCGAATGAAGCAAAGATTAAATATTCAACATATGACAAGGAATTCTATGCAGTCATACAAGCGCTGAAGAAATTGAGACATTATTTTGGTTCCTAAAGAGTTTGTTTTGTACAACGATAATCACGCTTTGCAATTCGTGACTCAACAGGAAAAGTTGAACCAAAAGCATGCAAAATGGGTTGAATATATGCAGAATTTTACTTTTGTAATTAAACATATTTCTAGAACTGCTAACAAAGTTGCTGGTGCTTTGAGCAGGAAATGTTTGTTGATGTAGGAATTCAGAGTCAAAACTTTGGGTTTTGATAACCTCAAAGAAATGTACAGAGATGATCCAGATTTCAAAGAGGCGTATGAGGCATCTGAGAATCCAATTCTCAGGGACAGAATCCAATAGACCGAATACATGATCCAATATGGATTATTATTTAGGGGCAATCAGTTATGTATTCCAAAATGCTCCATGAGGGAGAATCTACTGAAAGAAAAACATAGTGGAGGATTGGCCGGACATTTCGGTCATGACAAAACGTTTTCGAAATTAAATGGCTCATATTTTTGGCTAGGGATGAGGACAGATGTAGAATTTGTCAGCACACAAAGGGAAAAAGACAAAACACAGGGTTATACCATCCATTACCCATACCAGAGAGGCCGTGGGATGCAGTGAGCATGGATTTTATATTGGGGCTGTCAGGAATGGAAAGAGGATTTGATTCAATTTTTGTGGTGGTAGACAGATTTTCAAAGATGGCACATTTTATACCATGTCAGAAAACTAGTGACGCAACACATATTGAGAACCTGTTTTTCAAAGAAGTTGTCAGACTTCACGGCTTACCAAGAAGTATAGTGTCAGATCGAGACACCAAGTTCGTGGGACATTTCTGGAGGACTTTATGGAAGAAGTTGGGGACAAGTTTGTCATTTAGCTCATCATATCATCCTCAGACAGATGGGAAAACAGAAGTTGTGAACTGAAGCTTGGGAGATTTGCTAAGGATCCTAGTGACTGAACACCATATTCGGTGGGATCACATTCTGCCATAGGCGGAATTTGCTTACAATGATTCACTCAACAAAAACACAGGGCAGAGTCCATTCCAAATTGTGTATGGAATGAAACCAATGGGAGTTTTTGAATTGAAGGATTTAGAATAGAATGAAACTAGAAGTGCTAGTGCAGAGGATTTTGTAGAAGCAATGAAGGAACTTCACAGCCAAGTGAGGGAACGCTTGCAAAATTCGAGTCAAGAGTATAAACGCAGAGCAGATCAACACAGGCGAGAACTTCAGTTTGAAGTTGGTGATCTGGTTCTTGCACATCTGAGGAAGGAGAGGTTCCCAAGGGGAACATATAAGAAACTAAAAATGAAGAAGATTGGACCATGCAAGATTGTAAAGAAATTTGGGGCAAACGCATATGAGATTGAATTACCCGATGGGATCGGAATTTCACCGATATTCAATATCTCAGATTTGTACCCTTACAAAACTTAAGAAGCAGGAGAAGACAATGAACAGATAGAGGTTCAGTGGACTAAACAAATGCTTGTAGCTGCAAAGCCACAGATGGAAAATATACTTGATAAGAGGGTCAACAGGAAGACCAAGAGGAAAGAGTATTTTGAATACTTGGTCAAATGGAAGGGACATCCAGTTGAACATGCCAGCTGGGAAGATGAAGCAGAAATTCAGAAGCATGGACAGACCGTGCAAGAGCTCATGAACAGGAGTTCATGAAAAATTTCAAGCAAGGGAGTATGATGTAGGAGCATCGTAAGCAGTCAAGCGAGCATGAAGGTGGAAGACAGCTGGAAGACCACCAGCGCACGTTTTGAAATATTTTTGAAACATTAATGTAATGGTTTAAGGGAAACGTGCTTACATATTGTAAACAGAGCTTGAGCGATTGCTCTCATCTGTAAACCATTAAGGAATTTATGTGTAGTTAATGAAAGTAGGTAGATTTAAATTCCAGATTAGACAGTTTTAGGAGCAGGAGGGAAAACGACTATAGACACCCTCATCTTTGTATCGTTGTATCAATCAAAATTAAATCAATTAAGCACATTAGCATAGAGAAGAGGAGAGATGTAGCAGAGAGTTGTAGAGAAGAACTCATGTACAAAAGTTCTGAATTAATACATGAAACTTTGATTCAGGTTCATGGTGTCATGATGATTTCTGTGTATATATGATGAATTGTTTGCTTACATTTTCTTACTCTCTCTGTCATGCATTTGTTATTATTCCATGTGTGAATGTATGTTTTCATGTTGAATGTTTAAATTCTGAGAGAGAAAGAGAATGAGTTTCAATTGTTTCTCTTCCTGAGAGAATTTCCTGCAAGAAGTGCAGTGAAACGTTCGCAAGGAGTGCGTTGAGGAAGGTTCAGAGTTCATCTCTGAAAGCTCAGGAGGGATACTGTTGTTCTCATTTCAACAGAAGTGCAAAGTGGAGCACATGAGCCATGCAATGAGTGCGCAGGCATTGGAAGTCTTAGGACTTATCAACTAAAAGGGGAGTGGAAGGACTGCTGTTGCAGAGGAGTTGCACAGAGTCGAGAGATTCAAATGCGCAACAGTATTTGAAGGTCTGCCGCAAGGAGTGCGAGCAGAGGCATTTTTTTTTGAGACTTGAATTTATCAGAGAAGCTCATAAGGGGTAGTGCCTTTGAAGTATTCAAAGGGAAGCGAAGTGAATTTTCTTTGAAGAAGGAAGGTCACGACGAGCGGGCATTCGTTCATTTTGCAGAGGTCCTTGAGGAAAGAGTCGGACGGTCAAAATTCTCTGTGGAGAATCCCCGAAACAACGAGGGCCGTAGGATCTACAGAAGCTGCAAGGTGGATAAGGGCAGACGAACCCATCACTTTGGTACCTAAAATCAACGTGGGCCGTTGATCTTGATCTGTTGGAGCTGTTAGATCATTTCGGGGATTCAAAGTTCGTAAGTCCAGAGTGCAAGACAAACCCTTTGGTTGATCAAATCCCCGAAATGCGAAAAGAGTTTCGTGTATAAAGGAAGAGTAACGAGGTCAAAATTTTGGAACTTCGGAATTCGGGATTTCGGAGGTCCTGAGGACAAGCGATCGGGACACAACGGAGTGAAAGACTCAAAGTCACAAGTCACGACAGAACTTGATGTGAGTTTCGGGATTTCGAAAAATTAGGATTCGGAATACCGGAAGTCTCGAGGACAAGGAGCTTGGGCCCTTGCATTTAGGATTTCGAAATTGCGAAATTCGGGATATCGTGAAGTGGTATTTCGGGATTTTGGCATTCCCGTTGACAAGAATTTGGGCTCTTCACATGAGAACCCCTGAAGTTGCGAAACACAAAATAGTGTGAGGGGGCGTTTCGACAATTCAGTGTTTCGGGGTTCGGGAACCTGAGAGGATAGTGTTATGGGATCGAGAGTCTTGGACTCCCGGTACCCGAAAGTCCGAAATCACATGGGCCGTTAGATCGACAGGAGGCTTATAGCCATTGATCCTATTGGAAATATTGTTTTGGAGTTCGGGGTTTGTGGAGGTTAGAGAACCGGAGGCTTTACATCAGGACTCGTGAAATCGCGAAGTCTGAAACCCCGAAAAGGCGAAAAACCCGATACAGGAGCAGAACGTGGTCAGAGATTTCGGCGTATCGACATTTCAGGTTTCGACAAGTGGAAGAGTTGAGGAGCTCGACATTAGGGATCGCGAAACCTCGAAATACGAAGTCCTTTGTGGCTTAAACGAAGGGGTCGGTTAACCCTCGGCGTGGTTGTAGTGAAGATCCTGTGCAGACCTCGATTATGAGGATTGGGGGTCTGTGTCAACCAAAAATGTCCACTTGCACAGATAGAGACCCACCTCACCACCATAGTTCCAGGTTCATCATGAGGGTATCCACCACATCAACTGGCTTTCAGAAGACATTGGGTCTTGCTCCATGAGGTACAAGCCAAGTATTATGGTGAGTGTCATTTCAATATTTGATGCATTTGAGTTTGTTCATTTTAAACTGCTTTTAATTATGTAATGTTTGCTTGGACATTATGCTCTTTGTTCTATTTCACTTTGGTGGTTGACATTACGCCCTAATAAGTGGGTCACCCTTGGGGATAAGTTTGCTACTAGGAGGTCCTCTTGACGAGTCATCGTGTCATTCTCAACCATACTTGTCATTTTTCACACTTCATCCCCTCATCTCCTTACCTTTTGGGATTTTCAGGTGTACTGACCCAAGAAGAGATTGTTCCTCATTTCATGGGAAGAAGGGGCTGAATGCCCAGAGGCTTGTAGCTAGAAAAAGATAAAATCCAATCATGAACCTTCTAGATGCTTGCCCAAGGATCTTGAAGACAATGAAATGTCTCTCAAAAGAAATTGACGAGACCCGTAAAAAATAATTAATTCAAAATTCCAACCAAGGTGGAGCATGTGTGGGCAATGTTTTTCATGCTTGGGTAGAAGCCCCACACATGACTTCAACTTGGGGAAGAATCATGTGACCAAGGTAGAGTGAAGGTGGACATTGTTTTTCATGCTTAGGTAGAATCCCTACCTTGGCTTCAACTTGGAAAGATAAAAAAAAAAACAAAAGACAATAAATGGGCTTGGAAAAAGGTTGCATTGAAAACGAAGGTGCAACACACCCTCTACAAAGGAACCCATAAATGAAATACTTCATTCCCTTGTATGTCATGAACCCCAAACCCATGAGTCTTCCCCCATCCATGTCACTTTGTCCACATGTAGTAGAGAGGGGTCCACTTGGGAAACATTCCTAAACTTGAGGTACGATTCACCCAATAGGTCGTTTTGTCAACCCTCTCATGCCTAAACTTGACAAATTGCATAGGGTCTTTGAGCACTTGTTTATTTTGATGAGGTAGTTTGGATGTACATTCTTAGATGACTCTTTTATTTATTTGATTTACTTATCATGATGCATTTGACTTGATATCCTTGGAGGGCGTATTCATTGTCTTTGTAGGACCTAGTTGGTGGACAAATTTGGAAGAACAAGCTTAGCTTGGGCTTCCTTGGGGTTTGAAGCCCACAAGTTGGATGCCATGGATCGCAAACCAGATGACGATGACAACCTTTGGAGGCCTAAGGAGACACCTTGGAGGACCTAACCCAACCCTTTACTAGCCCAACAATTTTCTCTTGAGGCTAAAACGTCACTTTTGAAGAGGTTGATGTCACCCTAGGGCTAGGGTTGGGGTGGTGGTGTTGGTTGACTTGACACTTGGCACGTTTTGATGGATGAGGGTTTGACTTGGAGAAGAAAGGCCTAGCACATGAGAGGAGGCCCTATAGGGCCCAAAGACTCACTTTCCACTCCAAAGACTTGCAAAAGTGCCAAAACATTGTCCTAAAGGGGTGACATCATGCTTATTTAGGGATTCTTATGCGCATTTTAGGGTTAACTTTGAATTTTATATTGTAAAGGTGCAACGTAAGGGTTGTTGTCCCCTTACTTTGTGGTTTACCCTAATTTTAAGTGGGCAAACACTTTAGGTAGGATTTGCATAAATAGAGATCATTTCTATTTCATTTTTATCATAACTCTCCCATATTGGAGATGATTCTTGGTTGAAATTTGCACCCTACTTGGACAATTTTGTCTATCTCTCTTGTTACTATCTCTTGCTATGGTTTGCTTTGGCTATTGAATGAAGATGTAAGGCACTATCTTTCTTGGAGGCTATTTCTTTCTTTTATGGTGGATTTTCTTGGTGAAAAGGAGTTTATCTTGTTAATGCTTGGACCAGGTAAGAAATCTTTCATGTTATTGCTTCTTTTCTTGGTCACAAGGTTAATTTGCTAAGATTTTGGTGAGTATAAGGGCATACAACCCCACTAAGCCCATCATATTTGTCTTGGAATAATTTGTTTCATAAAGAAATACTAGGAGTAAAAGGGTTTGCACCCTCCTAGGGTTTTCCTTAGCTAGTCTTGCTTGCCTTGGGGAGTAAAAGGGCTTACACCTCCAAGGAAGTAGCATAACTAGCTCTTTCATTTTTAAAGACTCCATAACCCAATAGTTAAAGGCACTAATCTCTTGCATTGGAAAAATTAAATCATTGCAATGGGATATGCAGAACTACAAGATATTGGAATTGTTCAAGTTGGAATCTTTTCTACATGTTATAAGATTTCTTATGCCCCAAGGGCGTCCTCTTTTATCCAAGGATTTCATTGCTGCAATAAATTTAATGCTGCAACCATTTGGGCTGCAACAAACTTCACTTTCTTTTATCATTTACTCACTTTTCACCTGTGGAAATTGACTTCTAAACCTAGATTATTGTTCTACTCGTTATGGACTATCTTTTTGATGGTTTACTTGTTGATTTCTATGGTTGGAAATTGCTGCTGTAACAATTGTCTTCTACAGCCATAAGGCTGCCCTAATACATTGTTGATAACATCTTTTTGCAGCCCCATTTACCATCAAAAGTTGAATTTAAGCATTGGAATATTGTCTACATGTTTTGGGCTTAATTATCCAATAATCATTTGATGAATTTGATGGTTAATTGTGCAGTTGTTATAACTTTCTTATTGCTGATATAATTTGATATATGCTGCAATTCTCAAACAAAAAGCTTAACTTGTTGATTCCCCATTGGTTTATAGGCTAATATTGCTATTTTTGGGCTTGTACAAGTTGCACTAATATTGTTATGTAGGGATCAATCATTGGAAAACTCTTATCTCTTCCCACGACCTCATTTTCATCCTTTCACCTCCTTAATCATTGACCATATGGGTGGTTTACATTACATCTTCCTTTACCTCATCTCAATTCCCCTAGGGTCACCTGGGATTTCCCCCTTGAGGTGATCACTTCACTTCTAAAGTGACGAGAATACCTATCTGAGGTGAAAATGGGTAGGTATTCTCCTAATTGTCGCCATCTTGTGGTTTGGGTCAGGATTTTCCCAACCTACAACCTATGCGATAAAATTTTGGTATCGTTGCCGAGGAGGATTTTGAATCCTCTTTCGTGCCTTAATGACACTTTGGCAAGCTACCATCCCAAAGCCTTTACCCCTAACTTGCCCGACGACTTCACTTGAAGGGCGTTCTCCTTCCACCTTTGATGAGCTCTTCTTGAAGCTCATTTGGCGACTCCACTTGTGGAAAGTTCCCTTTCCTTTCCCTTATTTTTTTGAAGAACATTAAGTTCATTTGGCGACTTCCCGAATAATGGAACCATGGCATCACGAGATTTACTATGGGCCTTCCACAAGGTATACCCTTCTCTCTATGTTCGAAATATTCTTGGATACTCGAACCTTTTCCCTGCAGGGTGGAAGGAAAATTGCCCCAAATTCGATGGTGACCCAACTCTAGCAGACACCCATGTTGTGAGCTATATGAGTTATGCTTCAAGTGTAAATGTAATGCATGAGGATGTACCAATGGAAATTTTTGTATCTTCTCTGGACTCGAGTTAAAGGAGGTGGCTTACAGACTCGTGTGATCCAAAAAGTATCCGATCTTCTACAAAGCTTGTTGAAGAATTTCTCAGGTATTGGGGGCCAACTACTCAAGATTTGTAGACTACCCTCCAAGAGCTCAAAGATGCCCTTTATAGAGAAGGTTTTTCGATGGATGAGGGGACAACAACTGAAGAGTGTGAAGTTGAAGAAGAGTATCACCCACCACCTACAGAAGAAGTGCTTGAAGAACATATCCATGAAGAAAGTTGTCAAAAAGATCTCGATGATGAAGATATTGATAAGACATCGGTGTCCATTTTATCGCTTGATGAAGGTGAAGTTATCCATCCTTGCTATCCTCATGCACATCAAGATAAAAAAATAATTGGCTTCAATGATACAAATGATCTCGTAGAGGACCCCTCTGATGTGGTTGATCAACACATTGATGATTTCATACATGTCGAGAGGCGTAGATGGGATGTGGTTTGTTTCTCTTTTGATAAAGATCCCATTTACGATGTTTAAGGTAGTTCTCAAACAAAACAGGTTGATTTGTCATCTTCAGAGGATGGGTTTTCATGCACATGATTCATATGCTTGGCATCCTGGTGATGATATGATCACAGATTTGTTCCATGATGATTCATCGCAACATACTCATGAAGATTTCCAACCGCCTTCATGCTCAGATCTTGATGGTCACCAGGTCATGGTCATCCTAGAGCAGTGAAAATCTCACCCTACAAAGCAAAATCTTTTTCATCTTTAAGCTTTTTATTGTGATTCGCGGATGAAGAGGCAACGCCTTTTTTTCTCTAGACATGGGGCCGTCCCTTACCTATTTTCTTCTTCTCTAAGGAATCATCGAGATTTCTTGGGATCTCTCATGTCTCCTCACTCTTCAGGAATAAACGATCATGCTAATGGGGATGAAAATGAGCCATCATTTACATATGGTATCCCTCTTCAGAGATGGATTGATTGAGCTTGTGGCTATCCTTTCGGGCAGGATTTCCAGGATGATCATAATTGCAGCTACTCTTTTCAACAATATTTCCTCCCTCCCACTGATCCAGATTTTATGAGCAGACCAAAATGACTACAAATTATTAACAAAGGCTTAACACATAATAACAGAGATACAATAAAATTGGTTTTCAATTCAATAAGGAAATAAGCTGAAACTATAAAATGTAGTGGAAAACAAGCTTGCTAGAATGGTGGCGGGTTATCTCTGAGAAGAGATGTGACGACTGTGCTCATTCGTAAGAAGATGGTTACAATCAGGCTCTGAAGGCATTTTTACAATAAACAGGAATGTCAAAAACCCTAGAGATAAAAAACCCTAACCCTAGGAGATGAAGGGCCAAAAGTCATGTGGGCCCCGTTTGGGTAAGTCAGTACATCAACTTCCCAAGGTCGTAACTTTTTCATACGATCTTCGTTTGGGGCGCACGATAGCTCGTTGGAAAGATATCGTCAAGGATATTCATTTTGGGGGCTCAATTAGAGCCTTTGAATATCATTGAGAATCTCGATCTCAAAAAAGCTTCATTTAGGCCCTCAAAATGGCCTCAAAAGTTAAAAACTGCTAAAAATAGTAAATTTCCAAAATTGTCATAAAACTGTTTTGAGCCAGTTGGACAAGGTGGGGAGCCACCGATATCCACCGGGATCAATCCTCCCTCCTTAGGAAGCAATGGTATCCATTGCGTTGAGTTCCCCCATCAAATGAGGAAATTTCTGTTGAATTTGGCCCCGGGTGAGCCACTTGCCTTGGTGTAGGAGATGCCCTGCTTTGACAATTTGATAAAGTTGGATCCTTTGTTTTCGAGTGCCCTTGATTTGTGTGTCCACAACCTGATCACTGGATTCCTATTGTATACAGTCGGGGTTGAGCTCTGTTGGTGTCACCTGTTATGCTACTTCCGAGGTGTCCAATAATGGTGGAAAATAAGGGCGAAGGACATCCGGGTTGAACACTGGGTGCAGGCCAATGGAAGGAGGATTGTTGAGCTCAAAAGAATTATCCCCCACGACCTTGGTGATGGTGTATGGCCCATAATGGAGTGGGAAAAGCTTTCGATGGGGTCCTGTAAGGCGTTCTTTCTACGAGTGCAACCAAACTTTGTCGCCCACCTGAAACTTATGTGGCACCCGATGTTGATCATGGCGTTGCTTGTACTTGTCATTGAACTTCTGTAGGATATCCTGAACCTGTTGGAAGATGTGCTGGATTCGCTCAATGAACTAGGTGGCTTTGTCAACTTCAGTTGGAGTAGGAGATGAGTTGGTCGAGTTGACCGCAAGGGGAAGTGCAACATCTATGGGACCCAATGGTTGGAATCCCAACCCCACCTGAAAGGGGCTGTGATCAGTTGAGCTATGCAGGGCTCGGTTGTAGCTATATTGGACATAGGAAAGGATCTCATCCCATGTGAGAGGGTGCTTGGAATTATACATGCGAAGGATATGCACAATCATTCGATTTACGACCTCGGTTTGGTCATCTGTATGGGGGTGGAAGGCTGTGGATTTGGTGAGCTTGGTGTCCAGCAGTGACCAGAGACTCGACCAGAATGTGATGAGAAATCGACTGTCCAGATCTGAGACAATGGTTTGTGGGATTCCAAAATGTACCCAGACACGTTCAAAGAAGAGATTGGTAGTGGCCTCTGCTGTGATGCTCTTCTTGCAGGCAACCATAATCGTCATCTTAGAAAAGTGATCAACAACCACAAAAACACAATCATTTCCCCGCATGGTGGACGGGAGGCACGACATGTAGTCCATTGATATGGATTCCCATGGCCTATTAGGAGTAGTAAGAGGGGTGTATAGACCCTGTTTCTTAATGGTTGGTTTGACAATAGCGCAGGCAGTGCAGGACCTGATATACTTGCTGACCTCCTGTCGAAGTTTCAGCCAGTAGAAATGTTTATGTAGTATCGCCACTGTCTTTTCGACGCTGAAGTGTCCTGCCACCTGACTGTAGTGGACTTCCCAGATCAAATTTTCTCGCTCGCTTGATGGAACACAGATATGGACCAAATGACACAACAACCCATCCTGAAGATAGAAATTATCGACAACTGCGTTTGCACCCAACATTTGTTAGGTGGTGGTGAAGTCTGGGTCTGTCTCATAGAGTTGGGGCCATCCAGAGGTCTCATGGCCGCAAGAGTCTAGCACCGCGGTGAGTGCCGCGACTAGCGGTCTGCTGAGGCAATCAACGACGCGGTTGATGCTTCCTTTTTTATACTTGATGTTGAGGTGGAATTGCTGCAAGTATGTGGACCACTTTTGATGGCGGTCATTCTGCAATTTTCCTTGTGTCTGCATGAACTGCAGTGGCTTATGATCAGTGTGGATGATTGTCTCCTTGTTGGGTATTTGTTATATTCTTTTCACGAGTAGTAGTATCACCTGCCTCGAGAAACGTGTCATATAGTTAGGTGGTTTTTTCGGCACATGGTTTTTGTCGATGGTTTTCTATTTTCGGTTAAGGAATTAGGGTTTTGGACTAATCTAGGTCATTGGGTTAGGGTTTTGGATGCCGCTGGCTCCTATATGTATACTGTATTGTAAACAATGTATTACATACGAATGAATACATAATATGTTGGTTTTCCCAGTTTGGGTTTCCAGGGGAAAAATCTCTCTGTAATGTTTGTATTTGCCATTGTATCTTTTATGTTCTTTTACTGAAAATATATTTGTAGTAGATATTGTACAAGGTTAAAATCTACATTTGGTATCAGAGCTTTATTGGCTTCAGGGGGATGCCTTTTTGGTCAAGGGTTTGGCTCGGGACTATGATAAGCCTTGTTATAGTGGGAGATCCGTGGTATTGATTTTTCAGGTGAAAATAAATGGCAATCAATTCGAAGATGGAGATCGAGAAGTTTAATGAGAAAAAATTTGAGTTGTGGAAGCTCAAGATGGAAGATCTGTTGGTGGACAGAGATCAGTGGATCACGGTAGATCCAGGTACTGCACCTATAGGAACTTCAGCAGATGACTGGAAAAAGTTGGATCAAAAGGCAAGGAGCACAATCCGACTATGTCTCTCCGATTCAGTATTACTGAATGTGTCAGAAGAAGCTACAACCAAGGATTTATGGGAAAAGTTGGGGAAGTTGTATCAGTCTAATTCCCTAGTGAATAAACTATTCCTGAGAAAAAGATATATAACCCGAGGATCAGAGATGGAGACTCGGTAGCATAGCATTTGAGCGCCTTCAATACTGTGGTAAGTCAGTTAGTATCTGTTGAGATTAAAATTTCAGATAAAGATAAATGTATCAGTTTACTGTGTTCTTTACGAGACTCGCGGGATAGTCTGGTTGTGGCCATAGGTAGTAATACAACTTCCTTGAAGTTTAAGGAAGTGGTCTCATCCTTGTTGTCGGAGGAGATGAGACGAAACAATATGGAAGGACAGAGCACAGACACATTATTTACAAGAGGACGTTCCCAGGAAAGGAATAGATCTAATTTCTAAAGTGGGAAATCTAAGTCTAAGGGTAGATCTAAATCTCCCAGAAAGTTTGTAAGGGTATGTTGGAGATGTGGAAAAGAAGGGCACTACAAGAAGTAGTGTAGATCCATGGTTGATAAAAAGAAGGGATCCGAAGAATCTCATTTTACAAAAGAAAATACCTCCAAGAAGAAGGAGGGGATGTGTACTTGGCCTCTTCAATCACACATGTAGATCATGAGGCATGGTTGGTTGACTCTGGTGCATATTTTCATATGACTCCCCACAAGGAGTGGCTTCGTGAATATGAAAGGTATGATGGATGTTAAGAAAAAAATATCAATATAGAATAGAAAAACCTCAGAATAAGTACTCAACGCCTTGAAAAAGAGAAAAATTTAGATAATAAGCCTCTTCGAGGGGGAAACCTCCTTATGCCCACATAAATGTACAATTACAAGATGATTCCAAATGAAAATGTCTCCTAGGTATATATAGGAGACTAGGAGGTATAATTACAACTAATGGACTAAAGCCGACATAAATAAAATAACATTACTAATGTAATATGCCCCAATTAAGGGGTAATGAGCCATTATTTAGGGATTAACATGCCCCACCCCTTGAGACAAGTGTTGTCCACAACGCTTGAGTAACTTTGGATGCTTCTGTATAAAAGACTCATCTTCCCAAGTGGAATATTCAGCCGTTAGTTTCCTCCATTTAATGAGATACTCTGAAATGGATCTATTCCTCAACTAGTGAATTCTTGTGTCAGTGATGGCTTTAGGCTCCAATATGATTTTTCCTTCTTCGTCAAGTTTTGGCAATATAGTTGGAACTAAGATCTTGTCACTTATAACCTTCTTTAATAATGAAACATGGAAAACTGGGTGTACTCGTGAAGATGCAGACAACTCCAATTTGTATGCCATAGTACCAATATTTTGCAACACCTTATAAGGGCCATAGTACTTTGGTGATAATTTATTATCCTTCTTTGCTTGCTTGAGGGACATCTATTTGTATGGTTGTAGTCTTAAAAACACCCAATCTCCTACTTCAAAACTTCTTTCACTACGATGTTGATCTGCTTGTTGTTTCATGCGATTTTGGGCCATGGTTAGGTTGTCCTTTAATATTTGGAGAACTTGTTGTTGATGCTCGATGTGATCTTCCACTGCTTGAACCTTAGATTTTTATTTTAGAGAAGAAGTAATGGAAGGAGGGTGGTATCCATAGAGTGCCATAAATGGTGTCATTTTCATTGCAGTATGAAAGGAAGTGTTATACCACCATTTTGCTAAGGGTAACCATTTGAACCATTGTGCTTGTTTATCAGAGACAAAGCAACGAATGTATCCTTCCAGACATTTGTTTACTATCTCAGTTTTTCCATTTGATTGAGGATGATAGGAGGAGCTATGAGCCAATTGAGTACCCAAACAAGAAAATAATTTTGTCCAAAAATGTCCAATGAAGATGGGATCTCTGTCACTTACAATAATCTTTGGGCTGCCATGTAGCTTTTGAACTATCTCCATGAATGCAGTGGAAACTGTACTGGCTTTGAAGGGATGAGAGTGCACAAAAGTGTGTGTACTTGGTCAGTCTATCAACAATCACCATGATGAAACTCTTTCCTTCAGACTTCAGTAGCCCTGTGATGAAATCCATGGAAACCGCCTCCCAACATTGACTTGGGATGGCTAATGGTTGTAAAAGACCCGGGGTCTTAATTGTTTCCACCTTATTTTGTTGGCAAACCAAACATTCTTCCACAAACCTTTGAATATTAGTTTTAAGGCCATCCCCCAAAAATTCCTTCTTGGCCCTATGGTAGGTTTTCAAAAATCCCGAGTGCCCTCCTACTGGAGAGGTGTGCAATTCCAATAGTACCTTTTGTTTGAGTTGGGAGTTTTTACATAAATATAAGTGATTTTTATACCATAGTGAATCATTTTTCCATGTAAATGTATCTGATGCACTGGAATCCTATTGCAACCTTTAAATGAGAGTCCACACTTTTTCATCATTCTTCCATTCATCCATTGCTTCTATTATCCAATCAGGTTGGATGATCGAGATAGCACAGAGAAAGGCCTCAACATCTTCATCCTTTCTTGATAGTGCATCTGCCACAACATTTTGCTTCCCTTTTTTATAGAGGATTTCAAAATCATAACCCAATATCTTGGTTACCCATTTTTGTTGTTCTTCTGAACATAGTTTTTGTTCCAAGAAGTATTTAAGACTATCATGATCTGTTTTGACCTTGAAGTGCCTACCTATTAGGTACGAACACCATTTCTTCAATGCATGTAGTATTGCCATCATTTCCTTCTCATAAATGGGTTTGTGTAAGTATTTTTCCTTGAGTGGTCGACTTTCAAAATCCAGGGGCCTTCCTTTTTGCATTAGGACAACAACAATTCCATTTCCTGAGACATCACATTCCACAATAAAGGTTTTTGTGAAGTCTGGAGTGGTCAAGACAGAAGCTTTGCACATCACCTCTTTAAGTTGTTCAAAAGATTTAGTTGCCTCTGGAGTCCATGAAAATGCATCCTTCTTAGTTAGTGCCATTAAAGGTGCTACTATTCTTCCATTGTGCCGGACAAACTTGCGGTAGTAACCTGTCAAACCCAAAAATACTATAATATTCTTCAATGTTTTGGGAATCGTCCAGTCCATCATGGCCTTAATATTGTTAGGGTCTACCTTGACACCTTCATGAGATACAATATGACCCAAATACTCTACCTCCTTCACTCCAAAGAAACATTTGGATGGTTTGACATATAGTTGTTGCTCCTTTAGTAGTTGTAGCACCTTGTCAACATGTCACACATGGTCCTCCCAAGACTTGCTATAGATTAGTTTATCATCAAAAATACTAACACAAATTTTTGAAGGAAGTGCTTGAAAATTGAATTCATCAACCCTTGGAATGTGGAAGGTGCATTTGTAAGGCTGAAAGGCATGACCAAAAATTCATAATGGCCTTCATGAGTTAAGAATGTTGTTTTTGGGATATCTTCTTCCTTCATTCTAATCTGGTGATACCCTGAACGAAGATCCAACTTTGTGAAATAGATTGCTCCATGTAGTTCATCTAACAATTCATCAATGATGGGAATAGGAAACTTATGTTTAATAATGATCTCGTTGAGCTCTCTATAATCTGGACACATGCCATGAGCCATCTTTCTTGAATACCATTACCACCGGTGCAGAGTAAGAACTTTGGCTAGGTCTAATAATGCCAACATCTAACATTTTTTCAACCATGCGCTCAATTTCACTCTTCTGGGCATAAGGGTATTTGTATGGCTTGATGTTAGGAGGAACACTCCCAAGAATTAGGTGAATATCATGATCATGATTTCGAGTGGGTGGAAGACCATTGGGAATATCTTCAAATACTTTGGACTGCTTATCAATGATCCCTTGGAGATCTAGAGGAATAGATGGCTTAGATGTTTGAACATCTAGTGAGCATAGTTGTGCACTAACACCTTGATGTCCCTTTTTCAATAATTTTGTCATGCCATTAGAGATTATCACCTTACTAGGTTCCCCTGTGATACCTCTTTACTCAATTTCTTTTCCTTCCAATGAAAACTTCATGAAAAGTTCTTGAAAATTAAAAGCCACCATTCCTAATGATTGTAACCATTGGATTCCTAGTACAACATCAGCACCACCCATGGGTATATCAATCATTAGACTATTCATTACATATTCCCCCATAGTAAGATTGATCTTATTTCATTTTCCTGAGCAATTGATAGTTCCTCCATTTTCAATCATTACTTGAAACTCTGGCGTTGGATATACAAAGAAATTGAGAGCTTTGGCTAATTTATAGTGAATGAAATTATGAGTACTGCCAGAATCAATTAGGACTATTACCTTTTTCTTTTTGATATATCCTTTGACCTTGAGGGTTTGAGGAGTTCTAATTCCAGCCAATGTATTACACGATATCGTGGGAGTCAACTCTTCAGACGAAATTGCTTCTACGTTTTCATCTTGAGATGGTTCTTGTTCTTGTTCTTCTTCCTCTTCACAATCTATGTAGAATAATTTATTCTCACCACACTTATGTCCCTTACTATACTTGCTGTCACAATTAAAGAATAAACCTTTTGGTTTTCTTTCCTCCAATTGTTGAGGTGTCAACCTTGTAAGTTGAGGTGTTTTAGAAGAAGAAGCATTATTCTCTATATAGTTGTTAGGATTGGTCCTTCTAGTATCCATAGCCATATTTTTACTTTCAACATTTCTTGCCACCCAAAATGAATTCTCCAATGATTTGGGTTCCCAAAGGCGAACCTCATGTTGAATGTTATCCTTTAAGGTTCCTATGAATACATCAATCAAGTGCTCATCTGGAATATCTGTTACCTTTATATTCAATCTTTGGAAGTTCTCAATGTGCTCTGTCACTGAACCCTTTTGGTTGAGATTTATCAATTGGCTAAAGAAGGTATTTCTCCTTGTATCCTCATAGTGTACTATCATTTCTTCCGTGAAAATTGTCCAAGTGACGAGTGATTTGCGAGAACAAAGCCATCGATACCATACAAATTGATTGGTTCTAAATATAAAGAAACAATTCGTACCTTTTGTGTATGTGGCACATTATGTAGATCAAAGAATTGCTCCGTTTGAAGTATCCATGTTATTGGGTCCTTTCCATCAAACTTCCTCATATAGATCTTAGGAACGCGGTTGGTATTCAACCCAAATTTGGAGTTTCTCCATTCTTGATTCATCTTCCTTGTGTCCTCATCATGAATTTCATGGGACACATTTTCACTTTCAGGTGTCCTCTCTATTAGGAAAATTTTCATTCCTTCCATGATTTCCCTTTTTAAACCATCCATCTTAGTATCCATTATTGCCTCCAATTTAGCTTCAGTTGAATCCATCATCCCTTGTAGTTCATATTTTGTCACTGTCTTCTTTTGTAATTCATTTATGTCCCTACGCATTTCTGCACCTTCATCAAGAGTCCATGTAGAAATTTATGGAGGCTTATTTGGTGTAGAAGTTCCCTTTTTGTGTGGCATGTTGGCCAAGTATCACTTTTGAACCTTGATTTTGAGGTGGTTTTGCTAGACAATCTTTCTTCTGCTGTATCTCCAAAGTTTCATCCCTTCTAGGTATGAAGCTTTCTTTTTTGTAGTTCTCTAATATTTCTTCTCTGCAATGCCACATGTCTGATCAAAATTGGATGTGCCAAGTGGAATTTATGATAACTTCCCCACAACTGGCTGATTTTTGTTCTTTCCAGGAGATCTCACTTGTATAGCATGCCTCACACAAAATAATTGATATAAAATTCTGAAACTTGTACCAGAAATACTACAGGATGTCCACTATCCAATGCAACTGGTCTAACTCAATATGGATACTCTAGGAAGAAGTTATGATTTTTTTACTCGGAACACCTTCTTGAGACTAGTCAATATGAATAGTCAGATACCCTATCTTCCACAGGGTGTATCTACAAATGTAAGATGACCGAAAAGATGAACTTTTTACCACAAATACCTTTCTAATTTTTGTGAATAGCCTCTAGAGTTCAGGGTTTGAAACGTTACAGAAAATGTTTATAGTGAAAATTCTGCAATGACTCAGTTCAAGATGATTCTAGAACCCTATCTTACACATGCTGTATCTCCGAAAGTATAAGGCCTCAGGAGTTGAAATTTTAACCCAACGTACCTTGATCCGTCTACTAAATATAATCCAAACCGTTCCTTCTGAAACATTGTAGAAAAAAAAGTTATAACGAAAATTCCAAGGTGTCTCAGATGTAGCAGCGAAACGCCAAGACCTTGAGCTCTGATACCATTTGTTAAGAACCAAATATCAATATAGCATAGAAAAACCTTAGAATAAGTACTCAATGCCTTGAAAAAGAGAGAAATTCATATACTAAGCTTCTTCTAGGGGGAAACCTCCTTATGCCCACATAAATGTACAATTACAAGATGATTCCAAATGAAAATGTCTCCTTGGTATATATAGGAGACTAAGAGGTATAATTACAACTAATGGACTAAAGTCGACATAAATAAAATAACACTAGTAATGTAATATGCGCTAATTAAGGGGTAATGAGCCATTATTTAGGGCTTTACAATGGAGGTAATGTTTTCTTAGGTAATGATTTGATAACCAGAATCATAGGAAGATGAAGAGTTAAGTTGAGGCTCATAGATGGAAGGATTAAAACACTTCCTGGTATTCTGCACATCCCAGGTTTGGCCAGAAATTTTATTTCTGTAAGAAAAATAGACGATGCAGGGGTAAAAACAATATTTGAAAGTGAAACCTCCAGGATGGTTCGAGGAGCAATGGTGTTGCTGAAGGGAGTTCAGTTTGGAACTCTATATAAGCTGCAAGGAAGAACTATTAGTGATGGGTGTAATACATCCATTGTTCCTGATATTGGAGTTGAAGAAGAAAGAACCCCAACAGTCTCTGAAGAAAAGGTTATGTTGTGGCATCAAATACTGGGGCATATCGGAGAGAAGGGTCTTTGACTACTACACGGTAAAGGTATGGTTGAAGGTATGTCTAACTGCTCTCTAGATTTTGATTTCTGTGAACATTGTCTATATGGGAAGTAGAATTGGGTAATATTCCCCTCTGGTGCAATGAGGGCAAAAGGAATTTTACAGCTAGTTCACAGTGATGTTTTTGGACCTGTATCGGTTCCATCATTGGGAAAATGTGTACTATGTCTCATTTATAGATGAATTCTCGAGGAATACTTGGATATATTTCCTCAGGAAGAACTCTGAAGTCTTTGACAGGTTTAAAGAGTTTAAGGCTCTTGTTGAGAATCAAACAGAGAAAATAATTAAGGTGTTGAGGACAGATAATGGAGGAGAGTTCCATGGAAATGAATTTGAAGAATTCTGTAAGAAGTGCGGTATAGCAAGGTAGAAGACTACTCCATATACACCTCAGTAGAATGGAGTTGTAGAAAGGATGAACAAGACGCTGATGGAAAAAGCAAGGTGCATGTTCAGTGGTGCCGGGTTAGGGCAAGAATTCTGGGCAGAGGCAGTGGGTACTACATGTTTCCTGGTCAACAGATCACTTGCATCAACGTTGGATGACAAGAATCCACAAGAGGTATGGACTGGTAAGGAACCTTCTCTCACACATCTCAAGGTATTTGGCTGCAATGCATATGTTCATGTTCCAAAGGAAAACAAGAGTAAGATGGATAAAAAGGCTGAAAAGTGTATCTTTATTGAATAGAAAGATGGTCTCAAAGGTTATAAGATTTGGAACTCAGAAACTAAGAAGGTAGTGTATAGTCGAGATGTGGTATTTAGAGAAATGAAGGATGTTGTTAAACAAGAAGTCCTACCAAGTAAGGAAGAACCAAAGAAGATAGAGTTTGATTTAAAGGATGATGAATCAGACTCTACAGAAGAACATGAATCAAAAGAAGAAGATCCTCATACTCCAGTATTGAGGAGATCGGTTCGAGAGAGAAGGCTACCGGAAAGGTATAGTCCATATGATTTTCGTTCAAATTTTGCTTTGTCTATTACTGATGATGATCCTAGAACTGTCAGGGAGGTAGTGGATTCAGAGGATGGAAATCTCTGGAAAAGGGCCATGGATGAAGAAATGACATCTTTGGATAAGAATGAGGCTTGGGATCTAGTGGAGTTGCCAACTGGAAGAAATCCCACTGGCAACAAATGGGTATTTAAAAAGAAGCTAAATGCAGAAGGAAAAGTGGAGAAATACAAAGCTTAGTTAGTAGAAAAGGGTTATTCCCAAGTTGAGGGAATTGATTTTGGTGAGATTTTTTCTCCTGTTGCCAAGTTAACCTCTATAAGATTTTTGTTATCTGTTGCTGCCGCATTTGATTTTGAATTAGAACAGATGGATGTGAAGAGAACATTCCTGCATGGGGATTTGGAAGAAGAAATCTATATGAAGCAACCAGAAGGTTATGCTGTGAAGGGAAAGAAGGAGTTGGTATGCAAGCTGAAAAAATCCCTGTATGGTTTAAAACAATCACCAAGGATGTGGTATAAAAAATTTGATACTTATATGATGGGAATTGGCTTCACAAGAAGCAAAGATGATCATTGTGTGTATTTTAAATTAATTGGTGATTATTTGATTTATTTGGTCTTGTATGTGGATGACATGTTGCTGATAGGAAATAACAAGGAGATTATCCAGGATATGAAAACTCTGTTGTCCTCTAAATTTGACATGAAGGATATCGGTGCTTCAAATTTCATTTTGGGCATGGAAATTAAAAGAGATCGGAAAAACAGGAAACTCTGGTTAAATTAGAGAAAATATGTCGAGACAATATTGTAGAGGTTTAATATGTAGGAATGTAAACCGGTCAAGGTTCCTATTCCTGTTGGTGTAAAGTTATCCGCAGATCAGTGTCCCAAGACACAGGAAGAAGAAGAGGACATGTCTCATGTTCCATATACAAGTGCAGTTGGAAGTTTGATGTATGCAATGGTTTGTACTAGACCAGACATTGCACATGTAGTGGGAGTTTTGAGCAGGTATATGTCAAAACGAGGGAAGGAGCATTGGACAACAATGAAAAGGGTTTTCAGGTATTTACATGGCACTGCTAGCTATGGATTGTGTTATGAAGGAAGACCAGGATTGGAAAAAGTGGTGGATATACATGGATTTGTGGATGCAGACTGGGCTGGAGATCTGGATCGCATGAGATCTACAAGTGGGTATGTGTTTAACCTGTTTGGAGGAGCAATAAGTTGGATGAGAAAAATACAGGATGTAGTGGCACTTTCAACTACAGAAGATGAATACATGGCAACCACTCATGCAAGTAAGGAAACAATATGGTTACAAAGATTGTGTTCAGGTATTAGGTTGGCACAACAAGTTGTAATGATATAGTGTGAAGCTGTAAGGATAGGGTCCATTACCTGGGCTACATCGTTGATGTTCAATATCACTTTGTGAGAGACATGATTGAAGAAAAGAAAGTATTACTGATGAAGGTGGACACTTTGAAGAGTGTTGCAGACTCATTAGCAAAATTTGTGAGCACTGAGAAGTTCTCTTGGTGTAGAGGATCCATGGGCATTGATGCCCTGGATCGTTGACTATGTAACCCTGTAACCCCCTGTATGCAAAGAAAACAACAAGTGGGATAATGTTGGGTATGTGTTATATTCTTTGCACAAGTAGTAGTGTCACCTGCCTCGGGAAACATGTCACGTATTTAGGTGGTTTTTTCGGCACATGGTTTTTTCCGATGGTTTTCTATTTCTAGTTAAGAAATTAGGGTTTTGGACTAATCCAGGTCATTGGATTAGGGTTTTGGATGCTGCTGGCTCCTATATGTATATTGTATTGTAAACAATGTAATACATATGAATGAATATAGAATATGTTGGTTTTCCCAGTTTGGGTTTCTAGGGGAAAAATCTCCATGTAATGTTTGTATTTGCCATTGTATATTTTATGTTCTTTTACTGAAAATCTGTTTGTAGTAGATATTGTACAAGGTTAAAATCTACACTCCTTCCCAAGAATGTAATGTCTCCACTGGCGGCAGACTTGGACAATGGAGCACATTTATTTTTCGTAAGTAGGGTACTTACATACAACATCTAATAGTGTCTCACTATGATAGGCCATGCTGAGTGAGAACGACGCCTACAACATAGTCTGAAGCATCTGTCTCGATCTCAAAGGGCTGTTGTAGGTCTGGTAGTGAAAGTACTGGGGCGAAGCAAAAGCACTGCTTCAAATCATCGAACACTTGTTGTTGGGACTGACCCCACGCAAATTTCGCCTTACCACCACACCTGGTTATTTCGCTGAGGGCCCATGCAATATGGGAGAATCCCAACACGAATCTGCGGTAGAAATTGGCCAGGCCCAAGAAGCTCCGAAGCTGAGTGAGTGTGGTTGGGTCTGGCCAGTCACGGATGACTTGGATCTTGGCTGGATCCACATGTACACCATGCTGATCAACGATGTAGCCCAGGTAATGGACCCTGTCCATGTCGAAGGAGAATTTTTCCAAGTTGGTGTATAGCTTGTGCTGCTGCAGGGTGTGTAGAACCTGATGAATATGCTGCAAGTGTTCGGCCCAAGTCTTGCTGTAAATGAGAATGTCATCCAGATACACCACTACAAAAGTATTGGTGAAGGGTCACATGATATTGTCCATGATCCTCATGAAAGTGGCTGGAGCATTTGTCAAACCAAAGGGCATGAACAACCATTAAAAAAGGCCTTCCTTTGACTTGAAGGCGGTCTTCCATACATTTGTTTGTTCTATCGGGACCTGGTGGTAGCCAGACATCAGATCAATCTTACTAAAGTATTTGACTCCCATGAGTTGATCAAGGAGGTCGTTGATTCAGGGAATTGGGTAACGGTTTCTGAATGTGATTTTATTCAGAGTTCAATAATCAATGCATAGTCGCCAAGTTTCATCTTTCTTCTGTACCAACACGATTAGGATCCTGCAAGGTGATGAGCTGGGACATATGTGCCCCTTGTGGAGCAGTTCTTGGATTTGCCGCTTGATCTCCTCATTCTCTAATAGAGAGCAGTGATAGACTGACCCATTGGGCAATGGTGCGCTAGGGGTCAGATCGATGGGGTGCTTGACCTGACAGTGCAGAGGTACCTCGGTAGGTGAGGAGAAGATATCCAAGTATTCTTCCACAACCTTATCTACTTGCTTCTGCTATGTGGAGAGGTCGTCCATAGAGACCCTGGATGTGGTTGTGATCTTTCACTCATTCTAAGAGTGAATCACGAAGAAGAAAAACTTCCCCGTTTAAGAGATGACCTTCCTGCATTGCTTAGCATAGATCAAGGAAATAACACTAGGTGAGACTGCCTCGGGTATCTTGTACAATTTCCTGTTCAAAGTAATAATAACACAACGAGGCCTAGACTCATATACAACATGAAATTTCCATAAATAAGGTTGACCCAAAAGAACATCACAAACTTCGAGAGGAGCAACATCACACAATACCTCGTATTTGAAGGGATTGATGTTGTACGATAGTCGACATTGTTGGCTGACACAGAGATCACTTCCTTGGCAGAGCCATCCAATGGTGTAGGGTTGTGGGTGCAACGTTGTCGGCAGGGACAACTGCTTGAAGACCTATGCTGAGATGAGGTTCTTCTTGCTGCCGCTATCAACGATAAAGTGTAGCGGGGTGCCTTTTACCCACATCTGTGAATGGAAGAGGCGCTCTCCTTCTGGATCATCTGGTTCACCAGGTTGGAGCTTAATGGTAGCAACGGTGGCACTGGGTTTCGTGTCAATGATCCGTCTTCCCCTTTCTGGTTCCGAATTAGAGTCCGAACTCGCATATAATTCAGAGGCTTTCACTTTGGCCACCAACGACTGCTTTGAGCGGCAGTCAGCAGTGTTATGCCAGGGGCTCTTATGGAAGTCACACCACTTCCCGGTATCTTTCTTTGTCTTTCTGGTGTCTTTATTTTCTTGGGGCTTGGACTGGTTGTCCTGATATTGTCCATATTTTCTCTGTCCTTTGTTCTGTGAGTTGGGGCCGCCCTTTCCTGGCTTTTGCTGTGAGGGGTTCCCAGGCCCAAATTTTTGCGTCTTTTATTTGAGCTTTTACTCGATTTTGACGACATATCAGTAGGTCGTGCCCAAGGATGAGATGTCCAGGAATTCCATTTCGGTCTCGATGTATCTATGCAAAGCACTGCAATACTTGAGCACCGGATGTCGCTCTGAATCTTTGATACCCAGCTTGGTGCACAAGGTATGGAAGATATTTGTGAAATCTGGCACTGCTTGGTCTCTTTCTTGCTGCAATGTGATCCATTTGGTATACAAGTCGTCATAACTTCCAATAGGGTAGTATTGTTCCTTAATAACATCCCTGAAGGATTCCCAGGTGGCTGTGATTGTAAATAATGAGGGTTCCTTTGTTTCCTTTTTCTCACATAAAGTTTCCCACCAATCTTTGACATGGGGAACGACTTTGAGGAGTGAAAACACAATCTTTTCTCTATTCGAAAAGTTATGGATAGAAAAATACCCTTTTAGTAGATTCAACCACTTGTCTACAACATCTACGTCTATTTGACCTTCAAATATAGGAATATCAAAGTTTATTTGTATCTTGAAGGGGGCGGCGCCTCCGCTCGAAGAAGATGCATCGCCTATTGGTAGCCGCTGAAGGATTTGGGTGAAACTATCCATCATCTCGTTCCTCTATTGCGTGAGGGCTTCCTCAAGATTTTTTTTAAAAGGATCTCCTATCCCTTCATATTTCTTTTCACCTACCATGAGAGGCCGCTTGGGGATGCGAGAGCTTTTGTCCTCAAGAGAATCAAGCTCGAGACCCAATTCTTTGTATTTCGACCTCGTTGGGGACATGAATTAAGACGACAAGGAGCAGACCGCTCTGATACCACTGATCCAAATTTTATGAGAAGAATGAAATGACTACAGATTATTAAAAAAGGATTAACACATAATAACAGAGATACAATAAAACTGTTTTTCAATTCAATAAGGAGATAAGCTGAAACTGTAAAATGTAGTGAAAAGCAAGCTTGCTAGAATGGTGGCAACTTATCATTGAGAAGAGGTGTGACGAATGCGCTCATTTGCAAGAAGATGGTTACAATACGGCTTTGAAGGAATTTTTACAATAAATAGGAATGCCATAAACCTTGGACATCCAAAAACCTAACCCTAGGAGATGATGCACCAAAAGTCACGTGGTCCCCGTTTGGGTAAGTTAGTACATCAACTTCTCAGGGTCGTAACTTTTGCATACGATCTCTGTTTGGGGCGCACGATAGCTCGTTGGAAAGGTATCGTCAAGGAGATTCATTTTGGGGGATCAATTAGAGCCTTTGACTATCATTGAAAATCTCGATCTCGAAAAAAACTTCATTTAGGCCCTCAAAATGACCCCGGAAGTTAAAGACTGCTAAAAATAGTAAATTACCAAAATTGCTAGAAAATTGTTTTGAGCCAGTTGGACAAGGTGGGTGAACACCGATATCAACCTGGATCACCCACCCATATCCTTTGGTTTCATTTCATGATTGATTATATGTCTATTTATGCTCATGATTGTGTGCTCAACTTATCCTTGTTGTATTACATGATTAAGCACAAGGGAAGATACCTTGATAAAATGATGAACAAATGGTTGCACTGGTTATATGAATTCACCTGACATCACCTATCACCTGATCTTCAGGGCCCTAGGTAAGTAGGTAGGTCATCTTGATTTCTTTCATTTGCATATTGATTTCTCACGGTAGCTTAGCTGCATTTCATTTTTCATTTTTCTCTACTTGCATATTGCTTTCATCATATTGCATGTATAGCTTAGAAATTTTTGAAAAAATGCAAAATTTTCTTTCTAGTTTAGTTTTCATTTTGAGATTTGATTATATGAACAGAGGATGAGTGAGCCATCCTACTCTTAACATTTTCTTTTTTAGTGTGTGTAGGCACAGGTCCACCAGAAGATGTTGCGGTTCTCATGCACTCTATGACGAGTGTTAAAATACATCTTATTTCAGCATCAAACTTAGACTAAATTATATTTTAGCCTCCTATAAATATCCAACAACCATACCACTATTCTTTATGGGCTGAAGCACTATTAACCAAGTTATGAAATAAAATTGTAGCGAAAATAATTTATGAACAACACACATTAACTCTCATTTGGCACAAAAATCTGTGCATAAACACATGAAGAATAACTCAGAAAATAGGACATATTTGAGGAAGAATGTTTCTTTATTCAGCTTAAGGAAAAATTTTGAGTATAAAAACAATCTATATTCAACAATAATACCCCGTACAATCACCCTATCTGAGAAAAAACAACATATATTTCCTTAACAACATAGTTTGAAATAAAAAATTGACTTCCAGTACAACCTGTACGGACCATACAGTCACTAACAATAGAAACATCTCTTGGTTTTCGTGCCTAATAAAAGTACAGATCCATACCTCATTGTACGAATTGATTAGCAGTAGAGAAACACCTAGAAATCTGTGCTAATACCCAACATAAATTTCTGTGCTCGTCTGTAGCTACACAACCAACAAACTATGTTGTACGACCTCCTCCAATCCATACTATACGACCTCATCTAATGATGAAACTGTCTAGAAGTGCGCGCCAATCCTCCTAGGGATGCGTGCCAACTTCTTCTTGCTGAAACTATTTTCCTCCAAGATAGGAAACCCTCTTGGGATGCGTTCCCCTTCACCTTCCCACAACCTCTCCTCAAAAGTGCATCCTCCTTCTCCTAATGAGCTGCCTTTTATTTAAATTTCAAATGTAACTGCCCTAACCCTTGGTCTTCCAATGAGATTGACGGTTAAGATTAGATCTTGCCCTCATGAGATCAACGATCACGACTTAATCATTCGTTGAGGTCACTTAAGTCATTAAAGTGACCCATAACATCATAAAGTCACTTTTACATTAAAAAATTAAAAGACCCAACTTTATAAAATCACTTTATAAAAACATATTATAAAGTTACTTGGAGAAGGTGTGCTTGGTCACTTCCGCATGCTGAGCGCTGCCAATGTAGAAGTACCTCGATGCTACCAAATTTCAACATCGAGTACATGTCCCTAAGTAGGAGCTAGATGTTATCCCCAACTCCTAGGGATAACTAAGGAGATGATGTCTTGAGGCCCTCATGTTGCATACATGGAGAACCGAGAGACAAATTGACTAGCAGTGTTCACTTGCACAGACAAAGACCCACCTCACCACTACAGTTCCAGTTTGTAACATCCCACTCTGACGCACTTACCAAACTATTATTTGAGGACACTTGCTCGCAAGTGATCTGGATTTATATGATGATAAAACTTTTCTTTCATTTGGATGCATTGGGTTATATGACAGGATGATTTCACTACTATGA
>ML780947.1:633110-687498 GCA_009831015.1 Picea engelmannii | reverse complement strand
ATTAGTATATCATCAAAAAATACTAACACAAATTTTCAAAGGAAGGGCTTGAAAATGGAATTCATCAACCCTTGGAATGTGGAAGGTGCATTTGTAAGGCCGAAAGGCATGACCAAAAATTCATAATGGCCTTCATGAGTTCGAAATCCTGTTTTTGGGATATCTTCTTCCTTCATAATCTAGTAATACCCTGAACGAATATCCAACTTTGTGAAATAGATTGCTCCATGTAGTTCATCTAACAATTCATCAATGATGGGAATAGGAAACTTATGTTTAATAGTGATCTTGTTGAGCTCTCTATAATCTGGACACATACACCATGAGCCATCTTTCTTGAATACCATTACCACCGGTGTAGAGTAAGAACTTTGGTTAGGTCTAATAATGCCAACCTCTAACATTTTTTCAACCACGTGCTCAATTTCACTTTTCGGGGCATAAGGGTATCTGTATGGCCTGATGTTAGGAGGAACACTCCCAGGAATTAGGTGAATATCATGATCATAATTTCGAGTGGGTGGAAGACCTTTGGGAATATATTCAAATACTTTGGAATGCTTATCAGTGATCCCTTGGAGATTTAGAGGAATAAATGGCTTAGATGTTTGAAATTCTAGTGAGCATAGTTGTGCAATAACACCTTGATGCCCCTTTTTCAATAGTTTTGTCATGCCATTAGAGCTTATCACCTTACCGGGTTTCCCTATGATACCTCTTTACTCAATTTCTTTTCCTTCCAATGAAAATTTCATGGAAAGTTCTTGAAAATTAAAATCCACCGTACCTAATGATTGTAACCATTGGATTCCTAGTACAACATCAGCACCACCCATGGGTATAGCAATCATTGGACTATTCATTACATATTCCCCCATAGTAAGATTGTTCTTATTGCATTTTCCTGAGCAATTGATAGTTCCTCCATGTGCAATCATTACTTGAAACTCTGGTGTTGGATATACAAAGCAATTGAGAGCTTTGGCTAATTTATAGTGAATGAAATTATGAGTACTTCCAGAATCAATTAGGACTATTACCTTTTTATTTTTGAGATATCCTTCGATCTTGAGGGTTTGAGGAGTGCTAATTCCAGCCAATGCATTACACGATATCGTGGGAGTCAAATCTTCAGATAAAATTGCTTCTACGTTTTCATATTGAGATGGTTCTTGTTCTTGTTCTTCTTCCTCTTCACAATCTATGTAGAATAATTTCTTCTCACCACACTTATGTCCCTTACTGTACTTGATGTCACAATTAAAGAATAAACCTTTTGATTTTATTTCCTCCAATTGTTGAGGTGTTAACATTGTAGGTTGAGGTGTTTTAGAAGAAGGAGCATTATTCTCTATATAGTTGTTAGGATTGGTCCTTCTAGTAGCCATAGCTATATTTTTACTTTCAACATTTCTTGCCACCCTAAATGCATTCTCCAATGATTTGGGTTCCCAAAGGCGAACCTCATGTTGAATGTTATCCTTTAAAGTTCCTATGAATACATCAATTAAGTGCTCATCTGGAATATCTGTTACCTTTATATTCAATCTTTGGAAGTTCTCAATGTGCTCTGTAACTGAACCCTTTTGCTTGATATTTATCAATTGGCTAAAGAAGGTATTGCTCCTTGTATCCTCATAGTGTGCTATCATTTCTTCCGTGAAAATTGTCCAAGTGATGAGTGATTTGCGAGAACAAATCCATCGATACCATACAAATTGATTGGGTTCTAAATATAAAGAGGCAATTCGTACCTTTTGTGTATGTGGCACATTATGTAGATCAAAGAATTGCTCCATCTGAAGTATCGATGTGATTGGGTCCTTGCCATCAAACTTCCTCATATCGATCTTAGGAACGTGGTTGGTCTTCAACCCAAAGTTGGAGTTTCTCCATTATTGATTCATCTTCCTTGTGTCCTCATCATGAATTTCATGGGACACATTTTCACTTTCAGGTGTCCTCTCTATTAGGAAAATTTTCATTCCTTCCATGTTTTCCCTTTTTAAACCATCCATCTTAGTATCCATTATTGCCTCCAATTTAGCTTCAGTTGAATCCATCATCCCTTGTAGTTCATCTTTTGTCACTGTCTTCTTTTGTAATTCATTTATGTCCCTACGCATTTCTTCACCTTCATCAAGAGTCCAAGTAGGACTTTCTGGAGGCTTATTTGGTGTAAAAGTTCCCTTTTTGGGTGGCATGTTGGCTAAGTATCACTTTTGAACCTTGATTTTGAGGTGGTTCTGCTAGACAATCTTTCTTCTACTGTATCTCCAAAGTTTCGACCCTTCTGGGTATGAAACTTTCTTTTTTGTAGTTCTCTAATATTTCTTCTCTGTAATGCCACATGTTTGATCAAAATTGGATGTGCAAAGTGGAATTTACTATAACTTCCCCACAACTTGCTGATTTTTGGCCTTTCCAGGAGATCTCACTTGTATAGCATTCCCCGCATAAAATAATTGATATAAAATTCTGAAACTTGTACCAGAAATACTACAGACTGCCCACTATCCAATGAAACTAGTCTCACTCAATATGGATACTCTAGGAAGAAGTTATGATTGTTTTACCTGGAACACCTTCTTGAGACTAGTCAATATGAATAGTCAGATACCCTATCTTCCACAGGGTGTATATACAAATGTAAGATGACCCAAAAGATGAAATTTTTACCACAGACACCTTACTAATTTCTGTGAATAGCCCTGGAGTTCAGGGTTTGAAATGTTACCAAAAAGTTTTTATAGCGAAAATTCCACAATGATTCAGTTCAAGATGATTCCAGAACCCTATCTTACAAAGGATGTATCTCCGAAAGTATAAGGCCTCAGGAGTTGAAATTTTAACCCAACGTACCTTGATCCGTCTACTAAATATAATCCAAGCCGTTCCTCTTAAAACATTGTAGAAAAGAAGTTATAGTGAAAATGCCAAGGTGTCTCATATGTAGCAGCGAAACCCCAAGACCTTGAGCTCTGATCAATGATGTAGCCCAGGTAATGGACCCTGTCCATGTCAAAGGAGTATTTTTCCAAGTTGGCGTATAGCTTGTGCTTCCGCAGGGTGTGTAGAACCTGCTGAATATGCTGCAAGGGTTCGGCCCAAGTCTTGTTGTAAATGAGAATGTCATCCAGATACACTAGTACAAAAGTATTGATGAAGGGTTGCAGGATATTGTCCATGATCCTCATGAAAGTGGCTGGAGCATTTGTTAAACCAAAGGGCATGACCAACCATTCGAAAAGGCCTACCTTTGACTTGAAGGCGGTCTTCCATACATCTGTTTGTTCTATTGGGAACTGGTGGTAGCCAGACTTCAGATCAATCTTACTAAATTTTTGACCCCCGTGAGTTGATCAAGGAGGTCGTCGATTCAGGGAATTGGGTAACGGTTTCTGAATATGATTTTATTTAAAGCTCGATAATCAATGCAGAGTCGCCAAGTTCCATATTTCTTTTGTACCAAGACAATTAAGATCCTGCAAGGTAATGAGCTGGGACATATGTGACCCTTGTGGAGCAGTTCTTAGATCTACCGCTTGATCTCCTCATTCTCTAACAGAGAGAAGTGATAGACTAGACCATTGGGAAGTGGTGCACCGGGGGTCAGATCGATGGGGTGCTTGACTTGGCAGTGTAGAGGTACCCCAGTAGGTGAGGAGAAGATATTCGAGTATTCTTCCACGACCTTATCTACTTACTTCTGCTGCGTGGAGAGGTTGGCAACAAAGACCCTCGATGTGGATGTGATCTTTCGCTCATTCTAAGAGCGAATCACGAAGAAGAAAAAATTCCCCGTTTAAGAGATGACCTTCCTGCATTTCTTAGCATAGATCAAGGAAATAACACTAGGTGAGACTACCTCGGGTATCCTGTACAATTTCCTGTTTAAAGTAATAATAACACTATGAGGCCTAGACTCATATACAATATGACATTTCCATAAATAAGGCTGACCTAAAATAACATCACAAACTTTGAGAGGAGCAACATCATACAATACCTTGTATTTGAAGGGCTTGATGACGTACGACAGTTGACACTGTTGGCTGATGTGGAGATCGCTTCCTTGGCGGAGCTATCCATTGGTGTAGGGTTGTGGGTGTCGTGTTTTTGCAGGGCTAGCCGCTTGAAGACCTCTGCTGAGATGAGGTTCTTCTGGCTGCCGCTATCAACGATAAACAACAGTGAGGTGCCTTTTACTCACATCTGTGAATGGAAGAGGCGCTCTAATTTTGTCTCATCTGGTTCACCAAGTTAGAGCTTGGTGGTAGCAACAGTGGCACTGGGTTCCATGTCAATGATCCATTTTCCCCTTTGTGGTTCTGACTTAGAGTCCAAACCCGCATCTGATTCTAAGGCTTTCACTTTGGCCACCAATGACTGCTTTGAGTGGTAGTCATCAGTGTTATGCCAGGGGCTCTTATGGAAGTCGCACCACTTCCCGATATCTTTCTTTGTCTTTCTGGTGTCTTTCTTTGCTTGCGGCTTGGACTGGTTGTCCTGATATTGTCCATATTTTCTCTGTTCTTTGTTCTGTGAGTTGGGGCCGCCCTTTCCTGGCTTTTGCTGTGAGGGGTTCCTAGGCCCAAATTTTTGCATCTTTTGTTTGAGCTTTTACTCGATTTTGATGACATATCAGTAGGACGTGCCCAAGGATGAGATGTCCAGAAATTCCATTTCGGTATCGATGTATCTATGCAAAGCACCGCAATACTTGAGCACCGGATGTCGCTCTGAATCTTTGATACCCAGCTTGGTGCACAAGGTATGGAAGATATTTGTGAAATCTGGCACTGCTTGGTCTCTTTCTTGTTGCAATGTGGTGCATTTGGTATACAAGTCGTCATAACTTCCAACAGGGTAGTATTGTTCCTTAATAACATCCCTGAAGGATTCCCAGGTGGCTGTGACTGTAAATAATGAGGGTTCCTTTGTTTCCTTTTTCTCACATAAAGTTTCCCACCAATCTTTGACATGGGGAACGAATTTTAGGAGTGCAAACACAATCTTTTCTCTATTTGAAAAGTTATGGATAGAAAAATACCCTTCTAGTAGATTCAACCACTTGTCTACAATATCTACGTCTATCTGACCTTCAAATATAGGAATATCGAAGTTTATTTGTACCTTGAAGGGGGCGGCGCCTTCACTCGAAGAAGATGTGTCGCCTGTTGGTAGATGCTAAAGGATTTGCGTGAAACTATCCATCATATCATTCCTCTGTTGTGTGAGGGCTTCCTCAATAAATTTTTTAAAAGGATCTCCTGTCCTGTCATATTTCTTTTCACCTTCCATGAGAGGTTGCTTGGGCATGCGAGAGCTTTTGTCCTCAAGAGAATCAAGCTCAGATGCACTCTACGACAAGTGTTAAAATACATCTTATTTCAGTATCAAACTTAGACTAAATTGGATTTCATCCTCTTATAAATATTCAACAACCATACCACTATTCTTTATGGGCTAAATCACTATTAACCCAGTTATGAAATAAAATTGCAGCGAAAATAATTTATGAACAACACACATTAACTCTCATTTGGCACAAAAATCTGTGCATAAACACATGAAGTATAACTCAGAAAATAGGACAAATTTGAGGAAGAATGTTTCTTTATTCAGCTTAAGGAAATTTTTTGAGTAAAACAACAATCTATATTCAACAATAATACCTTGTACAATCACCCTATCTGAGCAAAAACAACATATATTTTCTTAACAACATAGTCTGAAATAAAAAATTGACTTCCAGTACAACCTGTACAGACTATGCAGTCACTAACAACAGAAATATCTCTTGGTTTTCGTGCCTAATAAAAGTACAGATCCGTACCTCACTGTATGGATTGATTAGTAGTAGAGAAACACCTAGAAATCTGTGCTAATACCCAACATAAATTTCTGTGCTCGTCTGTAGCTACACAACCAACAAACTATGTTGTATGACCTCCTCCAATCCATACTAAATGACCTCCTCTAATGATGAAACTGTCTAGAAGTGCATGCCAAACCTCCTAGGGATGCGTTCCAACTTCTTCCTGTTGAAACTCTTTCCCTCTAAGCTAGGAAACCCTCTTGGGATGCGTGCCCCTTCACCTTCCCACAACCTCTCCTCAAAAGTGCATCCTCCTTCTCCTAATGAGCTACCTTTTGTTTAAATTTCAAATGTAACTGCCATAACCCTTGGTCTTCCAATGAGATTGACAGTTAAGATTAGATCTTGCCCTCATGAGATCAACGATCATGACTTAATCATTCGTTGAGGTCACTTAAGTCATTAAAGTGACCCATAACATCATAAAGTTACTTTTACATTAAAAAATTAAAAGACCCAACTTTTTAAATTCACTTTATAAAAACATATTATAAAGTTACTTGGAGAAGGTGTGCTTGGTCACTTCCGCATGCTGAGCGCTGCCAATGCAGAAGTACCTCCAAGCTACGAAATTTCCGCAATGAGTACATGTACCTAAGTAGGAGCTAGATGTTATCTCCAACTCCTAGGGATAACTAAGGAGATGATGTCTTGAGGCCCTCATGTTGCATACATGGAGAACCGAGAGACAAATTGACCAGCAGTGTTCGCTTGCACAGACAAAGACCCACCTCACCACCACAGTTCTAGTTTCATCATGAGGGTATCCACCACATTAGCTGGCTTCTAGAAGACATTGGAGCTTGCTCCATGAGGTACAAGCCAGGTATTACGATGAGTGTCATTTCAATATTTGAGGCTTTTGAGTTTGTGTATTTTAAACTTCTTTTGATTATGTAATGTCTGCTTGGACATTATGCTCTTTGCCTTGTTTCATTTTGGTAGTTGATATTATGCTCTATTAAGTGGGTCACCCTTGGGGATATGTTTTCTACTCAGAGGTCCTCTTGAAGAGTTATCGTGCCATTCCCGACCATACTTGTCACTTTCCACACTTCATCCCCTCATCTCCTTACCTTTTGGGATTTTCGGGTGTATTGACCCAATAATATATTGTTCCTCATTTCATGGGAAGAAGGGGATGAAGGCACAGAGGTTTCTAGATGGAAAAATATAAAATCCAATCATGAACCTTCTACAGGCTCGCCCAGGGATCCTAAGGACAATGAAATGTCTCTCAAAAGAAACTAATGGGACCTATAAAAAATAACTAATGCAAAATGCCAACCAAGGTGGAGCATTTGTAAGAACTGTTTTTCATGCTTAGGTAGAAGCCCCACACATGACTTCAACTTGTGGAATAATCATGTGACCAAGGTAGAGTCAAGGTGGGAGTTGTTTTTCATGCTTAGGTAGAAGCCCCACCTTGGCTTCAACTTGGAAACATCAAAAAAGAACAAAAGGCAATAAATGAGCTTGCAAAAAGGTTGCATTGAAAATGAAGGTGCAACACACCCTCTACAAAGACACCCATAAATGAGATACTTCAATCCCTTGTATGTCATGAACCCCATTCCCAAGAGTCTTTCCCCCATCCATGTCACTTTTTCCACATGTCGTAGAGAGGGGTCCATTTGGGAAACACTCCTAAACTTGAGGTGCGATTCACCCAATAGGTCGTTTTGTCAACCCTCATGCCTAAACTTGGGAAATTGCATAGGGTCTTTGAGTACTTTTTTATTTTGATGAGGTAGTTTGGATGTACATGCTTATATGGGTCTTTTATTGATTTGATATACTTATCATGATGCATTTGACTTGAGATCCTTGGAGGGCGTATTCATTGTCTTTTCATGACTTAGTTGGTGGAAAAATTTAGAATAACAAGCCTAGCTTGGGTTTCCTTGGGGCTTGAAGCCCACAGGTTGGATTCCATGGCCTGCACATTGGACGACGATGAAAACCTTTGGAGGCCTGAGGAGACACCTTGGAGGACGTAAGCTAGGCCTTTGATAGCCCAACGATTTTCTCTTGAGGATAAAACGTCACTTTTGAGGAGGTCGATGTCACCCTAGGGCTAGGGTTGGGGTGGTGGTGTTGGTTGACTTGAAGCTTGACATGTTTTGATGGACGAGGGTTTGAATTGGAGGAGAAAGGCCTAGCGCATGAGAGGGAGGTCCTAGAGAGCCCAACGACTTTCACTTTCCACTCCAAAGACTTGCAAAAGTTCCAAAACATGCCCTGAATGGGTGACGTCATGCTTCTTTAGGGTTAAATTTGAATTTTATATTGTAAAGGGGAAAAGTAAGGGTTTTTGTCGCCTTACTTTGTGGTTTACCCTAATTTTAAGTGGACAAACAATTTAGGTAGGATTTGTATAAATAGAGATCATTTCTATATCATTTTTATCATAACTCTCCCATCTTGGAGAGGATTATTGGCTGAAATTTGCGTCCTACTTGGGCAATTTTGTCTATCTCTCTTGCTATGGTTTGCTTTGGATATTGGATGAATAAGTAAGGTGCCATCTTTCTTGAGGCTATTTCTTGCTTTTATGGTGGGTTTTCTTGGTTGAAAGGAGTTTATCTTGTTAGTGCTTGGACTATGTAAGGAATCTTTCATGTTATTTCTTCTTTTCTTGGTCACAAGCTAAATTTGCTAATATTTTGGGGAGTATAAGGGTATACAACCCCACTAAGCCCATCATATTTGTCTTGGAATAATTTGTTGCATAAATGAATATGAGGAGGAGTAAAAGGGTTTACACCCTCCTAGGGTTTTCCTTAACTAGTCTTGCTTTCCTTGGGGATTAAAAGGGATTACAACCCCAAGAAAGTAGCACAACTAGCTCTTTCATTTTTAAATACTCCATAACCCAATAGTTAAAGGAACTAATCTCTTGCATTGGGATACGTAGAACTACGAGATATTGGAATTGTTCAAGTTGGATTCTTTTCTACATGTTATAGGATTTCTTTGTTATCCCCTCTAGCCACCCTAGCCTTGCCTCATTATCCATCAATTCAATCCTCTTCCTTCCTTTTTCATCTTATTTATTATAACTATTGCGTTTTGGGACCCCCACCTGTACCTGGATACCACATGGCACCATCTCATTAGCCCATGTTACCAATGGGGTCCATCCTGCACCTTTTCCTCCCAACATGCATCTTTCCCTTCCCCAATTTAGAGCTACGATGGGGATCCTTTATAGACCATCCATATGCGCCTAGGTTAAAAAATATGTTTAAAAATAAACTTAAAATGCACTTGATCGAACGACAATGAACAAGTGGATATCAATGACTATTATGATTTACATGAGGTTTGAGTCATGCACCCATAAATTTGGCACCAAGGTCTCGTAATCACTTACCAACATAGTGCCACATGATGCCATTCAATTGGTTATGGGAATTTGTTTCATTTTTCAAAACTGGTTCCACAAAGTCCCATAAATCGCCTCTATCGACATGGTTGTCCAGGGAACTTACAGACTCGCCACCGTGCACCATGAGAAACTGCAGTATGCCATCGTGTACCTACCACCGTATCCAATGCACATCATAACCACATCATTGATGGCATCATCACCCGACCATTGAGGCACCTTCTGGCTTGGCCTCTGCTAAATATTAATCTATCCATCTTTCCTATCGACCAATATAGCCTGAGTGCTGCAACTCGATGCTCTGATACAACTTGTAACACACCCACATTTGGGTACCCTCAAGAATTCACATTCTTGAAATGAATTCCAAACCTATGATTACCATTTAATTAAAAAAAATAAGTATGATGCAAGCACGTGCAACAATCAATAATCAAATTAACAATTACAAGCTCATGCATTATTCAAGAAAATGTTAATTATGCCAAATGAATTCTTTTTAGTGGGATTTCTCTCTCGCTTTTTCGTCGTCTGTCATCCACCAACTAGAGTCCGCCATCTGTATTAAATTTGATGTACATCACTTCTTCTTCCATGGCCATGCGATGTATGTGCTCTCATTTCACTTCACTGACTCCACACCTCACCGACTCCACTTCATTGACTCCACACCGCTAGATATACTGCAACACTTGTCACACCGATTCACTGACTCCACACCTCACCAACTCCACACCGCTAGATATACTGCAACACTGGTCACAAATGCACCCAAAGTGGATTAGAGTTTGAATGCAATGCAAGATACAAAGAATGAACATAACATAGGTCTATAAATACAGGGGTGTATTCCCGGACAAAGCATGACCGTGTGCTATTGATGAGATTCTCCTGTCTCGCTTGCTTTTCTTCTGAAATGGGTTCATGCAACTCAGAGAGATCTCCTTTGACGGTGCAGGCCAAGGCCACACTTGGGAACTAGGCGAGGGGGACAAAATTCAAACCGTCGTTGCTGAGAAGCACTGCCACGTGAAATTTTCCTCTTCTATGATATATTTTGTGCAATTACCATAAGGATATACATAATATTATTGAATACAGTCTCCTCTGTACACGAATTCCAGATATCTCTATTCCTATCGACAATTTGTATACTAATGTCTCCTGTGACGGGAAGATCAGATCTGAGAAATCCCAAAGAGCAGAACCCACGATCCCTAAGGTTTATCACGGGTTAGTCTTTCATTTAATCACAATTATAATTATTATTTGTAATCTCAATTATAATTGTGATTGTTCTGGCAATCTTCATTTTCCGCTAATTTCTTTTAAAAAACCGTAAAAACAGAAAACTTCGTTAGGCATTATGGGCTTCCATTTAACAGTAAACCAAGCCTCCTGTTTTCGCATTACAAGACAATCATACCACTAGACCAAATTCCCTTTTAAAATTAACCATTTTTATTAACCTTAATGTGGAAGGATGTTTCAAATTCGACAATTACCAAGGATATCTTTTCTTCTGAAAGTGGAATTTCGCGTGCTATATTTTCAATAGTGAGAGTAGTTAAAATAGAAATGAGTTTCATTTCGAAAGTGAAATTGAATCCACGCCTCATTCGGGGATAAACATTTGAGAATGATTCCACCTCTAGGCGAAGGTCACCACCAGAAATTTTGATTACAGATGGAACAAGCTACAAAAAAGGAAGATTATAGCTTCTTACCATAAGCCATGACAAATCCTTTGCTTATGAAAACAAATATGGGCATGGAAGCTGTGGAAGCTCAAGATGGAAGATCTGTTGGTGGACAGAGATCAGTGGATCGTGGTAGATCCAGGTACTGCACCTACAAGAACTTCAGCAGATGACTGGAAAAAGTTGGATCGGAAGGCAAAGAGCACAATCCGACTGTGTCTCTCTAATTCAGTATTACTGAATGTGTCAGACCAATCTTGTTTTTTTTCAAATATCTCTTCAAATCTGAAAGATCATTTTAATACATAATTCATGGACACTATTCAATGGATCCTCCATTAGTTATCCATGAACCGTCCAACACACTTCTCTTATCTTTAAAAAAAATGTAGTTTTGACTAGATTCGACGTTTCCTTTCCCCCACTTCGTGGGTATGCTGGTTAATCATATGTTCACGTAAGATACATCATTAAATAATAAATGACATAGCAGAATATGATACATAGAGAGCAAATAATACTTATCTTTAAAAGACAATTACACCAACAAACTGCAGATGTCAGACATTCCACCCAAACATAGACCTCACTGCTCTATCTCTCTCAGTAGCATGTCATCCCCAAGACGAAGCTATAAATCCATAAGGACGGATGTCTAGGTCGACTTTGAATCACACACAACAATTAGCTATCAAGATTTCACAGTTTGCTCAATCACACAATAATCCCAACTTACCAACTCTCTTTCCCCCTTAGCCTACAAAACCCAAAGAAAGGAACCGCCTCCTATGCAATGTAGTCCCTCAGGTTGTTCCACTTCTTTCCAAGGCTCTAGTGCTACTGTCTAGGAAATATCAATGCTGAAAGCTCTAGGGATTCTTATCTAAGGGAAGTTCTTACTCAATTTCCATCATTCTCATGCACACAAGCATTATTTTCTTGCTAGAATAAACAATAGATGCCTACAACCAACTAGAAATGGCCCTCTACCTCCAACCTCTTGTTCCCATGCCAAAAACCTAGAAAAAGAATGAGTAGGAATGATTAAGGAATTGAATAAGGAACTCCCCAACAACCAAAATCATGGTTTACATATTTGCATGCAATAATGCACCACATGGTTTTCCCCAAGAAGCTCATGTAACCATCTTCCCAACTAGTTCCAAGATGGGTTTAATAAAATATTATCATCTAGTTTATCCCTTTTAGCACCCCCCTCTCTTGTGGAATCATATTCCCATATGACTTTGTCCTTATCCATCTGCAATTGGTGTTGTGTTATTATTATTATTAATATTCAATACTATTACATTGCTAGTCTCTCCGAACTTTCATCATGTACAAACATACATGATTAATTTAGGGATTCAAAAGTGGGGTATTACAAGACAACTTTGATAACAACACAAAACATGTTATATATAATCTTGGAAAGTACATGAGGTAAGTCACAATTTATTATTGAAAGCCTTTAGTTGTAGAACTTGTAGACATGTGATTACTTGTGTTGTGTGTATAATTATTACTATTTTTGAAACTTGTGACTTCCTTGCGTCATGTGTAAGTGGCTGTCATCTAAAGAAATATATAAATAAGGTATAAAGTATTGGAAAAGATAAATTCTATGTCTAATATGTGAATTACAAAAGTATCTACCTCCAACCTTATTCAATGCACAAAACATTACCTCATACACCAAGTTGAGAATATTGAAATATGTGGACCTATACAAACAAAGTCAACGTGGATGATGAAAAGGAACTTGAAGGCATTGAAGGATTTTGTTAGACAAAGATCACATCCCGAGGGATTTATGGTTGAGGGATATATGGTATATCAATCATTAGTGTATATTAGTGAGTATCTTTCCAAAGTAGCAACATATATCAGTGTGCTTTGCATTTGGGGTGTTAATTCCATCAACAAATTTGAAGGGGAGGTATTTTTGGGGAAATGTAGAATGAGGAAAGTGAAAGGTGAGAGAATATAGAGCTATACTAGTTTATACTAGTTTTTCTAATTTTATTTATTTAATTTTTGTTCATCCATCATTTAATAAGTTTATTGGTGCTTAATTCAATTGTTTTTTCTTCATATAGGTGGTTGAGAGTGGGATGCACTTCATTTATACATTACTGAGAATCTTGACTAGATGAAGGTATGGATAAAGGAAAGTACATAGATTTATGGTAAGTTTTCATGGAATTGGGTAGAAGAGTTGATTAGAAGAGTTCATCATGCTAAGGATACCGATCTAACATAGAGGAAATTATCATGTGGTGAAAAAGATATATGTTATATGTTAAAAGTGTAACTACTTGATATATGCATTACACATAGACACCTCCACTATGGACTATTTTCCATGGAAACAATTATAAATGGCACATGTGAGACTTTTATTCTTTGAAGAGATATAAATGATGTCATACTAGATTACAACACCACTATCGTTGGAAACCAATAAGAGAACAACTCTCGGAAGAAATATAAGGGCATGATAAATACAAACCAAGAGGGCTATTGGGGATTAGTGGCATAAGAAATATAACATGTCAATGGAGAAAAAATAGTTTATGAAACTCTATAGAAAAATAATGCTGATTGCTACATAATTTCCATTTGGACACTACTACATTTGGGTGTGAAATTTGATGTTGTTTTTCGATGTTGATGATAAAAATGGTTTGCGACGTTGAGAATTTTGTGAAATTACTTATTTATATAATACTTTTTTTTCCCCTTTTCCCCCCGCTATATGTCAGAATAATCATTTATTCCCTATGACCATTAACTAATCTTGAAAAATTTGCAAGGGCGAGATAAGGGGTTGTTCCTTGTAAATGGTCATCCATTAGATTCCTTGGGATAATGCCCTGGCTGTAAAATAATTGAAAACTCTGATATCAATTATCGAATTGGTTTAGTAGAAAAAAGGGAAGTACTGATACCAATTGATACAAACTTTCTTTGAGAGATTAGGAGCCATACTAGATGAATAATGAACCTAGACATAAAATAAATTTAATTGACACAATATCTATACAAAATCTTACTTGGGTTCTTGTAAAATGTTCTAGTGAATTCCTAGTATGCTAGAATAGAATGTTCTGAGGTAACCCTAATCCCTATATTTTATGGATAATTAGTAAGTTTCACTTCAAATAATCATTATACCTCACTACTGTAACAATATTATTCTAGTAGATTGTGTCCCTAGTTGAGTCCCTCTTAAAACAACATTTCTTTTAGATTGAATTAATTTGGTTATTTTTTCAAGCCAATCATTCAAGTGTTTCAAGTGTATTGATCCCAATGGGTTAACTCAACTATTTGTAACATTTACCATTTCCTCATTCTTTGAGCTAGCCACCCTTGTAGGTAATGTTTTCTTAACTTTTACTAATTGAGATCATTATTATGAATTCTGAGCCTATTATATTTGTAATTTGAGATGTTTAGCCTCTTTTTAATCTCCTTATTGAGTTATTGTATCATCTCTCTTGCATATTGAAAACATAGAATTTACTTTATATTCTCATTGAAGTGGATAATGCAAGTACCACTGAATAGGTATATATGTCAGATCTATCTTTAAAGAGTGAGGGAAGTTTAGGAGAAATATGGGAAAGTGGGATGTCCACTAGATGTTATAGGGTGATATCAACCATAGGTGAAAAATTCATAAGAAAATTTGATAGATGTATGGAATTTTTTTATGTTGAAGGAGAGACATGTTGTTATGATGATGAGACAAAATATGACCTTGAGTTTCCTTCATGGTACAAACATCTAGTCAAAAGGTGGGAACCAAAACAACTTTCTAAGTTGGACACAAACTTTTTTCAGAGTAATTGAATTGATGGAGTATGTAAGACCATGTTATAATTATGGAGTTTGGATGAGTCTGACCCAATATAGGAGAAGCATATGGAGATATGTAGTTTTAACAAACTATTTACAACTAAAAGAGATTAGTCAAAATAAATGTGCTACTATATATATTGATGAAATAAAAACAATTTATAAAAATATTGCAAGGTTTATAAATAGAACATGACTTGGGACAATGAGAAAGACACCCAATTCCGTATTTGAGAGACATGAAGGAAATCATCTAATAGTATGTGTAATAAAAACAATAACAACAAGGAAGGAGTTGATAAATTATGACTTGAATCGAATAGAAGCAAGTCCTTCTACCAGAAGGATAATTATGTTTTATTCTTTACATATCTAATTAATAAATTTTCATGTTTTATTATCTTAAACAATTTTAATATCTCACATTGTTTCTTTTAATGTATTTAAAATTCCTTTGAATATTATGGTATGATAATCACATGAAGGGATCCATGCAACCAATAGAGGTACTTATACTATCTTATATCTATTTAATATCTTAGAGTTCTTTAAGATTTTTAAATTATTTTTATTAATGTTATAATCAAATTTACATGTTATGTTTTGGTAGAATTCCACCAATGCGAGTGATGAAAACGACTTGTTTGATGACTTGAACCTCCATTATTAGAAAGGGTATCACAAAGACCAAAAATTAATTTCTTGCATTATTTGACTCTAACTTCAAGGATGTTGTTCTTAAGAGAAACATATTGGTTGAAAGACTCAAATGATATGAAGTATGCATAAGATTTTAAGTTGATTAATTTATCATGTTAGCTGAGCCAATTTTTTTTTTTTTTAAGATTAATAGAGTTACTGAGCCTATCCCTCATGAGGCTAGTGTTGGTAATAGCCATGTAGCACCTACACGATCGCATCAACACGCCACGAGTCACATACCCATAAGATTATTTTTCTATGTCTCTTGCTCACACTCCCTTGTCTCCTTCCTCTACCACTCCTTTGCCTACTTCTAATCCTCCCATAGCTTCTAGTGGATCATATGACACCCCTTCCTATGGCACATTAGATCATGCACATGTCGACAGAGTTAAACCTGAGCGTCCCTACTCTTGGATTGTGTGAATGATTTCCTAGAGAGACACATGCTAGTAGCACTAGGACATTTTCGATTGAGATTCTAGTGGATATAAGCCTAATCTCGTTTAGTGAACACAAAATCCTTGGTAATTACTAATGTCTTTTTTTTCCATAATGTGATAGAATTGTAATACTTTTTTATGTTTATTTTATATTAATGATAATATATTATTGGTTTAGTAGGAAATAATATATTTTGGAAGTGTTTGTATGCGAAAGCCTTAAATCTTTTTGGGCATTCCATTCATACAAAATTTAATTAATAACTTTATCATAGACCACATGGTTGGTATTTTTGGTGATATATTCAACCAAATTAAAGTAACCTCTTTCAGAGGTAATTATTTGAAAACCATTAGGGATATATATAGGGAAAACTTGGAAAAAACCCTAATTATGAGTGCCTTTTAGTGGTTTCCAAGACAAAGTGGAAGGCTTTACTTGAGGATTCAAAGAAGAAGAATATGAGAAAAGAAGGAAAGATGCCGCTAGATGGAGGAAGGCACAACATGATACATTTATTTGAATATGCTATTTTTTTTAGTTCTACATAAAAATTGTATCATCTCACATTGAAACTTTTTGTAGGATCAAAGATACCTCCAAGGTCACCTAGGTGAGGTTAGAAAGACATGACAAACACAAACTTATCCAAGGTGGCAACTTTAAATTATTGGTTAAATTCGCAAGTATTAAAATAACTAAACCAGTTCACTACTAAGATCTTCCAACTTTTATTTTAGTGTATTATATAATTAAAATTTGTCATGTTATAGAATGTAAGGGGATAGGTACAAATTTGTGCCTATCGAAGAAGACATGAAGCTAATGTTCGAGTTTGAGTTTCAAGTTGTGGTCAAAATTAAGGAAGGTTGGTTGTAATCACAAACTCTCACATTGAGTGTTGAGGTAAATAATTATCTTTGATTTTGAATGTCCATTAATTGTAATCCCATTCATAGTGTATTATTTCCTACAAATTATTTTCTTCATGTTTTTAATGCAGAAGAACACAAGTGGTAGTTGTTAAGATTAACACTATTATTAGGTTATTTTCAATTTACTAGAGCATTTCCAAAACAACAACATATGTAGGATCACTGAAAGAAACACAATCACACGGTACACATCATTTTATTCTAGGAAACCCTCATGGGGGAGAAAACCCAACAAAAAAATCCTCAATAATAGATTGCCAATACAATGCCAAGACTTAATATAAAAAACCCAAAGATAAACCAAGACTGAGTATGCGCCTCTCTTCTCCTTCCTCTTGCAACTGCAACTGCCTTCAAGATATGTGCACTGGATGAGTGAGTGAGTGAATTAACAAGTGATGTGCCATCCTCACTTATAAATACCTGTTGAGAAGGCGCTAGGGCTATGTCTCTTCACTAAGTAGGGCCGACTTCTTCCAAGAGTGGTTAAAACCACTTTATAAACCCTAGGGGATGAATTTACAAATACCACCATATAAATATGGTTTGACCAATCCACAAAAGGGGATTTGGTCTTATACAAGACCCAACATGATCAATCCACAAAAGGGGATTTGATCTATAAGATAATAATTCAATTATAATTAGAATATTCTTCAAAGTTACAATATTTCAACACCCCCCCTTAATGAGAAGGGTATTCTACTGACATAACCCAGTACAACATCATCAGGAGAGAGAGAGGGGAAAAACATCATCAACATCTGGAACACTGATTGCCACATCTACAAATCATCGAAATTTTTTCTCATCATTGATGTCATCATCGTTCACAACATGGAGATGGAGTAGCATCATCATCATCTGCATGAAGATGAAACATCGACATCAATTAGCATAATGCTAAAACAATAATATCACCAACCCAAGGCTGGTACACCATCATCAACAACATGAAGCTGATACAAAAACATCATCAATAGCACGAGGCTGAAAAAAAAACATCATCAACACGAGGCTGAGACAAAAACATCATCATATGGCAACAGAATGAGGCAGGTGCAACAACAACATTTTGTGGTACTCTGACATACCATTCTTATTAGACCTTTGGTACCTGCCCAGGAATTATAATATTCCTTAGGATATAAAATCCTAACAAGCTACCACGTGGTACTTTGACAGATCGTCCTTACCGGAACTTCGGGATCTGCCCAGGAATCATAAGATTCCCTAGGATATAAAATCCTAACAGAGCTACCACTACTGACCACAATTGGAATATACATGCACAGGTACTTTGACAGACCATCCTTACTGGACCTTCAGGATCTTCCTAGGGATGATCAATCCCCTAGGATATAAAATCCTAATGGAGCTACCCGCTATTGGTCAGGATACTATAGTATCATCAACATCACTCCCCCTTTTGAGGGAGGTCCTTTTGGACAACACCAAGCTTGTATCAAAAGTACTCAAACTTCACATGAGACAGAGGCTTGGTCAACACATTTGCAACCTGCTCATCTGTGCCAACATATTGGAGCTTTATAGCTACCCTCTACACCATGTTATGAATGTAGTGATGCCGGATATCTATGCGCTTCGACTTATAATGGAACAATGGGTTCTCCATCATCTTTATACAACTCTGGTTATCACATAGAATCACGGTGGCTTCCATATCCAGATTGAACAGACATGTCAACAACTTCCGAATCTATATGGCTTCACAACTGGTGGAACATGCTACAATATATTTCAATTCTTTCGTGCTGAGAGAAATACTGGATTGCTTCCTGCTTTTCCATGAAGTCATGGCTGACCCCAGACTGAAAAAACATCCTGAAGTGCTCTTTCTATCAGAAGCACTTCCATCCCAATCTGAATCAGTATAACCATACAGTCTGAAGTCACGATTTCCAGTATAACAGAGACCATAATCCAACGTACCCTTAAGGTATTTCATCACATGCTTTGCAACTACAAGGTGAACACGTCTAGGCTCTACCAGATACTGACTCAAGGTGTTCACAACAAAGCATATATCTGGCATGGTATTCGTAAGATACATCAATGAACCAATAATCTGTCTATATAGAGTAGCATCAACTAACTCTAACGAAGTATCAACCAAGAGCTTCAAATTCGTTTCCATGGGTGTGTTCATGGATTTACATTCCAACATGTCAAACCTCTTTAGTATTTCAATTGCATACTTCCTTTGGTTAAGGAAGATCTTCTCTGGGCTCTGCCAAACTTCAAGACCTAAGAAATAATGCATTAGGCCTAGGTATTTCATCTCAAACTCTACAACGAGCTTCTTCTTACAATCCGTGATGGGATTTTCTTCTCCTGCTAAGAATAAGTCATCCACATACAATAGAAATATAATTGACTCATCATTCATAACATTGAAGTAAAGGTTAGAATCAAATTTACTCTTGGTAAATCCCAAGCTCGTCAGGAAACTATCAATTCTCCCATACCAAGCTCTAGGATCTTGCTTCAACCCATACAAAGATTTCTTCAACTTGTAGACATCATTCTTTCTATCTTCAAATTCAAACTCTTGTGGTTGTTCTATATACACTTCTTCTTCAATAACACCATTCAAGAAGGCTGTTTTCACATCCATCTGGTGTAACTTCCACTTCATTTTAGCTGCAAGAGCTATGATGGTTCTGATAGAAGTGTATCTGGCTACAGGAACAAATGCCTCTTCATAATCAATACCTTCCTTTTTAGAAAAACCACGAGCCACAAATCTTTCTTTATGTTTTTCAATACTTCCGTCCGCTGCATGTTTTATCTTGTATATCCACTTGGAAGATACCACATGTTTTTTCTTCGGTCCGGGAACTACTTGCCATACATCATTCTTTATAATGGAATGGTATTCTTCTGTCATGGAATCCACCCATTATTTCTTCTGAATGGATTCTTCAAAGCAAGTAGGTTCCATTTCTATGAGATCACACATCAAAGCCATATGACTGAAGAATGGTTAGGTTTCTTTCTTTGTCTCATGGTTCCTTCCGGGGCACCATAATTTTCTACATATTGAATAATTTCCCTTGCCCAAGCTGGCTTTCTCTTGTGAGAGATCGTCATCCAGGGAGGTTCTTGAGATTCCATCATATCATGATCTTTTGGAATCTCATCATCATGGGTAACTATAACTTCCTTCACTGGTTCTGCAACTCTGGGAGCTACATGTTCTTCTTCATATACTTCTTCAAGATGACATTTACTTGATCTTTTGAGTTCTTCATATTTATCAATGGTTACATCTCTACTGATATCAATATGATGGTAACCTGGTATGTAAATTATGAAGGCCTTAGAGACCTCACAGTATCCAACAAATATTCCCTTCTTTCTTGAAGGGTCCAACTTAGTTCTCCTTTCTTTTGGAATGTGTACAAACAATGGACAACCAAATATTTTTAGATGGCTTACTTCTGGCTTCTTTCCCGAGAAAATTTCTTCAGGGGTTTTGAATCCAAGTGCACTGTGGGATAATCTATTTTGGACATAAACTGATGTTCTTATTGCTTTAGCCCATAAGTGCATTGGAAGATCTTGATCATGAATCATAGTATTTACTGCTTCCATAATTTTTCTATTCTTTCTTTTTGCTACACCATTTTGTTGAGGATTACAGGGAGTGGTGAGCTCCTCTTAATCCCAACATCTCTGCAAAATATTCCAAATTCATTTGAGGTGTACTCTCCTCCATTATCTGACCTGAGTATCTTGATTTTTCTTTCAGAGAGGTTTTCTACCAAGGATTTAAATTCCTTGAACTTTCTGAGTACTTCATGTTTTGATTTCAAGAAATAAACCCAAGTCTTACAAGAGTAGTCATCAATAAATGATACATAGTATACATACCCTCTTAGAGAGGTTGATGACATTGGACCGCATACATCTGAGTGGATGAACTCCAAGATTCCTTCTTCTTTACTGTCGCTCTTTGGAAAATGATTATTTATGTTCTTTCCTTGTGCACATCCCTTGCATTCACCTTCATGATCAACCTTCCGAGTGACCTTTTAACTTGTACAAACCTCCTTCTTCTATTCCAATAACAACTGCATCTTCTATAGTTTTTCCTTTAGGCCACATAAGAACTTCACCATCTATGGATGCAACCCTGAAACGTTTCTTATCTAGAGTTGAGATAGAAAGTAAGTTCTTTGTCAAACACGGTACATAGAGTACATCCTTCATTCTCATCGAAGTTCCTAAATCCAATTTGTAGGTGGATTATCCCATTCCTTTGATAGGGTATTGATAATCATCTCCAAGTGAAACTTTCTGGGGGAAGTCCTTTTTTGTAAGGCTATAGAGAATGTCTCTTTGATCTGTCATGTGCTTAGAAGCACTGCTATCTATGAGCCAAGTATCCTCTCCAGGTGTCATAGACCCTGAGAGGGAGGAAAATAAAACATAATCTTCAATTTCTTCTTGGTCAACTTCTTGGGTGGCTCATCATCTTCAACTGCATTGGCATGATGTATTTTGTTATTTATCTTGTTGTATTCTTCCTTTCTAGAAGGAAAATCCTTAGCAATGTGTCGCATCTTATCACAATGATAACATTGATAAGAAGATAAGTATTTTCCCTTTCTTTGATCCTTATGGTATTTATGGAATCTCTTTTGAGGGTGAGATTCTTTATGAAAATGGGTGAATCTCTTTGGAGAGTGACATTCTTTATGAAAATTGTTCTCCCTTTGGAAGTGAGACCTTTTCTTTCCTCCTTTAGCATGAACAACTAGGGATTGATATTCATCCCTTAATAGTACGACTTCTCGGTTGGCCACTCTTGCTTCTTCTTGAACACATTCTTCCCATAGACTGTCAAATTGGAGTTTCTCTTTTCTTGCATATATAGTTTAGATGAAGGAATCCCAAGGTCTTGTGAGACCATTAAGAGTTGTCATGATGAGTTCATCTTCATCCAAGTTGTCTCCAATTGCTTCTAACTATTCCTTGAATTGAGTAACCCTAGAGAAATAGTCTTGGACTGTTTCTCCTTTCTGGATATTTGTATTCTTGAGTTGGGTTCTCAAGTTCATATTCTGATTGATGTTCTTTCCTTCATACATTCTGGTTAGGGAATCAAACATCTCTTTTGAAGTATTCTTAGAAGACACTTGAGGGATCAAGTGGTCTTTAATGGAATCTGCAATCATCCTTTTGGCCCTAATCATATCCTTCTTGTACTTCTCTTTGGATGCTTCTTCTTCAGATTTCGATACATTTTATTTTATGAATTTTGCAAGGTCATTGTCTTGAATAATGAGTCCAATTCTGTACTTCCAGGCACATAAATTTTCCACACCTTATAACTTGTCAACAAGCTTGGTGCTTGCAGACATCTTGACCTGGAGCTAGGAAAATGACCATAAAATGAAAGTGATTAGAAAATGAATCTTCACTTACTAGGAGATGCGCTGGGCCGAGACGAGTTGGTTGGAGCTGACCGTTTCATAAAATTTCAAGTTTTACCCTTTGAAACTTGACCTACGCACTTTTGGACTAGTACTTTTGGTATTGGTTCTGGTTTCTTTGTTTTTTGGTTTTTTGGTACTAGTCAAAACTAGGGTTTGAATTTTTAGAGAATCTGGCCCTTGAAAAGGTGTGCTCAAGCTGCCAAAATATGCGCTAGGGTAGGGTGCACTTCCCTAGATAGGTTTTGGTCAGAAGTGTCGCTTCTGTAAAAATCCCTAATTTCCTTGTACGACAACAGTGACGTTTTTAGATACCCAGTGAAAGTTTCTCTATTCAGTCAAGTTCTGATACCATGTTAAGATTAATGCTATTATTAGGTTATTTTCAATTTACTAGGGCATTTCCAAAACAACAACATAAGTAGGATCACTGAAAGAAACACAATCACAAGGTACACAACATTTTGTCCTGAGAAACCCTCATGGGGGAGAAAACCAAACAAAAAATTCCTTAATAATATATTTCCAATACAATGCCAAGACTTAAGAGCAAAACACCAAATATAAACTAAGACTGAGTATGCGTCTATCTTCTCCTTCCTCCTGCAACTGCATCTGTCTTCAAGATATGCGCACTAGATGAGTGAGTGAGTGAGTGAATGAATAAGTGAGGCACCATCCTCACCTATAAATACCTGTCGAGGAGGTGCTAGGGTTATGTCTCTTAACTAATTAGGGCCAACTTCTTCCAAGAGTGGTTAAAACCACTTTATAAACCCTAGGGGTCGACTTTACAAATACCACCATATAAATATGGTTTGACCAATCCACAAAAGGGGATTTGGTCTTATAGATGACCAGACATGATCAATCCACAAAAAGGGATTTTATCTATAAGATAATAACTCAATTATAATTATAATATTCTTCGAAGTTACAATATTTCAATTGTAGTGAGGTTGGTAGTGGAGAGTAGCCCCATGACATTATTATGAGTGTACAATTATTAGATGTATGATGGTATTAATGATTTAGTTTGGATTTGGTGTACTTATAACTTTATATTATTTTAGGTGTAGAGTGATATGGATTGGATCATTATATATTTTCATCTATAATGGTACTTTCTAGGTGGAAAAATTGGAGGAATTGGCTTGTAGGACCCATTTTAGTGGTAGGTTCCAGTTTGGAGATTTGGGGTCTAAAACCTTATAGATCTGTTTTGAAGCATCAAATGATTTTTTTTGGGGAAAAAATTTGCAATCATATCTCATATCCCCTCGAGGTTGTTCTACACACTGAGACCTTTCCAACAATGCAAAAATCACCTCAATTGGAGATTTTATGGAGAAGTTATGCATCTCACAAGTTGACCTACCTTGTTGACCACCATGGTACCTAGTGGATGCCACGTTAGCCACAATTATTCACACGTGGGGATAGACACATTTTTTATTTCAAGAATATTATAGAAGGTCCAAAACCTAACGCTAATTGAGGGTTTAGATACGCAAACACCCTAACCCTGGATGACTATCAAGCTATGTTAAATACTGCATTACTAGGGAGAGAAAGGGTTCCATTATTTAGTATGGTACTTGTTACATAGTTGAGAAGAGGATCTAGGAGTGGGATTTGAGAGCATAACAAAGGAGGGAGAATATTTTGTAGCATTCATTCAGGCCATAGTGTCAAAGGAAACTCCATAGTCTATGCCCCTTTCTTTGTACTTGCTTTTCACATCTGAAGAAAAAAGAGCATAACGTAGGCTTCACCTTCTAGCTGGGTTTTCTCCCCTTTTGGGTGTTCCAAGATACATCTTGTGTTCATTTGTGTGGATGGTGTGTTCATTTGATTTTTCTTTTATTTTCATATTTTAGTTATTTTCATAAATTTGAGCAATAAGCTAGTGCTAATAAATCTGAGATCTAAGGAAATAAACTTGCATAATAAAATATTTTGGCATAATACAAGATCTATTGTGATGAACTATTCCATTGGAACATCCATGGTAGTTTACATATCACAAAGCTTATGAATGAGAATACTAGGAGACAAGAGGAAGCGATTTCCCAAACCATGGTCTCTTCTAGTAAACCAAGTAATGAACAATGTAATAATATTTACATTGAATTATTAATTAGATGTATCAACATTAATAATCCAATATATATATATATATATATATATATATATATATATATATATATATATATATATATATATATACTACATAATTGATTTTAGTTCCATTCAGCTTGTACATTACATGAGGTATTTATTATGTTCTTGTAGGCAACATGAATCAACAAAAGAGAAGCATCCACCAAACAAATACGAGGATGAACTCATGAAAATGTCCCTTATGAATTATTTAGAAAATAAGAAAGAATGTAGGAATTCATTAGATATAATAGAAGTTAGTATACAAAAAACAACAATTTTGTTGAGACCCATGAAAACCTAAAGCTTAGTTTTATTCATATAAAATATTTGTACTATGATTTATGTTTTGCTACCTTTTATGTCATTTTCCATGTTTTATGATGTTATATTAATTTCAATTCCTTACCACTATATAGTTTAGGTATGGGAATTGATAGATGTGAGTTGGGGGGAGGGGCCATATGAGCTTCCATATAAACTTGGCCTTGTTTGTTATAAATTAAATTATTCTCAAAACCAAGAGAATCTCAATCAAGTATATATTTTGGCATCTTCTATTTCTAATAATATTGGTAGAATGTAAAGTATGGTTGAATAAATAGTGTATTAGTTAGTTGATTATACATTTTTTGTGCCTTTTATAGTTATTACATTTTGTTGTTGCAAGAGAATCATCCACCTTATGTGTTGTTTCTATCTACATAGTTGTTTGGATGATTTAGGTGTTGCCATTTACTCTTTTTATACCATTTTACATAATTATGTGCCTTTTTATTTACCTAATCAATTAATCATATAAACTTGTTATTATATCATGAGTTTTTGTATGTATTGGCAATGCAAAACAATTATTGGGTTAGATTCTATCATGATCTCTCAAAGTTTCTTCTATGCTGCCACCAAAATCCACATTTGTCATATCAAAAATCACCATTCCAACCATTAGGGTTCATAACACGTCCATATGACGCCAAATATTGTTATTATCTAATAATGACCTGCCATTTGGTGCCTTTCAAATTTTGGCATATATACCTTGTAGCACGACATGATCTTGTGACATAGGAGAAAAACCCAAGAACCTTGAGCTTTGGTTTAATGCAACAATTTCTTGAGGTGGATATTGGCCAAGATCAAGCCCTTTCAAGGTCCTTTGAAGAGTTTGTCCATTTCCATGATGCTGTTGAATAGTTTATCATGGAGATACTCGATGCTAAATTTGATGAGGTGGCCACTAGTTTCCTTCTACCACTACTTATCATTATGTTTTTCTCCTAAAGAAATCATGAATGTAAAATATTGAGGAAGTAGTGGCACACTAGCCAATAGAGATGAAGTGTTAACATTTAAATTTGAGTGTCTTAGTTACACCTAGGCATACAAATTCTTCTCGATTAAAGGAATTTTATTATTAGCAGTTGAGGGGCCATATGCCCCATTGTTGGCCTCCCTTTCTGTTAGATACATAATCCTTGAGATTATGGTATATTGTAAATATTATTTTAGGAGAAATATGAAGAGTCATTCGAACATTTTGGAAGATGAAACCAAAGGTCACTTCACATTGTAATAATGAATGTATCACTTTAATGTAAATCAATTCATCCATGGAGTTACTCATCCCTGACATGCCAATGGTAATGGAGCATATTTTTTATTTATAACTCCATGATCTCTCCCAAGTTGCTTCCCTTCTCCCTCATTACTTCATTCCATATTTTTCTCCATATTTTCTTCTAGTGTCGTTGCTATTGCTGTTGAGAAAAATATGATCGAACGACCATTGATGAGATTTATGGGGGCCCTTATAGATTCCATTGATAAGAGTTTTGATGCCATTTCGAATCCTTTGTTATGTGCAATTCATTTGTCCCGATGAGCCTCATGACCTGGTGTCGATGAACACAACTTTGTTATTGATGGTGGATTGCAGATCTGTGGGTCAAAATAAGTGAGATAATAAAGTTTTCTTCGATAGGTGCCACAACCTTTATAGATAATTTTAAAGGGCATGTTATAGCTCATTTTAAAGGATTCTTTGTTGGCTCAAATATTTTTTTTATGGAATTTCATTTCTTTTCCTGGTTTATGAGATATCATTCATTGAAGTATCAAAGGTATGTAAAACAGTGCAACCATGCATACCTTCAGTTTCAAGAAGAATTTTCTCACTCCATAGGCTATAATAGAGTAAGTATATTATATCAATGGAAATATCTCTTTGATACATCAAACGGGTCTTCAAGAGAATCTAATTTCATCATCTATAACAAAAGCATAATATCGTGTGTTTTCAAGCTTGCAATAAAGTTTGCAATTTTCAGTAAATTGGTGCCATGGTTTAACCCTTGGAAGGTCGACCTTCACTTTGGGTCTTTTTTTCTAATACCTCCTCTTTGTCAATCTCTGGTAATTATTTCTCATTCGACATAGATCTTCTAACCATTACCATCTTGGCATCTTGGTCATCTTGGTGGAGGAAAATGCATTCTCTTGTCAGAAAAGCGAAGAACCAATCACATGATTCTTCTAGAGGAGAAGGTGGTAAGATAGGACGTGGAAATAATAATTTCAGAGGTAGGGGGTAGGCATAATCCCCATGAGAGATATTATTTTCACTGTGTCTATTGTGGTAACAAGGGGCTATTTATGTCTAGATTTGTTAAGGTCCAAACAACAACCTCATGAGGATATTAATACCTCCCTGTGTTTTTATAGTGGTGGTACTCCTATGTATTTTCTTAAAGATAAACCTTGAATATCTTGGAATTGTAATATGAAAATGGGAGAATACTAAATAACAAACGCCAATCTTTATCACTCAATGAAAATGTAAAATATTGTTGATTGAAATAATATATATTCACAAAAGAATTCTTGAGAAGAGGACTAAGAACATTCACTCATAAAAATATAATATATGCAGAAGTATTATACATAAATAAATAACAATTACAAGAAAAATAAAATGATTCTCACATCCATCACATAATTCATAATTTTTTATCAAAATCAAAGGAAAGAAGGATATATGCCCATAAATAAGAGAAATTTAAAAGAGTTTTTTCATTCAAAACATGATAGAATATGATAGGAAAAATTTAAATATCTTATGCTCAAAATTCAAAGTTCAAAGATATCATTAAAGTTTATCCCAAAAATAGTTCTCTTGGATTTTCAAAAAATAGATATAGTCTTAAAAAATAAAATGCACTTGTCCAGAATTGGACTGGGATTGGGCTCTCGTGGACCATAATATGAAAGGATGGAACATGGATGAACCTGAAAAGAAGACAAAAGAAGCGATCATAAATCAATTATGTTTTCTTGAGACAAACAAGACAAAATTGGATGATTCCTGAATGAGAAGAGAAAATAATTGAGAATGATCTGATCAATTTACTCACTATGATGTAATCTGTCTCTCTACTATGTGCTTGCTAATGTTCCTTTTGTATTTTCTTTGGTTGCAACTTCATGACCGATACCAACCGCCTCTACCCGATCATCTTTAGTTATTTTGATTAAATCTTGCTTCAACCAATTTTTGATGTATTGCCTCATAAGTGCGACGATTATCTCCCGCCCAACATTAATATCAAATAATGTGCCTTCTAAATATCTTAAGTCAATTGAAATTTCGTACAATGTGTCTTCAATGTCTTCATTTTTATTAACTTAACTTACAAGACAACTTTCGACTTCGTGTTATGTGTACTCGATCATACTATTAAACTTTTATGATGATATACTTTTCAATATTTCTTAATGTTCTTGAAACTTTTCTCTTGTCATAAGAATGAAATTTCAGATTAATTTTGGATCTTTCACTTCCCCAGTAGTTCCTACCAAATCTAACTGAATTAATTTAAAATATAATTCCTCTTTTTTGACACATAAAGTTTCACAATCAACTAATATTTCTTTTAAAACCTTTATTCTCTTGAGCCAATAATATTTCAATTGTTTTATGCGAGTAGGGGAGGGTAGATCTTCTTCTTTTATATTTAGTTCACTCATACCGGAAACCTTTAAAACAAATGTGGTAAACACCATCTTTATAAAAACCCTCATCATTTCCTCAGATTTATGATTCTGGAACCCAAAGAAACAAAGCTATTTGCCAAATCCCATGCTTCTAAAATGAGAGACATTCTCTTCTTTATGTTTTCCCCAACATACCGTCTAACTGCATCAAGCAAACTTGATGTTCCCTTCAGTTTTGAGTTTGATTTTGGTGTTCTGTTGAAGCTTTTACAAGGTTGAATAATAGCAATCAAATTTAAAAATATAAGGGGTGGCATTAAATGATACTCTAATTCTTTAATTTTGTCCTTGATCATATCATTTTAAGCTTCCATATCATCAAATGATACTTCTAGAGCATCACCCGTGGCTCTATGAATCCTTACAATTCTTGATGGTAAAGCTCTGTTTAAATTCTGAATGTGTCTTTCCTTGAACCTTTTTGCCTTTTGAATTAACTCTTTCAAAGAATAAATTCTTAGATTCTTTATAAAATAGAGAACTATGAAGAGTTAAGGATTCTTCTTCAAAGAAGATTGGTTCTTGTATCGCTAATTCCATTGCAATTTCTATGCTCTATTGAATCCTTTGCTCCTCATATGGAAACTCTATATCTTCGATGTTTACATCCAAGTCCATGTCCTCAAGGGCATCATCATCACCAGGTATGACCTCATCTACTTCATGTTGATTTGTATGTCTTTTTATTTTATTATTTATTGTGAGCTTATGAGGCCTTTAAAGATTCCTTTTAGGAGGATCATGGTCATCTCCATCACCATAATTTTCAACTAAAGATTTCTTTTGTTCTTGGATTACAATTTGAGGTTTCTATTTGGGTGTGCCGCTTCTTTGAGAAGTGCTTTGAGACCGTGTTCTTCGTTCATTTACAAACCTTCCGTGTTTTCGATGTGCTTCATTAGTGCTAACAATAGTTTCAAGGTCTCCAATTGGAACTACTTCAACGTTGTTGCCATCATCATATTCTTCTCCAAATAAATAAGTATTTGCATATGATACACTGAAACCAATAGAGGTCATGTGATTCATGAAACATTGATCAGGGTTGTGTTGGATTACTGAGAGGGGGGGTGAATCAGTAATAGAGAAATTCAATCCTTTTTAACCACACTATGCAAGTGTTATATCAATGTAGCATTATCATCCAACAGTTTCAGAGTAAATAAAAAATGAACAAATGAACAATCATGCACATACATAGTACACCAGTGTTTTTACATGGAAACCCAAAGCGGGAGAAAACCACATAATGCTTTTTCTTATATGTATTTAAGAATTACATTCATTGGAAGCACCAAATTCCTTTGTTTTCCAACTGCAACTGGAAGAAGGCTCCAACCCCCTAATTTCTTAGGCTACAACCCGAGGGAAGCTCCAACTCCCCAATTCTCTGGCTACAACCAAAAGGAGGCTACAACCCCCTATGTTCTCCGGCTACAACCGGAAGGTGGCTACAACCACTTGTCCTTGCCGCATCTAGCTGCCCTGACATATAAGTAGAATGATGGAACCACTGTCACACTATCACTGTGAGATATACTGTTGTAAACCTGTACCAATCAACCTGCACCAAAAAACATGTACCAATAACCCGAACCATGCATCAACCATGCATCAACTTGTACCTCAACCTATAATCAACCTGTACCATAAACAAGTGTATCAACCATGCACCAACTTGTACCTCAACCTGTACCATGAACAAGTGCATCAACCATGCACCAAACCTGCAAAAATAACATGTTGCAACAACCTGTCCAAAAAACCTATCACAACAACCTGTCTCATCAAACTTATCAACCAAATCAGATCTACTCACCAAGATCAATCACCAAGACAACTCTCAAAGATGTGCATCAACCAAGCATAACATAACAACTCATAATCATCACCAAGATCAATATGTGCTTCTAATAATATATCAATAAAAGTATGTTACATCATCCATAAACCACGTGTCAACAATACTACTAACAAGTGCCTCCAACCATGTACCAAGTATGTACCAATCATGTATCAACTACTCATCAATATGTACCAACATCATCAACTATACACCTCATGTATGTGCCAACTCATCAACTATTTGTCTCAACCATGTACCCAACATGTACCTCAACCAAAATCCCTCATCAATTTCATCATCCAAATCTGATTTATAACTCTGTAATAGACCTTTTTTATAAGATCACATACCTACAAACATTCCTTAACTTTAACAACAAGAGACTAGCATTTTCATCAAACTTTACTTTAGTCTCACATGACTAATTTTGGATTAGTCAACAACCCTAACTTGAAATAATCATAATTATGTACCTGTAATGAATAAAGATCTAAAAAAGATACACAATGTTATTCAATTTCTTTTATGCACTTCCTACATAATTCACTACTTGGAACCTCTCAGAAAAGGAGTTATAGCAAAAATGACATACCTTGTTGAATTCTGGCTTATTCTAGAGAGCGAACTTGTAGAGCGTGCCCCTCACGAAATATTTGTTGTATGGATCTGAAAATTGTACAAAGAATACTACAGACTATAATATAACCAATACATTTGGTCTTACAAAATTTGAATATGTTATGAAGAATTTATGATGTTTTTACCCGAAACACCTATTTTAAACTAGTTTCAAGACTAGCCACAAACCCTATTTTCCACGACGTGTAACTAAAAAAATACAACGACCCACAAGATGAAATTTGTACCACAACTACTTGGATATGTTTCCTCAACGACCTCCCAATTTCAAAGTCTGAATCATTCTAGAAAAAATTTATTGCGAAAATGGTGAGATGACCTGTAATAAACATACATTAGAAAGCATCATCAAAATAATTTATCCTCCCTTGAATTTTGGCCTTCTTTACTTCACCTTCCCTCTAAAATTCGGCTTAGATATCCTTTGGTTACCTCAGTCACTTGTATATATTCAATATGCTCAAGTGTGATTAAAATGAGAGAGCGTTGCCTCTTATTTATACTTTCATGTAGCTTCCTCAAGGGGTTACCTTTTAACCATCTTAACCCACTTTCTTTATTTTAGTATTAACCCACTTCTAACCACTTGTTCACTTAGTAATTTCTCCATTAACTTTATTATTTAAATAATTTATTTTGTATTCACTTTGACTTATAGTACACTCATCACTTCACTTTATTATTTACCTTCTAAAATCTCTTAAACCACTTTGACTACTTTGACCTTTTGGGGCTTCTAGATGACTCATGAGGTTTCTCCAACTTCACATGGCCATAAATCTCTAACTGTGAGGAGTGTGACATTCCACATACCACCGGAAATGGCATTACATGTACTATCCATCTAGAATATTCTTACCTACAAATATATCAAAACTCATACCATTATCCATCAAACAAACTTGGGTCCATTACCCAAACCTTTCTCCAACTTCACATGGCCATAACTCTCTAACCGTGAGGAGTTATGTGACGTTCCACATACCACCGGAAATTTCATGACATGTACTATCCATATAGAATAGTATTACCTACAAATATATCAAAACTCATACCATTATCCATCAAACAAACTTGGGTCCATTACCCAAACCATTGTGCTACCAGAATTTGCTACCAGACTTTCTCCAAGGGTTGACATCAATCACTAAAGGTTGAAATCAATATACAATATCACTCTCCAATGGTTGACATCAATGAAAACCAACAATCCATACCAAATTTCCATCAACCTAAGCCAACTGTCTGATAGGTTGAACCCTTTTATCTCATTTTCCATCTTTAAATTGTATTGATCAAAATGGACTGCATACTCATCAATTTTTGAAGTAATTTTCAATATTATTTCACCAATTTTCCACTGCAAGGAAATGAATTGCTTTTTGTTTCTTTCATAAAAGAAAATTTCCCATAATCTATACTGTCTACAGAATTCTATTACAAATATTTTTTCTGGTACATAAAATGGGAGATAAACTGGCCTTTCTCGAGAATAGTAGATCATGATGACACTGCAATTTTCCATTTCCTCAAAACTTCCCCTTTTATCTAAAAAGGTTTCCTCTTCCAAGGAAAGTCCTGAAATACCAACTCTGAACATGAGTTTCTTAAAAGAATAAACGACGAATCATACACTTCATAAAAATGGCACATTACCTTCTGCTTCCACAGAGTAGGGTACCATGTGTGAACTGGGTCTATCTTGCAATTAACCTATTTTTCTAAGTGGAGTCCTTTGAATAGATGAAAATATGTGATAGAAAATATTAAATATGCAGACATATACAAATTCTTGTTCTTCTTAAAGTTTGACAATTGGAATGATATTTCAGAAGAGATAATTTTAGACTAGTTGAAAATCGCTTTCTCTTGAATAGAAAAATAAAAAATATAAAGAACTAAATGAGGAAATGTAGAAGTCGATTCTTGTCCAATAACCCTAGAAAAAATCTAGGCCATTTATTGATATGGTTTTATTAACTGAGTGACCTATATAGTTGATAAATGTTCCGGCATTATTGTCGGGTCTTCCAAATATTCCTGCAATAGGTCCCAACCACCATTTGTAGTCTTCAAGAACTCTTTAGCTTCATTGACTTTGAAAGTCATTTTCAGCTCTGGTAACCTAAACATCTTCTTGAAAGTTGAGGGTGCTAAATAAATTGGGGATTGTCCCTGTAACCAAATAATTCTCCGATTCTTCTCGTATTTGTCTATACACCATGAAACCATCTTCGTAGCATCAAATTTGTTTTGAACACAACTTACCTTAGCAATTCCTAATGTCCAAATATCATTATCATTTCTTTCTGGAAGCGACAATGTAGACTAATATTTGCATTCTTTGGACCAGTGATATTTTGGATCTTCTTGTGCAAATGTATTAAGAGTATCTCCACAAAATATCTCTTTCCTTCTAGTCATCGTGCTTTAGGATTTGGCGGAATATGTACAGTCTTTTGAAATGTTAATACCAAAGCAAATATTTTTACATAATAAACCTTGAAGATTTTTTTTCGAAACTCTAATTAGGGGAAATTTAATTTAAATTTATTGAAAATGATCTCGATAAAGTCACCATTAATAACGGTCTTTTAATACTTAACCATTTATTACTTTCCATAAGATATGCATTTAATATTATTTGGGGAACGTGAAAAGAAGAAATAGGAATTCACCACAGAGCGACGAAGAAACATATGTTAAGGAAGAGATAATGGAGTAAGTTTGATCCCACGACCTCACGTTAATATCTTGAAAATGACTAAGTATTGAGAAGAGGACGAATGGAGAGGTAGGATTTATTTTTTCTAAGACTTGTAATATGATCTCCGCTTATGCAAAAAAGATTAAATTGGCTAAGTATTGGAGTGTCGAGAGAAAAGTGAAGTCTCAAGAAATAACTAAGTATCATGGAGCAGAAAGAATGACATATCGTCATGAGAAGAATGAGTAAACTCAATCCATGGTGGAAAATATAAAACGTTCTAAGTATGGTATAAAGTGAGGATAGCGGAACGAGGCAGTGCATTATGGTGACGTCAAAATTTTGGACCTTCAAGAGAATACATGAGGAACCTATGAAATACTTCAAAATAAACTAAGTATAGCTGCATTTGGTTATAGCAGGAAAAAATGGTGCACTTTGGTGGAAGCATAAGTTATAACAAGACTTAAGAACCTGCCATAAAGTAGAAACATTTCTAAGTATAATAACAAGATATACAAGAGAGAGACTTATAAGTGACCAAGAATATTTTAGGATCAACAAATAGCTCCAACTATGGGATAGAAACCCCCTACGGGTTCCTAAGAATCCATAATCTTGACCATTGGGTATGGAGTCAGTGTGAGAAAAGAGATTCAAAAATAAATATTTAAAAAAAATAATACATATGTACATGAAAAATAAAACTATTTACAGGTGAGAGCAAGATTGATGAAGAGAAAAAACTTTTAAGATGTTGTCCATTGAATGAAAACATATGAATTGTCCCCTTCATATCTACGAGAAGACAAGAATTGTATCCCAAGACCTTTTCAATCATATAGGGGCCGATCCATAATGCTTCAAAGTTTGTGTACTGAGAAGATTTCGCCTTGGCTTTATTCCACAATAATACCAATTGTCCCTTTTGAAAATATTTGATTGAAGCACTTTGATCAAAATATCTCTTAATAGATTGCTGTATTTTATTTATTTTCCTTAATGCCCCATTTCTTTGTTCCTCCACATGAATTAACTGATTATATATTCTTTGTAGAGGAGAAATTTCTTCTACATATTTAGAATTTACAACATATGATAAGGCATTTAGTTCCAAATTAATTGACATTTTTACTTCTTTTCCATATACCAATGTGTATGGTGACAATCCAATGCTATCTTTCAGTGTAAGTCTACTAACCAACAATGCATCTATTAATTTTGTATGCCAATTTATTTGATTCACATCAATTGTCTTCTTAAGGATTTGGATCGATGTTTTATTTTTAGATTCAGCTAAGCCATTTCCATGGGGATAATAGTTTGAATATTGTCCCATTATAATACCAAATTCTCCACAAAATTTGGTAAACTTTGATCTGATAAATATTGATCCATTGTTTGTAATAAGCTGCTCTAGAACTCCAAATCTTGATAGAATATTTTATTTGAGGAAATTAATTAGCTCTTCAGAATTATCCTTCTTAAGGACTACAACTTCTTTCCATTTTGTAAAATAGTCAGTTGCTGTAAGAATATAAGAATGAACTTTACTTGAATTAGGATCAATTGGGCCAATGACATCTAGTCCCCACCGTACAAAAGGTTCTTCACCTGTTTTGGACTGCAATGACATTGTTGCTCTTTTCATTTTTCCTAAAAATATTTGGCAAGAAATAGACTTTATAATCATTGCATATGAATCTTTAAAAATAGTAGGCCAGTAATAGCCCACTCTCATTCTGATGTGGATGATGAAGATTTTGTTGAAATAGATACAACCCCATTTAATGAATTAGTCCATGTCATAAATTTTCATAACCCTTGTCCTTTAATTGGTTTCAATGGTTTGATCTCGATATCATATTCTTGAATTTTTGCAATCCAGTTTACCCATTTTCCTTCTCTCAATTGTTGAATAAGGAGTATTTTTACTGAAGATGTTGGGGAATATGCTATGACATGTGATGAAAATATATAAGTTCTGAAATGTGCCATCGTTTTAGTCAAAGAAAGACTCTGCTTCTCTATTTCTGAATTTCTCAACTCATAGTCATGTAAAGTTTTACTCATAAAACTTATTGGAAGTTCTTCTCCTTTGAGATTTATTTGTGTGAAGATAGAAGTAATGGTCTCTTTTGAAGAAAAATAATATATGAGATCAAAATTTGGACTAACAAGGACAGTATACGAAGTAATTGTATGCTTGATTTTTGTAATTTTTTTTAAAATTTTTTGTTTCCACTCAAATTTTTGATTTTTTTTTAACAATACATTTATCTGTTTGTTATGACCCAATGCCTTAAAAGTGATAATAAATCAATAAAATTCAGTCCACTTCGAGGGGGAAGCCTCCTTTACAATATATAAACTTCATAACAAAATATGAGATGATATAGATAATCCTAATACTAGATCTCTTTGATATATATATATATATATATATATATATATATATATATATATATATATATATATATATATATATATATATATATATATATATATATATATATATATATATATATATATATATATCAAAGAGACAAAGGGTTACAATTATAATGAAAGGGAACAAAGAAGGGTTCTAGCCGACCTACTAGAAATGTAATAATTCAATATCTAGGGAATAATAAGTGTTTTTATACATATCATGGGGATTTTTCTAGGGCTTAACACACCCGTCCTCGTCAAACAAGTGTTTTCCTCAAAACTTGTATAGCCACATATGCTTCTGCATGAAGAACTCATCTTCCCATGTCGCCTCTTCCACTAGTAGGTTCTTCCATTTGACGAGGGACTGTAATTTCTTGATTTCTTAGCTGCTGAATTCTTATTTCAGGGATTGTTTCTGGATATAGTATGATTTTACCTTCTTCATTGAGCTCTGGTAAAATCGTTTGGACCAATATCTTGTTGCCAATGACCTTCTTTAAGAAAGAAACATGGAATACTGTATGTACACGTGAAGATGGAGGTAACTCCAATTTGTAAGCTATACTTCCAATCCTTTTCAAAACCTTATAGGGGCCACAATATTTGGGTGATAGTTTATTTTCCTTCTTTTGCTACTTGAGGGACATTTGTTTGTATGGTTGTAGCCTTAGAAATACCCAATCCCCCACCTCAAATTTCCTTTCCCCGCGATGTTTACTTGCTTGTTGTTTCATCCTATTTTGTGCCATAACCAAGTTTTCCTTCAATAGTTTTAGGACCTCTTGTTGGTTCCCTATGTGGTCCTCCATTGCTTAAACCTTTGTATTCCCTTTCAAGGGTGATGTGATAGATGGAGGATGCTATCCATGAAATGCCAGAAATGGGGACATTTTTGATGAAGTATGGAAGGTTGTATTGTACCACCATTCTGCTAAGGGAAACCACTTGACCCATTATGTCTGTTTATTGAATGCAAATCAACAAAGATATTCTTCTAGAAATTTGTTCACAATCTTAGTTTTCCCATCACATTGAGGGTGGTAAGATGAACTATGTGCCAATTGAGTACCAAAACAAGAAAATAATTTAGTCCAAAAATTTCCCGTGAAAATTGGGTCTCTGTCACTTACAATAATCTTGGGGACTCCATGTATTTTTTGAACTGTTTCCATGAATGATGATACTACTGTTCTTGCTTTAAAAGGATGAGAAAGAGAGTGAAAATGGGCATACTTTGTTAGTCAACCCACTACTACCATGATGGAAATCTTTCCTTTTGATTTTGGTAAACTTGTAATAAAATCCATGGAAACTTCTTCCCAATGTTGGTTTGGTATAGATAATGGTTGTAGGAGACCTAGAGTCTTGATTGTCTCTCCCTTATTATGTTGGAAGACCAGACATTCTGACACAAAATTTTGAACATCATTTTTAAGACTTTCCCTAAAAAAATCTCTCTTGACCCTGTGGTATGTTTTCAAGAATCCTAAATGTTCCCCTATAGGAGAAGTGTGAAATTCCAGAAGGATCTTCTGTTTGAGTTGAGAATTCTTACATAAGTATAGGTGATCATGATACCATAACAAATTATTCTTCCATATACAATTTTCTACTGAACTGGGGTCTTCTTGTAGTTTTTGAATGATCTTGCATACCTCTTGATCTTGATTCCATTCTATCCTTGCTTCTTCCACCCAATCCATTTGTGGACTAGAAATAACACATAGTGAACCTTATGTTTCTTCTTCTTTCCTGGAAAGGGCATTTTCCACCACATTATGTTTTCCTTTTTTGTATGTAATTTCAAAGTCATAACCCAACATATTTGTAACCAATTTTTGTTTCTCTTCTGAAGATAATCGTTGCTCCAAAAAGTACTTCAAACTATCATGATCTATTTTTACCTTGAAGTGTCTTCCTATTAGGTAGGGGTTCCATTTCTGAACTGCATGTAGTATGGACAACATTTCTTTTTCATAAATGGGTTTGAATAAGTTTTTTCCTTTAAGTTGTCCGCTTTCAAAGGAAAAGGGCCTTCCTTCCTGCATTAAAACTGCACCAATTCCATGGCCCGAGGCATCACACTCCACAATAAATGTTTTTGTAAAGTCATGTGTGGTCGAGATGGGAGTTGTACACATATCCTCCTTAAGTTTTTCAAAATCTTTGGTTGCTTCTTCTATCCAAGAAAATGATTCATTCTTTAATAATGTTGTTAGAGGTGTTTCTATTTGACCATAGTTCTTGACAAACTTGCGGTAATAGCCTCTCAATCGTAATAATCCTCTAAGTTTATTCAAGGTTTTGGGAATTGGCCATTCCCTTATAGCTTTAATTTTGTTAGGGTCTACTTTTAAACCTTCATGAGATACAATATGACCCAAATATTCCACTTCTTGAACCCCGAAGGCACAGTTGGAAGGATTTGCATAAAGTTTTTTCTCTTCCAATAGTTGTAATACTCTGTTAGCATGTTGTACATTCTCTTCCCAATATTTGTTGTAGATTAGTGTGTCATCAAAAAATACCAACACAAATTTTCTAAGGAAGGGCTTGAAAATATAATTCATCAAGATTTGAAATGTTGAAGGTTCATTGGTCAGTCCAAATGGCATAACCAAAAATTCATAATGACCTTCATGTGTTCTAAAAGATGTTTTAGGAATGTCTTCCTGTCTCAGTCTGATTTGATGATATCCCGAATGAAGATCCAACTTAGTAAATGATTTTTCTCCATGTAATTCATCTAATAATTCATCAATGCCAGTGATAAGAAACTTATCTTTGATGGTCATTTTTTTGAGTTATCTATAATCTGGACACATACAACACGAGCCATCGTTTTTTGTAACCAACACCACTAATGAAGAGAAATGACTTTGACTATGTTGAATTATGTCCGACTCTAACATTTTGTAGATCATGCATTCAATATCACTCTTCTGTGCATATAGATAACTGTAAGTCCTAATGTTAGGTGGTACCCTTTCTGGATGCAAATGAATAGCATGGTCATGGTCTCGAGTAGGTGGAATACCCTTAGGAATTTCACCAAATACCTTGGAATGATTGTTGATAATTACTTGGAGATTTGATGGAGCTGGGGCTATAGATGTTTGAACATCAAGTGAACATAATTGTGCAATTACACCTTGGTGTCCCCTTTTGAGTAATTTTTCGATGCTATTATAGCTAATCACTTTAGAGGGTTTCGATTGGATACCTCTAATCTCAATTTCCTTTCCATTTGAGGAAAATCTCATAAAAAGATTTTGAAAATCAAAGGCCACTATTCCAAGTGATTGCAACCATTGGACCTTTAATACAACATCAACACCCCCCATTTGGATGTAAATCATGGGGCTATCCAGAAAATACTCCCCCATGTTGAGTTTAATACTATGGTGTTTCCCTGAACAATTTATGGTACTTCCATTTTCAATCATTACTTGAAACTTTGGTGCAGGATATACAAAACAATTGAGATCTTTTGTTAATTTGTAATTGACGAAATTATGGGTGCTACATGAATCAATCAATAATGTTACCTTTTAATTTTTTGTGTATCCTTGTATTTTGAGGGTTTGTGGAGTAATGATGCTGGCAAAAGCATGGCAATATATTGTTGGAGTAGTCTCTTCTATATTTGGCTCTTGTGATGGTTCCAATTCTTGATCTTCTTCCTCTTCACAGTCTATGCAAAGAAATTTCTTCTCACCACATTTATTCCCCTTATTGTACTTGCTGTCACAATTGAAACATAGTCCTTTTTCTCCTCTTTCATCCATTTTTTGAGTTGTCAACCTTGCTAGTTTAGGTACACTATATTCTTCCTCTTCACAATCTATGTAGAATAATTTCTTCTCACCACATTTATTCCCTTTACTGTACTTGCTATCACAATTGAAACATAGTCCATTTGCTCTTATTTCATCCATTTCCTGAGGTGTCAACCTTTTTGGTTGAGATATGGTTGTCTTATGACCCCCAAAATGATATATACCTCCAATGCTATACTTGTGTGTAGTCTTATGTTTGGCATGTATATGACGAGAATTTTTCATAGCTTCCATAATACTTGTAGGTTTTATTAAGAAAAGTTCATGTTTAATGTCTTCTTTTAATCCACCCATGTAAGCTTCCAACAAGTGTTCATCACTTAGGTTATCCACCCTTGTGGCCAATACCTAGAATTCTGAATTACATTCTTCAATATCACCTAATTGCTTGACTCTTGTCAATTGACTGAAGTAGTCTTGTTCCCAAACTTTCCCATATTGTTCTTCTAAGTCTCTTGTAAATAAACCCCAAGTGTAGTGATATAAAGGGGACTTCCTTTTCACTATCCATTGATACCATTGATATGGTTTTATCTCAAAGTTCAAGGTTGCTATGTGAATCCTTTTCTTATCATCCATAATATTATGTAGTTCAAAATATTTCTCTATTTGGTTCACCCAAGTAAATACCTCTGTACCATCAAACTTCTTTAATTCCATTTTGAGAAAGTTGAATTTAGGACCCCCACCTGAATTAACTCCACTATTAGAGTTAGATTCACTAAATGGATTATTATTGGCAAATTGTTCAGCATGATTACTACCTTTATTTTCATGACTCCATTCCATTTTTATGTCTTATTTAGGGAATGTCCCATCCATAGCTTCAAATATGAGGGAAGACATATTTTCCATTTCCTTCATGGAATTTTGTATTTCTCTTTTTATGTCATTCTTATTTTCTTCCATCTTATTTTCCATATCATCCATCTTGTTTTTCATACCCTCCATATTGTTTTCCATGCCATCCATATTATTTTCCATGCCATCCATCTTCCCTTTCATTACTTGAATTTGTCTTTGTGAGTTTACCCAATTATTAGACTTTTCACTCACATTCTTAATTTGTTTCTTTAATTTGGACAACCTGTTATGCATGTCCTCATTTTCTTCTTGAGTCATAGATGAGACTTATGGAGGTTTAATAGGTGTTGTAACATTTTTGGGACCCATATGGAGTAATAATAATAATACTCCTCTATTCTACATTTATCACAAATTTCGAATCACCCAAAACAAATATTCCAAAAATAAATATGCCAATTGTAAGTTACGTACCTTTAAACACCTTAATTTGGAGTTTGTCCTATTGGCTGACCTTCCTTTTGGTGTATCTCTAAAATTTTGGCCCTTATGGGTCTGAAAATTTGTTCTATATTTATCTGATATTTCCTCTTTGCAATGCCACAAGTCTGATCACAATTGGATGTGCCAAGTGGAATTTATGGTAACTTTCCCATACCTTACTGATTTTTGGCCCTTCCAGGAGAGTGTACTTGTAAAGCATGCCAAGAGCACAATATCTGATATTGGATTCTAAAAATTGTACCAGAAATAATACATATTTTCCACTGTCCAATGTAACTGGTCTCACTTAATTTGGATACTCACTGAAGAAGATATCACTGTTGTACCTGAAACACTTATTTGAGACTAGTTAATATGACTAGTCAGCTACCCTATCTTACACCAGGTGTATATAAAAAAGTAGAATGAACCAGAAGCTGAAATTTTTATCACAGATACCTTGCTAATTTCTATGAATATCCTCCAATTTTCAAGGTCTGAAATGTCACAGAAAAACATTTATAGTGAAAATTCCATGATGGATAAATTCAGGATGATTAAAGAACCTGATATTGCATAGGCTATATCTCCAAAATGATAGAGCTTCAGGAGATGAAATTTTAACCCCAAGTACCTTGATCCGTCTTCTAAATATTTTCCAAGGAGTTCCTTTTGAAAATCCATAGAAAAAAAGTTATAGAAAAAATTCCAAGGTATCTCAGATGGAGAAGTGAAACCCCAATACCTTGAGCTCTGATACCAAATGTTATGACCCAATGCCTTAAAAGTGATAAGAAATCAATAAAATTCAGTCCACTTCGAGGGGGAAACCTCCTTTACAATATATAAACTTCATAACACAATATAATATGAGATAATATGATCCTAATACTAGATCTCTCTCTCTCTCTCTCTCTCTCTCTCTCTCTCTCTCTATATATATATATATATATATATATATATATATATAGGAGACACATGGTTACAATTATAATGAAAGGGTGCAAAGAAGGGTTCTATCTGACCTACTAGAAATGTAATAATTCAATATATAGGGAATAATAAGGGGTTTTATACATATCATGGGGATTTGTCTAGGGCTTAACACGATTTCATAATTTTGGCATAATTTGGGACAAACCTCCTTACAAACTTTATCTTGCCAAAAAATGATTGTTCTCCTTTTTTCAACGTTGGAGGGCTCAAATCATTGATAGCTTTGACTCTCTCTGGATTAATGTAAATTCCTTTTTTACTGACTATGTGTCCCAAGAGTTTTCCTTCTGAAATTGCAAACACACATTTCTTGGGATTCAAAAATATTTCATATAATCTACATTTCTCAAAAACTTCTCGTAGATGCTCGATGTGTTTTTCTCTTACTTTGGAATGAATAGTAAGATCATCTTAATAATCAACCATGAAGTTTCCAATTAAATGTTTGAAGGTATGATCCATTTCCTTCTGAAAAGTTTCTCCAACATTTTTCAAACCAAATGGAATGCATGCATATGCATATGTCTCCCAGGGTGTGATGAAAGTAATTTTAATTTTAGCTTCTTCTGCAACCAACACTTGGTTATACTCAGAAAAACCATCTAACATAGACATCAAAGCTGATCCAGTCACTTGTTGCAACAACATTTCCATACCAGGGAGGGGATAATTGTCTTTGATACTTGGCTTGTTTAGATCTCTAAAATAAACATAGAGACAAATATCCCCACTTTTATTTCTTACTATAACAAGATTCGAAAGTCATTATGAGTGTCTAATTGGAAGGATTATCCCGACTTTCTTCAACTTTTCCAACTCAATTTTAACCAGTGGTTTTGATTTAAGATTTACAGTTCTCAACTTTTTCATGACGAGATTTCTCTTTCTTTTAGTGGTATGATATGTTGAAATATGGACTTATCATACTCCTTCAAATCATCATACGTCCAAGAAAAAACATCATACAATTCTTTGAATAAAGTGATATATTGATCAACTTCTTTTTTAGAGCAACTAGTGCCAAGTTTTACATATTTTGGAGAATCTTGAGTGCAAATATTTATTTTTTGAGTTTCCTATCCTTTTCTGACAAACACTTCTTATTTCAAATTGGGAATTTTAGTTTGGTCATCTCTTTTGAAAAGAGATTCAAAATTGATATCATCTTTTGAAAGAGGTACATGACTTTGATCTTTAGGGATTTCAATAGATTCATTTGTATCAACAAGAAATTCAACCACATGCTCATCATGTTCAAAAACTTGGAGATAATCTTGATTATTAGGTACCGAAGGCCTGTAAATTCTCTTGACCTTAAATGTATTTTTATTCTGGGAATTGTCAGGATTGAATAGAGATGAAACAAATACCAGTGAGTTAACCTTCTGATTCTTATCTTTAGGGATGAAGGAGATGCTAAATGAAATGAAATAATTCATGAGTTTATTTACTCTTTTGGCACGAAGTTTCAACTTCTCTTTTTTGATATTGTGCTTATTTTTAATATGATTTATAACTAGTTCATAATCATCGATTATTATTAAGTGTTCTATTTTTATTTGTAGTGCAATATTCATCCCTTGTATCAATGCTTCATATTTTTCTTCATTATTTGTATAAGGAAACTCAAGAATGATGGCCTGTGGATATATAATTGAGTTAGGTATCTTGAACATAATCCATACTCCACTTCCATATTTGGAGCAGGAATCATCGAAAGACATCTTCCAAAATCCATTAAAATAATTTTCTCCTTTTTTCTTTGAAATACTAGAATGCTCCAAATCAAGCACACCATAATTTCGAATCTTAGCATCCATGTAGTCCTGCATTAATTCATTATATTTTTTCTTGAAAGAAATTGTCTTTCTAACTTCTTGAGGAACTCTCACCATGGTTCCATCTTTGTTTGGTAACATCATACAACTTCCATCATTCATGACGTACCCTCCAATTAGTGAACACCAATCTCTTCCCATAACTACTCCATTTGCTAGAGGAAAATCCACCACGATAATAGTGAAAACAATTATGATATGGGGCACTACAGTTATCCATGCACATTGATCTTTAATTTCCCCATAATCTGGGACCTTTCTTGAGTCTATTGCATATATACTTTCTCCATTTTCATAATACTTCTTACATCCCATTCCCAAAACTTCCATTACTAATAAGGGCATGATATTATTGGTTGCTCCACTATCAACCAAACAATTGTGTAATACTACATCATGATTTTCTATTGTGATGTAGAATGACAGAACCTTACCTTTGGGTTTGACTACTGAAATATTTTTTTGAAGCTTGGAATTTGTTACAACATCTTCTATTCTAGTACTTGGCTCATCAAGAATATTGAGATTGTTTTCTCTTTGATGTGGGATTTTTACAACTTCCATGAAAGGGAGAGTAATTCTCAACTTGGTCAAATCATCAATTACATTATAAGTCATCTGTGGAGGATTCTTTATTTGATTGGAAACTATTTGCTACTTTGATGTTTCTATAGCATTTGTTTTGGTCTTTTCTTTTTCTTTTTCAACAATCTCTTTTGTTTTGAATTAGCTGACTTGTTCCCTCGTTCGCACAACATTTTATTTTGAGATATATGAGTCTTCGTGTTAATAAAAAATATACAAGGATGATTCACCTTCACCTGTTTGTATAGATTCAACACTTTCATCTTGAATTATATCGACCTCTTGGTCCAAGTCATCAAATTTTTCTTCATAAAAAAATTCTTCCAATATGATAGCATCAGGGTTTGGCACCCTAGGTTCTCTTGTCATATGGTCTTCAGTTCTATCATCATTTCTTATTATCTATTCTTGAAGAGGGTTTCTTCTCTGTTCTCGAGCAAGAATTCTAGGATTTTGATTAGCAGGGGAAAATTTTTCACCTCTTCTCAATCTTGTTAGCTCATTCTGCATATGTCAAATCATTTGATTCATTTGAGTTATCTCTAATCTTTTCTTTGTCTCTTGAGTTGTGGATGTATCATTTCTTACATTAGGGATCACTCCTTGAAGGATTCCTCCACCAACTCCTCTATTTTCAAGATTCCTTGTTCCTCAATTTTCAACATTCTTCAAGGTTGACACTCCTTGATTTGATATAGAAAGGGTATCCATTTGTCTATGAAAATTTCCAAGGATGATATCATGGTCAATATATATTTCTAAAATGATTTCTTCCATCTTTTTTTCTTTTCAGATAGATCCATTTATGTCATCAATTTCTGAATCCTTGATAGAATATTTTTCATTCGCATGAATTGCATTTTTATAACACCCAAGTATGACTGGAACACTTGGTTTTTGTTCTTATGGAATTTGATTTAATGTCTTAAAAATCGTAAATTTAAATCCCTGATTCTTTCACCCTTTTTCAAATTAATTTCCATGAATTGGGTGAGTAACGTATGACATGCAACTGGAGGTGCATATATGACCATGAACATAGTATCCAAGTCATCAAATGATGAGATTGATTGACCAAGAAGAGAAATATACTATTCATAGGCTGAGCCTGCCAATGTATGAAGAAAAAGTTTGACCATTACATCGTCACATTCCACTAAATGGATTTCACACATAGTAAAAATTTTATCCATATGTCTCTTTGGATCTGTCACTCCATCTCCTGAAAATACTAGCAACATTCCTTGTGGAAGAGTTGGTAATTGATGTTTCTCTCCTTGAAGATTGAGTGGGATACTTCTAACTCTTCTTCTTAGAATCCTTTTTCTTTCATTTCTTATCTTTGGAATCTCATTTATTTCTTCTCTATCAACCATTATTAAAATTATTCTTGTTTCGGTGGTGGAAATTTTTCCAACTTTTGTAATTTGAATTTTTTTTCTCTTGCTTCTTGTTATTGGGCCCTTGTATGATTCCAAATTTCACATTATATATTGTCTTATTTGTATTCTTGTGATTTCTCTTTATTCTTCATGAGAGAGGGTTTCCCACGATATTTTAAGCTCTTCTCAGCTTCCAACTGTTGTTAACACAAGGTTGCATAATTGATGCAGAATGTTTGTTTGATTTCCAAGACCAACTTGTAACTAGGGTTGATTTGGTTGAGGTTAAGTCATTAGAATTATGGTCTGTGAAACCAACCTTTTGTTCTCCCTAGTATGGTTGCCAAAAATGTTGATGTTTAGATTTTTTAAGGTCCAAACATCAATCTCACAAAGATATTAATAACCCCCTATATTTTTATAGAGGTGGTACTCCTATGTATTTTCTTAAAGATAAATCTTGAATATATTGGAATTGTAATACGAAAATGGGAGAATACTAAATAAAAAAACTCCAATCTTTATCACTCAATGAAAATGTAAAATATTTCTGATTGAAATAATATATATTCACAAAATAATTCCTAAGAAGAGGACCAAGAATATTTACTCATAAAAATATAATATATGCAGAAATATTATATAGAAATAAATAACAATTACAAGAAAAATAAAAACATTCTCACATCCATCACATAATTCATAATTTTTGATCACATTCAAAGGAAAGAAGGATATAGGCCCATAAATGAGAGAACTTTAAAATAGTTTTTTCATTCGAAACATGATAGAATATGATAGGAAAACTTAAAATATCTTATGCTTAAAACTCATAATTCAAATATATCATTAAAGTTTATCCCCAAAATAGTTCTTTGGGATTTTCAAAAAATAGATATAATCTTTAATAGTCTTAAAAAATAAAATGCATTCATCTAGAACTGGATTGGGATTGGGCTCCCATGGACCATAAAATGAAAGGATAGAACATGGATGAACTTGAAAAGAAGACAAAAGGAGCAATTAGAGATCAATTATGTTTTCTTGAGATAGACAAGACACAACTAGATGACTCATGAATGAGAAGAGAAAATAATTGAGAAGGATGTGATCAATTTATTCACTGTGATGGAATCTTTCGCTCTCTACTATTTTCTTGCTGATTTTCCTTTCATATTTTCTTTGGTTGCAGTTTCATGACCGATACCAATTGCCTCTACCTTATCTTCTTCAGTTATCTTTATTAAAGCTTGCTTTGACAAATTTTTGATGTATTCCCTCATAGGTTTGACAATTATTTCCTGCTTTACTTTATTATCAAATAATGTGCCTTCTAAATCTCTTAAGTCAATTGAAATTTGGTGCAACATGTCTTCAATGTATTCATTTTTATTAACATAACTTATAATCCAACTTTCAACTTCGTGTTCTATGTACTTGGTCATACTATTAAACTTTTCCACTGATATACCTTTCAATATTTCCAATTTTTCTTGAAAATTTTCTCTTGTCATAAGAATGGAATTTAAGATTAATTTTGGATGTTTCACTTCCCCAATTGTTCCTACCAAATATAACTCAATTAATTTAAAATATAATTCCCCTTTTTTGACACTTAAAGTGTCACAATCAACTAATATTTCTTTTAAAACCTTTATTATCTTGAGCCAACAAACTTTCAATTGTTTTATGTGAGTAGGGGATGGTATATCTTCTTCTTTTGTCTTTAGTTCACTCATACTGGAAACCTTTAAAACAAATGCGGTGACAACATCTTTATAAAAACCCTTGTCATTATCAAGGTCTTCCTGAAGATATAGCCTCATATTTGCAATTCTAGAACCCCAAGAAACAAATCTATTCACCAAATCCCATGCCTATAAAATGAGATACATTCTCTTCTTTATGTTTTCTTCAACATTCCCTCTAACTGCAACAAGCAAAATTGATGTTCCCTTCAATTTTGAGCTTGATTCTGGTGTTCGATCAGATCTTTTCCAAGGTTGAACAATAGCAATAGGACTTGAAAATAAAGGGGGTGGCATTAAATCATACTCTAATTCTTTAATTCTATCCTTGAGCATAACATTTTTAGCTTCCATCTCATCAACTGATACTTCTAGAGAATCTCATGTAGCTCTATGAATTCTTGGAATTCTTGATGGTAAAACCACGCTCAAATTAAATTTTTAATGTGTCTTTACTTGAACCTTTTTGCCTTTTGAATTGACTCTTTAAAATATTAACTTCTTAGAGTCTTTATCAAATATATCACTATGAAGAGTTAAGGATTCTTCTTCAAAGAAGACTAGTTCTTGAATCATTAATTCCACTACAAATTATCTGCTCTCTTGAATCCTTTGCCCCTCATCTAAAAAATCTATATATTTGATTTTTGCATCCAATTCCGTGTCCTCAAGGGAATCATCATCATCAGGTATGACCTCATCTACTTCATTTTGATTTGTCTGTCTTTTTCTTTTACTATTTATTATGATCTTATGAGGCCTTTAAAGGTTCCTTTTAGGAGGATCATGGTCATCTCTATCACTAGAATTTTCAATTAAATATTTCTTTTGATATTGGATTACAATTTGAGGGTTCTATTTTGGTGTGTGTTGGCATAGGGGCAGACCCAGGGTTCAACGCTACAACAACGCACCAAAAAAATCCTAACTACCGGCCCTTTCGACAACACCTGCAAAGCAAATGAAGTCTCACCCGAGGTAGAGGTAGGGGTGGTTGCAACACTCAGATGTCCGCAACCTTAGTTGGGACACAAATAAGTGATTCTAACAATTGATAGAGCAGTCAACAATTAACATTCATCTATATCCAATCTTAGTTACAACACGGTTAAACCCTAATTACATAGTATCACAATATTCATTCAGATCTAAGGTATTTAATCACTAAGCATATCCACATAGGTAAGATCCATACTATTAAGCACATAACATTAACATATCTATCTACCATTCATCTATATTGAATCACTAAGAACATTAACATATTAACATATCAACACATCAACACATCGCACAAAGCAAAGCAACACAACATGTATGTGGTTCACCCCCACCCTGGGGATACGTCCACCAACTCTTTGTCTTCTTTATTATCTTTGGTCAAGATTCTTACAGGCACATAAAATCCAAGTTATACTCCACAGAATATAGGATATCTCTGCGTACTCTTCCGGATCCTCCTTCTTCTCACTAGGGTATAGCACCAAGCCTTCACACAGTCTCTTACAATTACTTGCACTAGTCTTGCAAGCCTCACACAGTATGCAAAAATCACTTACAACTCTTGATCACATAGATCCAACTCTAGCACTTATCCATTCCCCCTCACTACATCTCCTTAGCATCTATTTATACATACAAAATAGGCCTAAGCATGGGTAAACCCATGGGCCGAAATCCCATACCCATTACATAACCCCAAATCCAAAAAAGGGGTCGAGATCCCGCAATCTCCGCTTCGTCTTGCGCTCCACCTTCGACAGCCTATCGAAGTCTCAAAATTAGGTCAAACATGACCAAGGATCTTCAAAACTTGGTCAAGGGCCAACAGGCCCCCAACACTCACCTGTGACTCGTCCCGAGTCACTCTAATTTGACTAGTTCTAATTCAAAAGCCTCGATCTTGGCTCGAGCTACTTCGACTTGTTGCTATGCCACAACCTCCTGTTCAGTGAAATATTGTATGACTTCTTCGTTGACAGGTCCTTCTAGGTGTTCTTCAGCTGCAGTGATGACTTCCTCCTGTTCCGCTCCTCGTCCTTCGATCTCTATGAATAGTTGGTAAGCCTTATCTTATACAGGTTAGAGCCTCTGAGTCACTTCCATAACTTTTCTCTGGATAATGTGGACCTGCTGCTCGGCAGTGCGCTGCTCCTGGGATCTCTTCATTCTTTCCACATCTGGCAGGGGATTCAACTACGCCTGTATTGTCTTTGCTTGATACTTCACCTCTTGGAGCTGTGACTCCAGTGCCTTTAGTTCCAGATTCTCAGTGATTTTCTCATAGGTTTGGGCACTGCGATCAATGAGTTTCTTACATTCCATGGCGAAGGCTTTGATTCACTCAACTGTGCTTCGAGCAGTTGCTTATCTTTAATCCCTCACATCCTGCGGGGTGATGGGCACTGTGCGAATCTCTAAGTCTACTATTTGTTACTTTAGCTACTGGATAGCTTCTACAATATGCTCTACTTGATGCGTGACTCGGTCTTCTTCTTGTGGCTATAAGACTGTCACAAAGAGAAGTGATCTGTTGACGACTTCCTTCACTTCAAGTTGTTCTGCGAGCAACTATTCTTTTTCTTGTTGCATTTGTACTTTCTCTTCTTCAAACTTTTCCTGGAGAGAAACCTTCTCCTGTTCTGCAACTCTGCATTCTTCTACATTTACGCCTTGCACTTGCTTCAAGGCCTGTGTGGATTGTTCTGTTTTGTCTTGAGCGTGACAAAATCAAGCTTCGACCGCATCAGCTAGTCGGTGGAGTTGGGCTAGCTCATCTCCCAACTCTGGTTCTCCTGATGGCAGGGGCGCAATGGAGATTGAGTGACTGGACTGAAGGGCCTGCTATACCCCTCAGAGTTCAACCTCAATTCTATCATAAATTTCCTCCTACTTAGCTTCTTGGTTCTCCACGATTTCCAACAAAACATCGTTTAGAGCTGTGATGATGAAGTCAAAATCATCAGCAGTAAGCACAGTCTTCATATTGGTCACAGTGGCTTTCAATTTCTTCTAGGAAGACAATTTCGGGGGAGAAACCTTCCTCTTCTTTAGGGGATCAACCTTGTCTCTGGGAAATGATACTTTGCCTTGCTTCTGTTTAGATCCCTTGCCATTTATCTCTTCTACTTCATTATCACCCCCTCGATCAGGTGCTACTAAGGCAGTATTTCCTGAGGCGTTGCTTAAATCTTGGTCCTCTTCGGTCTTCTTCGTTCTACTGGGCCCTGGTGTATCATTTTCTTTATGCATGGTCTCTGGGCTGTCAGGGTTAGACATCTCTGCAGGGTCTGCAAGAATAAGGAGGTTTGCAGACCAGTCCTTAATGATTTCCTCTAGGTCTTCTTCTGTGAGTTTGTAGTACGAATGAAGCTTCTCCTTATGTTCATCGGCTTGCACTGTTATGTAGATGAAGTGTCGATCTGTGCAGAACTTCATTAGGGGTTGGAACCTCTGTAGGATGTTTAGAGTCATGCGAGGTTTAGCTTCGATGACTCTCTTTAGTTGAAGGTAACAGGTGTGAAAAACAACGTTTGACTGCCACTGTTTGTTAATATCACTCGAGTACCAGAGTGTGGTGAACTTCGCAGCAAGCGGCTTGAACGATTCAATATCCGTAAAGGTCGCACCTTCTGGCATCTCCCAGGAAACAAAGGCGATGAGGATCAGGAGCCAGCTAAAGTTAAACTCGTATCCCTGATCCTATGATTTGCGACAGTCTAGTTCCAACTGATTAACTAGGTACTTTGCCTAGTTCATCTGCAGACCTTCCACACACTTCCCTACGAGGTCAACGACAAAGTCTGTGACCTGCGTAGGTCTGTTCTTCCTTACTAACTTTTTATCTATTAGCTGGTAGGCTAGGCACACTGCACCATTCTGGATGGAGGCTACCTTGTAGCCTTGCATCCCCTTTTCAACATCACAGTATGTATCCTTGATCTTCTGTGCTAGTGCGCGGTCTGTGGCGTTTCCTGGATATAACTCCTGCGGGTCGGGTCCTTGCATGCTTAACTGGTGATCCTATGGATCAACGTCGGATCGACTGTAATACGACGGTCTAGCCATAAGTAACCACCATGGTAACATGAAATTAATATCTTGACATAGACGTTCACTTCCTGGTGCCTTATAGAGTGTGGGATTTTCATTACATTTAGTAGGGTGGACTGTGGGAGGTTCATCGTCCATGGTTGGGGGATTATCTTTGAGTTATTCCCCTTCGTCTTGGTCAAATATTTGTATGGTCTGAGCATGCTATAGTTCTTGTGATCTCTGAGGTTGAAGTCACTAAACTTCAACGCTGCGATCTTGTCTTGTTGCGCGCGAACTACGCGTATCCCCTTTGGGAGGTACACATTAACCATGGAGTACTCAAAATCTCTTGGCACACTATCTCAGCTCACCTCGCCGGCCAGAGGCAAGATGTAATCGGGCAATATGGTTTGGATCATATTCGCATTTTCTAGGTCATCTCTATGTTTGGTTCTCTTTTCCGCTGATGGTTAGGAAGATTCGGCTCCATGAGAAGTTGACGAAGAAGATTACACTCCTCTCATCGATGATGCTTGAATACTTGTAGACATTCCTCTTTCAGACATTACTATTTTAGTCTCTAGGTCAATGAGAACTTCTTCAACAATTTTCTTTGCAGCGCTAAGCTCATCCAACATGCACGCTCGTGGTTGAATATCTCGGGTTCGAAGAGTAACTATTCAATGCAATGGGATGGATGGAAATAACGCGATGATCACTGTGCGAAATTAACTAATCTTAGGAATCAGATTCACGGTTATAAAAAGTGTTCTTGTTGCGTGGAGCGACGACATAAATAGATAAATTGGCAACAGATCTCTTGCAAAGGGTGAGAAGCCTTCATTAACTCGGTTCTATCCATTATGGCATGCTCCCAATGGTCTAGAGGTGAAATTTCTGATCATAAATGCCTTTCTACCCATTCAGGCCGTCATTCTAACAATTATACTATTCCCAACGGCTATATTGCATCATCGTGGCGAAGTGCCATGTGACGCTATTCTGATATCCCGACGAAGTTCCAATTTTGCAAATTTTCCTTTTGCGAATTTCCCTCTGGAAATTTCTGTAACTTTTCAGTCTTAGATCTCTTCTTACTTAGTTTTCGAGCCTTCTTTCTAGTGAGCTTCGTCTCGATATTCCTTTTTCCATTTTGATTCTTATCTTATTTTGGCATAGTAACTTCACGATGTTGATATTCTTTCCTAGAAATCAAGGGTAATACTTCATCTGTATCTAGAATAGGTACTTCAGTCTTCTGCAGGTCTTCTAGTGTTCTTCCCACTTCTACATCCAAGTCTCTGGTTTTAAATATCTTTGCTTGGTTCTGCTATTATTCAATCAAGTGTGTGATTCTCCTAGTCATGAAATCTTTTAACTCTTGCTTCTTCTGCTCTAAGATTTCTTCTTGTTTCCTTCTGGCCTGATCTCCTTCAATCCAAGGTTTTCCTAGTAACATAGAAAATGGAGCGCTGTTCTCAATAAATTTAACAACTTCAGATTCTTCCTCTGTTGGAGTCCCATTGGCAGTTATAGATATCTGGGTAATATTTCCACATAGGTTTATTAGTTTTCCTCCGAATAATCCTATTCCTCCCAATGAAGGAATCATAGCAGGCTTTCCTAGAATTTCCCAAGTTCTTTCTGTCATAATATTCACCTGTGTTTCCTCATCCATAACACAGTCAATGTCGAAGTCTCCTATTCTTACATCAATGCATTCTTTTTCTTTGAAGATCTCTGATAAGATGATATGTTGGTGGTCATTCAGGGTTTCTTTCATTTGCATCAATACTTTTTCTGATTCTTTTTGGGGTTCTGTCATAATCTTAGTTGCTTGAACTTTCTCGTGGTCTCCTTTTCTCGTATTCATCCTTTCAAGCTTATCAATAATTCTATGGAAATCCAAAACTTCATGGTCCATAGCTTTGCAACAGAGGCAACTAGGTCTTCTTCCAGGGCATTCCTTAGTAATATGTCCTGGTTTTTTGCAACTGTAAAAAAGGTTTAATCCTCTCTTTCTCTTAAATGATCCCAAACCTTTATTGTACTACGCACTAGGATCGTGGTAGCTAACCTACAAAAAATTCTTTCTAAGATCCTGCATGCATTTGTTAGTCCGAGAATTCTCTCTATGCATAGGTATAACATATCTTTCACTTTTCTTACCAGATCTACTCATATCAAATATTCTTTCATCTATCAGTGCCCTAGTTTTCAAGCTAGGACAAATCTTATCAAACATACCTAGATCCATACTTTAGAAACAAAAATTTCCACTAATATTATCTTCAAGAGAGCACAAAGCTTCCAGATCTAAAAATTTTCACTATTCTTACCTTTATCAGAGCACAAAGCTTGCAGATCTTACCTCTTTTCTTCAGATTTGACCCTTCTTGGCACATAGCTTCACATATCAAGTAGAATACTGCACACTAGAGCAATAGATCTACGCACA
>ML780947.1:585270-624343 GCA_009831015.1 Picea engelmannii | reverse complement strand
ACCCACTAGAAGGAAGCACCAACTCCCTGGTTTCTCTAGAACCAACTAGAAGGAAGCACCAACTCCCTGTGTTCAAGCACCCACTTGAACCTCTGAGGACAACAGTCCTCCCTAGCACCTCCCAACCACCCTCAAATATAAATATTTGCTTCTGAAACTTATTACAGTGATATAATGTTCAATAATGGCTTGCCCGACTTATCATTGTTCTGCTGTATTTAGTTTCTCTATTTTCCTCATTGCCTTTCTGCTCACATCCCTTGCGCTGTCTGGTCTTCTGCTTTTTATTCTCTGTGTGCCATCTCCATGCTCTGCATAGTTCCTCTTCTGTGCTATTCAGCTGCTGCACTCTACTCCTTCCTCACACCTGAATTACCTTTACCAACAAGCCTCACTAGAACCTCCAACAGCAACGACAAACCAATCTCTTCTCTGTACCATGTATTTATAGCTTCTGTGCACCTTGTGCATGCAATGTTCTCTATGACTCTACATGCATACTCTCCGTTGTTATCCTCCACCTCTCAAGTGCTCTATCTAATCATCATCGTGACTCTTCAGCTTCTCTGGTGGTTCGCCCTGCGTGTCCAGTATCACTGGGTGTTATCCTGAGATTCCTCAGCCTCTCTCGCAGTTGCAACTCTTCATCTTCTCTGTGACAGTCGAGCTCACCTTCTCTATTTCAGTTACGGCCTCAATCCCATCCAGGTGTTAATCGCCTCCACGAGTCGTCTTCATTCCACTGGCAGATTCCATGTGACTCTTCTGCTCCTCTAGAAATCACACCGAAGTCTCTTCGCATCCTCTGGTAGAACCCATCAATCATTACTGGCAGTTTCACTGTGTCGTGCAACAGTAGCCCTCCGATCTTGTTCAAATTCACCTGAACCATTGGATTAACTCTCAAGGGTATTGTCGTTATTTACCCGTTTCACACTTTCGCTGCGAACTTATGATCTTCATCAACCCTGATCGACGGTTCATGATATTGATGAATCAACGGTCCTGATCTCATCGTGATCTCGCATCTCGCTGTTCCTTCGATGGAGATTCTCGTCACTCCTAGTCGCGATAGGCGAACCTACGAGATGGAGCTCAGATCAACGATCCACGTTCTTGGTAATCCAATGGTCCTGATCTTCTCGCAATCTCGCATCTCGCGATTCCTGTGATGGTGGTTCTTGTCACTCCAAGTCGTGATAGGTGAGGCTCCGAGATGGAGCTCAGATCAACGGTCCACGTTCTTGGTAATCTGACGGTCCTGATATTCTCGCAATCTCGCATCCCATGATTCCTGTGATGGAGGTTCTCGTTACTCCAAGTCGCGATAGGTGAAACTCTGAGATGGAGCTTTATGGTGCTCTGATCTTTCGCCACGTGTCCTCTTGATCCAACGGTCCTTGATTAAATCGAAATCTCGCATCTCGATGTTCCTGTGACTTTCCAGTCAGCGAGATGACGATCTTTCACCACGTGTGATCCCCCGTGCAGATCCAATGGTCCTCCTGTGATCCGAATCCAACGGCCTTCTCTCGCTACCTCGCGACCTCGCAACTTGGAGTACCCAATGTTTGGACTCTCAACCTGTGAACTCCCGAGTTCACGAGATCTCTCGATCTCTTGCCACCTGTCGCCCCAGATGGACGGCTATAAATCTCTTGCCACTTCGCCGCCTCGCATCCTCGCGCCTCGCAACTTTGAACACCCAATACTTGGGCCTTTATCCTGCGAACCCCCGAGTTCGCGAGATCTCTCCGATCTCTACCACGCGTCCTTCCCAGATGGACGGTCCTGATCTTCTCGCCACTTCGCCGCCTCACGTCCTCACACCTCGCGACCTTTAACACCAAATCTGCGCTTCTTGTTTTTATTCAGATCTGACGACCCTCATGCTGTCGGGAATTTTGGATGGGATCCAACGATTAGCGACGTTTCTCCTCCAAGTTTACACATCCTTCTCACTTGGAAGAATTTCGACTCTGGACTAATTCCTCCTGAGCCTACGTTGTTCCTATTTGTCCATTGATGCACATTCTGATCCTCCCATATTCACTGTTGTACTTGCCATCAATGACAAGCATACGCTATCTGTTAAACATTTGCCAAAAATAGGGGCAGACCCAGGGTTCAACACTACAACAATGCACCAAAAAAACCCTAACTACCGACCCTTTCGACAAAACCTATGAAGCAGATGAAGTCTCACCCGAGGTAGAGGCAAGGGTGGTTGTAGGACTCAGATGTCTGCAACCTTAGCTAGGACAGAGATCTGTGATTCTAACAATTGACAGAGCACTTAGCAGTTAACATTCATCTATATCCAATCTTAGTTACAATGCAGTTAAACCCTAATTACAGAGTATCACAATATTCATTCAAGTCTGAGGTATTTAAGCACTAAGCATATCCACATAGGTCAGATCCATACTATTAAGCACATAGCATTAACATATCTATCTACCATTCATCTATATTTAAGCACTAAGAACATTAACATATCAACACATAAACACATTGCACAAAGCAGAGCAACACAACATGTACGTGGTTCACCCCCACCCTGAGGCTACATCCACCAACTCTTTGTCTTCTTTATTATCTTTGGTCAAGCTTCTTACAGGCACATAGTGTTAGAATATAAAAGATTGTGCTCGTTTTACCATTGATGATACCCTCATCACCCAACCATAGGCCGAAGCCACCCTCCGAGCACCTTGAACTTGACAGAGAAGAGAATCCTAGTAGAAATCCAATAGCCAAGAGAGGCTAATGCACCAAGCAAGAATAGAAACCAAGATGATCAGATATTCCCTCCCAGAAGCTGGTGCACACTTTCCCAGAGACTTGCACACAAAACTGCCACTGCACCTGCGCATATCTAGCTCTCTCTACAACTGCTGAGATGTGAATATTGAGAACTGGCACCCTGTATTTATAGTAGTCTGGGTAGGCTTACTGGGGCCGAATTCTCCTCCTGGGTACTAATAAATTCATATTAAATATATTTCTGCAGCTGACAACTTGTCTAGGGTTTCCTTCACTTCTTTACTTCCTTCCATAATATTCTAATCTCATCATAGGTCACAATAGAGGTTCATACCTCCCGAAGCTACCATAATATTAACACTCCCTCCTATCTAGGGAGGTATGGTCTTGAGCACAAACAGACTATTCAACTGGTAGTATCACGAGCACCATCATTATTATCCAACTAGATAATCTCCTATGACAACTGGTACAATATCAATTGATAGAACACAACTGTGTCTATCCACGGTAGTACACAACTACGTGACACATAGTCACAACCAGTGGAACATATGCACCACAGTAGTATATCTCTACTGTTTGGAGACAGACAGTCTCCATAACAATCATCTGATGACATCCTGCATAGAAAATATTGTTAATAATAAACTGAATCATCTGGGCCAATATTTCACTCACATCTGTGAGATCTGAAAGAATATCTGCCCTTAGTATAGAGCATCAACAATGGGCTATCTGCCCTATTCTTCTCAAACAAGGAAGAATGATTGTTTTCGATTTTTGAACCTGGACCATTCCTCACCCTAGGCCATTCCTCCTACACTAATCAAAGTGCACCTTAGAGAGAATGTATAAACCCTAAGGAACGACTGAGTCTGTACCATTCCCCACCCTGGGCCATTCCTCCTACACTAATCAATGTGCACCCTGGAGAGAATGTAAAACCCTAAGGGATGTCTGTCCCTGATTGTTGAGCCTGGACCATTCCCCACCCTGGGCCATTCCTCCTACACTAATAAAAGTGCACCCTGGAGAGAATGTATAAACCCTAAGGAATGACTGTCCAGACCATTTCCTCTATTAACCATAAGAGGAAAACATTGTCCTGCATCAACCTCCAAAACACACCATTCCTCATGTTAACCGCAATGAGAAATTGTTGTCCGGCGAGGCAGGCTAGTCTTCTTGAGTAACTCTCAAGAAGAGAGACTTCCCTAGACCACTCCCCATGTTAACCACAATGGGAAGTCATTGTCTATGATACATCGACAATCAGACTACTTCCCATGTTAACCATAGTGGGAAGTCACTGTCCGTCAGAAATCTCAATCCACTTCCCGAACATGAAAGCATCTGTCCAATTTGGAATATTTTTCAAATAATTATAAATGCTTCAATAATATTTTCAGTTCTCCCTCCTAACCTGGAGAGTCTTCCCTTTCAGCTAAGGGAGTTATTTCCACGATCCCCATCTTCTCTCGAAAATATGCAAACTTTATTCTGGATAGAGGTTTCATCAGGATGTCTGCTGTCTGCTCATCAGTGGGGATATACTTGAGCTTTACCTCTCCTTCCTGGACTTTATATCGAATAAAGTAGTATTTGATCTCAATATGTTTCAACCTTTCATGAAACACTGGATGTTCTGATAATCTTATACAACTCTGATTATCACAATATATTATGGTCGATTCTGGAATCTGATCAAATAAATCAGAGATTAACTTCGTTAGCCATACTACTTTTGTGCATGCTTCACATGCTGCCATATACTCTACTTCTACTGTGCTGAGTGCGACAGACTTCTATTTTTTGCTTCCCCAATATATCATAGCGGAGCCCAAGATTAAACACATACCTGAAGTGCTCTTTCTATCTTTTGTACTTCCTGCCCAATCAGAGTCTATGAATCCATGAGGTTGGATATCACTGGATGCAGTATATCTCAAGCCATAGTTTATTGTCCAACGAATATATCTTAGGACATGCTTTGAAACTATCCAATGCTCTTGTTTAGGTTCCACCTGGAATCGACTTAATGTATTTACAACAAAGAAAATATCTGGTTGAGTATTTACCAAATACATCAATGATCCAATTAGCTGTCGATATAGAGATGGATCTACTGGATCGGAATCTGGTACTTTCACTTTTCTTATATCTGCATTCATAGGAGTGTCCATTGACTTACAGTCCATCATTCCAAATTTCTGAAGGATCTTTATTGCGTACTTTCCTTGTCCAAGAAATACTTCACCATGCTTCTGCCATACTTCTAGTCCCAAGTAATAATACATGAGACCTAGATCTTTCATATCAAATTCAGAAGCTAATTCCTTGCACTGGATAATGAGATATTCTTCACCTGATATGAATAGATTGTCAACATATAATAGTAGAATCACAGGTGCATTATCCACGACTTTGTAATAAAGGTTTGGATCTGCACGACTCTTGGAGAAACCAAGTATTGTTAGATAACTGTCCATTCTGGCATACCAAGCCCTTGGAGCTTGCTTGAGCCCATATAGAGATTTCTTCATTCTGCAAATGTGAGTGTCTCTGGAATGTACCTCAAACCCTTGAGATTGTTCAATATATACTTCTTCTTCAATTTCTCCATTCAGAAAAGCTATCTTTACATCCATCTGATGTAGATTCCATCCCATGGAAGCGACAAGAGATATGATAGCTTTGATGGAGGTATATCTAGCCACCGGAGCAAAGGTTTCATCATAATCTTCTCCCTCCTTCTGGGAGAACCCTCTGGCCATGAATCTTGCCTTGTATTTATCCATGCTTCCGTCTGCTGCATGTTTGATCTTGTATACCCATTTTGAGGTTACCATAGATTTTTCTTTAGGTCTAGGTACAATTTCCCATACCTCATTTTTCATAATGGATTGATGCTCTTCTGTTACAGCTTCTTTCCATTGTCCCTTTTGAACTGCTTCTTCAAATGTGGTAGGTTCTTCATCTAGAAGCTTCGTCATGTATGATGCATAACTTGAGAATCTTTTTGGTCTTTTACTCTTCCTGGATGTTCCTTCTGGAACCTTGAGTCTTTCTGCGTCTTGTAATGTAACTTCAAGCCAAGATGGTCGTTTCTTGGTCTTCGGTACGATATCTGAATAGTGTTTTCACATGGTTCCATAGGATGACCAGGTTGATCCTTTTTCATCATTTTCGTTTTCTGTGTTTTCTTCATTAGGTTCTTCAAGCTCTTCTTCTTCTGTAATTTCTTTGATGGATTTCCTGAAGGCCATTCTTTCATTGAACGTTACGTCTCTGCTAACTTCAATCTTGTGTTGTTCTGGAATATATATTCTATAGGCCTTGGATGAATCACTGTATCCCACGAATATTCCCTTCTTTCTTGAGGGTTCTAGTTTATTCCTTTTGTCTTTGGGAATATGAGAGTAAACTGAACATCCAAATATTCTTAGGTTTTCCATGTTAGGTTTCTTACCTGAGAAGGCTTCCTCTGGTGTCATGTCCTTCAATATACAATGAGGACTTCTGTTCTGCACATATATTTCCTTCATTGCTACTTCTCCCCATAAGAACATGGATAGACCTTGATCATTCAATAAGGATTTTACGGTTTCTTTGATAGATCTGTTATTTCTTTCTGCTACACCATTTTGTTGGGGATTATGAGGAACAGTCAGCTCCCTCCTAATCCCTTCCGATTTGCAAAATGCAACGAACTCCTTTGAGGTGTATTCTCCTCCATTATCTGTTCTTAATGTCTTGATCTTTTTGTTCATGAGGTTTTCTATTTCTTCTTTGAATTCTTGGAACTTGATGAATACTTCATCTTTTGTCTTTAGTAGGTATAACCACATCTTTCTTGAATAGTCATCTATGAGGATTACATAGTAAAGATATCCTCCTAGGGATCTGACTGGCATTGGACCGCAAACATCTGAGTGTATTAGATCTAGGATCTCCTTAGATCTGTCATTGCTGCTTGAGAATGGTTTCTTGATATTCTTTCCAAGGGCACATCCCTTGCAGATTCCTTCATGTGTAGATTTCAATTCTGGTATTCCTTCAACCATTCTTCTGAGAAAAGGTAATGCTTGATAATTGATATGAGCATACCTTCTATGCCAAAGCTCATTAGGGTTGACTTCGTCATGTACGAGAGCTTCTTCATTTTGTTCTAGTAGTCTATATAGATTTCCTTCATGACTTCCAATAACCCTAGCATTCTCTATGCTGGAGTTCTTATGCCATGATAACACCTTTCCATCCACAAAGGATATTCTATTTCCTTTGTCTTCTAGACATGATATCGACACAAGATTCTTTTCTAAACTAGGTACATATAAAACATTGCTTAAGTGAGCATGGTTACCTGATTTCAACTTGATGGAGGCTTGTCCAAATCCTTCGACGGGGTAAGTTATTTTGTCTCCAAGCTCCACTTTGTAAGATGTCTTCTTCTCATTTAGATTTGAGAGTCTGGATTGATCTCCTATCATGTGCCTAGAAGCACCACTATCGATTATCCACATGTCATCTTCAATCATTCTAGTGAGTGTTGAGTAGTGTAAGAGACTGATCATTTTGCTCATGTCTTCGGTTGACTGGTAACTAGACATGCCTTGATCCAAAACTTCAACTTCATCATTTCTGTCTCCTGAGAGAGATAAAAGGTGCGCTAAACTAGGGTACATCTGAATGTCTTCTCCTTGAGTGAGATGCTCCATCACAAGGTGCCGAATCTGAGTATTAGGGTTTCTGCAACTGCTTCTGCTAGTAGCCCTAGCTGCAGTGTTTTTGGAAGCCGCTCCTGCTAGTAACCCTAGTGATAGTTCCTCAATGAGCTCAATATCTAGCGGCTATGATTCCTTCCAACATTTTAGGCTGAATGAAGGAGGTGTGGGCCCATAACCTATTATAATATAGAAGATTGTGCTCGTTTTACCATTGATGATACCCTCGTCACCCAACCATAGGCCGAAGCCACCCTCCGAGCACCTTGACCCTGACAGAGAAGAGAATCCTGGTAGCAATCCAATAGCCAAGAGAGGCTAATGCACCAAGCAAGAATAGAAACCAAGCTGATCAGATATTCCCTCCCAGAAGCTGGCACACACTTTCCCTGAGACTTGTGCACAAAACTGCCATTGCACCTGCGCAGATCTAGCTCTCTCTGCAACTATTGAGATGTGAATAATGAGAACTAACACCCTGTATTTATAGTAGTTTGGGCAGGCTTACTGGGGCTGACTTCTCCTCCTGGGTACTAATAAATTCATATTAAATATATTTCTATAGCCGACAACTTGTCTAGGGTTTCCTTCACTTCTTTGCTTCCTTTCAGAATATTCTAATCTCGTCATAGGTCACAATAGAGGTTCATACCTCCCAAAGCTACCATAATATTAACACATAGCATCCAAGTTCCACTCTACAAAAGACATGAGATCTATGCGCACTCTACTGGATCCTCCTTCTTCTCGCTAGGGTATAACACCAAGCCTTCACAAAGTCTCTTATAGTTACTTGCACTAGCCTTGCAAGCCTCACATAGTATGCACAAAGCACTTACAACTCTTGATCACACAGATCCAACTCTAGCACTTAGCCATCTCCCCTCACTACATCCCCTTAGCATCTATTTATACATACAAAATAGGCCTAAGCATGGGTAAACCCATGGCCCGACATCCCATACCCATTACATAATCCCAAATCCCAAAAAGGGGCCGAGATCCCACGATCTCCGCTTCGTCTTGCGCTTCGCCTTCGACAGCCTGTCGAAGTCTCAAAATTAGGTCAAACATGACCAAGGATCCTCAAAACTTGGTCAAGGGCAAACAATGTGCTGCTTCTTTGAGAAGTACTTTAAGACCATGCGCTTCTTTCATTTACAACCCTTCCATGTTGTTGATGTGCTTCATTAGTGATAACAACAGTTTCAAGGTCTCTTACTGGAACTGCTTCAGGGTTGTTTCCATCATCTTCTTCTTCTCCAAATAAATAAGCATTTGCATACGATACACTGAAACCAATAGAGGTCATGTGATTCATTAAACATTGATTAGGTTTGAGCCCTTTTATCTCATTTTCCATCTTTAAATTGCATTGATCAATCTTGATTACATACTCATCAAATTTTGAAGCATTTTTCGATATTATTTTGCCAAATTTCCATGTAAACGAAATGAATTTCTTTTTCTTTATTTCATAAAAGAAAATTTCCTATAATTTTCTCTGTTTGTAGAACTCTATTACAAACATTTTTTCTGGTACATAAAATGGGAGATAAACAAGCATTTCTCGAGAATAGTAGATCCTGATGACACTGTAATTTTCCACTGCCTAAAGTCCCCTTTTATCTAAAAACGTTTCTGCTTCCAAGGAAAGTATTCAAGCACCAACTTCGAACATGAGTTTCTTAAAATAAGAAATTAATGAATCATACACTTCATAAAAATGGTACATTTCCTTCTGCTTCCATAGAGCAGGGTACTGTGTGTGAACTGGTTCTATAATTTACTTGTTTTTCTAAGAAGAGTCCTTTGAATACATAACAATATGTGATATAAAATATTAAATATGAAGACATATGAAACTTCTTGTTCTTCCTAAAGTTTGACAATTGGAATCATATTTCAGAAGAGATAATTTTTGATCATCCAAAAACCTCTTTCTCTTGAATAGAAAAATACAAAATAGAAAAATCTAACGAGGAACTATAGAAGTTGATTCTTGTCCAACAACCCTAGAAAAAATCCACACCATTTCTTGATATTGTTTTCTTAACCAAATGACTTGTATAGTTGATAAATATTCTGGCATTATTGCTGGGTCTTCCAAATATTGTTGCAATTGGTCCCAAACTCCATTTCTAGTCGTCATGAACTCTTTAGCTTCATTGATTTTGAAAGTCTTTTTCAACTCTGGTAACCTGAACATCTTCTTGAAATTTGAGGGTGCTAAAGAAATTATGGATTGTCCCTACAACTAAACAATTATTTGATTCTTCTTGTATTTGTCTATACACCATGAAACCATCTCTGTAGCATCAATAACTTCCGGAACACACCCTACCTTAGAAATTCCTGATGTCCAAATATCATTAACATTTTTTCTGGAAGCGACAATGTAGAGTAGTATTTGTATGCTCCGGACTAGTGATATTTTGGATATTCCCATGCAAATGTATTAAGAGTATCTCCACAAAATATTTCTTTCCTTATAGCCATCATGATTTAGGAGTTGGCGGATTATGTACAGTCTTTTGAAACATTAATAACAAATAAAATATTTTTACATAATTTACCTTGAAGCTCTTTTTTCAAAAGTATGATTAGGGTGAATTTAATTTGAATTTATTGAAAATGATCTCTAGAAAGTCTCCATTAATAATGATCCTTTAATACTTAACTATTTGTTACTTTCCATAAGATATACTTTTAATATTGTTCAGTGAACGTGACAAGAAGAAACAAAAATTCACCGTGGAGTGGTGGAGAAATGCATGTTAAGGAAGAGATAATGGAGCAAGTCCAATCCCATGGCCCCACGGTAATATATTAAAAGTGACTAAGTATCGAAAAGTGGATGGAAAAAGAGGAAGGAAAAATATTTTTTAAGACTTGTAATATGATCTCTGCTTCCACGACAAAGATTAAATTGGATAATTATTGGAGTGTCGAGAGAAACATGAAGTCTCAATAATTAAATAAATATAGTGGAGTGGATAGATGGAAATATTGTCATGATATGAATGAGTAAACTCAAACTGTGGCCGAAAATAGAAAATGTTCTAAGTATGGTATAATGTGAGGATTGCAGAATGAGGTAGTGCATTATGGTGATGACAAAATTTTGGAAATTCAAGAGAATACATGAGGAACCCATGAAATACTTCAAAAAAAAAAGTATAAGTGCATTTTGGTTATGGTGGAACACAATGGTGCACTTTTGGGGAAGCAAAAGTTATAACAAGACTCAAGAACCCACCATAAAGTGGAAAAAATTCTAAGTATAAGAACAAGATATACAAGAGAGAGACTTATAAGTGACCAAGCATATTTTATGATCAATAAGGACATGAGGAAAATACATGTAGGATCCCATGGGAGAATATCAAAGACAAGAAGGAAAAAAAGGAATGAAATGGTAAATCTCTTGATCCTGCTCAATTAATTACTACTCATTGCAATATTAACATAAATGAATAATTGTTCAAAACATTATTTTCTTCTTGGAGAGATGATTGGTTTATTGATACTAGTGCAACCTACCACATGAATCTTCAGAGAGACTTCTTTGAATAATTTAATGAAAATGTACATGGTTTAGTAAGCTTTGCAAATAGATCCAGTCTCAAACCTATAGGAATTGGAACCATCAGACTCAAATTTCTCTGATTCTCGGATTTTCTTTTGCATAATGTTATCTATCTTCCTGAGTAGCAAAGGAACTTTCTATCTCTTGTGCACATTCAATAACAATTCCATTCCATTCACACGTTTTATGGAAACATTTAAATAATGATATCTTCCAAAAACATGGTCATCATGATAGGATTGGAGGATGACAAATTGTTGAAGTTGAAAGGGACATATTCGTAGGCACAAAATTATTCATAACTTTCTTTCCATGATAAAGGTACATTATATTCTAATATTTTGTGGCATGCTATATTTGAGCACATCAATTATGATAGTCTTCATGTGTTGAATAAAAATGGTGTTTCTGGTCTACCTACTATTCCAAGGAATTTGCAACAATGTGAGGCCTGTATCCTTGGTAAACATAACAAACAACATTTTCACAATTCCACCTCAAGAAAACTTAGAAATATACACTATGATTTGTGTGCCCCCATGCCCGTTCCATATAACTTTAGTAATATATATATCATGACTTTTATTGATGACTACACCATGATGTGTTGGGTGTATTTTTTGAAACAAAAATCTCAAGCATTTGAAACTTTTAAAATTTTTCATCCGTGGATTGAAAATGAAACTCAATATCATATTGGCTCTCTTTGTATTGATAATGAAGGGGAATACACTTAAAATTAGTTTGAAATCTATCTTCACCAAGATAGGATCAAGCATCAAACCATTGTTCCATACAATCCTCAACAAAATGGTGTAATAGAAAGAATGAACATGACACTCTTGAATATGGTACATTCAATGCTATTTTTCAAGAATATGAAATTGATGTTTTGGGATGATGAAATTTTATGTGCAATATATGTAGAGAAAAAACAGTCCATCTCATTCTCTTGGGAACAAGAATCCTTATGAAATGTGGAATGTCCACATTCCTTCAGTGAGGCATCTCATGGTTTTCAGTTCCATCTACTATGCCTTAATTCACAAGGAGGAAAGAAACAATCTTGGTGCAAGGAGTCAAAATTGCATCTTCTTGGGGTACTCAAATACCACCAAGGAATATTGTCTTTACAATCAAGTAAACAAGAAGTTCATTCTTTCAAAGATGTGCTTTTCTTTCCTTATTATTCCATCTCATACTATCACATTTTCGCTCATTATACCCCCCTCATGATCCCAATTTCATTTTTACATGCCCTGTTCTATGAAATAAATTAAAAACTTTGTATGGCAGTGACAAAAGATATGACACATAAATAGGTGGCAACTGATGTATTTTGGTATTGATTGCACAATTAGTTATTTAATGAATTGTTGAGCAGTACCATTTTTTCACTCATTACAATTCCTCTAGATGTCCCATGAACCCTATTTCACCCCCTACTCACTTGGAAATTATTAAATAAATTATTATGGATTGAATTGAATGGGTCTTATGTCAATTTATGAGACAAAATTTGTTTCATATAAACATAATTTCATGTATGGTATGTTAAGGGCTAGTTACTAATGAATTGTTGCATACAGGATGATTTTGTTCAGCAAAGGCAGTCATGGCAGAGACAATAGAAGAAGAGGTAACTAGAATAGAGGGCCTAGAAGGCCTAGATTCTCAATTCATTTTGATGCCGACCCCCAGGAGTTGAACCAAGTTTTTCAAGCTGGGTTATTCAATTGGATTGGGCAAGGGATAGTTCAACCCCGACTAGAGAGACCTCCCTTCCAGCCTCAAAATATCCCTCGTATTCCTATGCCTCCCCATGTATCCATGCAACCATAAATTCTTGAAAATGATGGATGGCAGGAGATTGTCAATCCGACAGTCTCCCACCATCGTGGTTGGCCCAACTTGTCATTGCCTCCTCCTCCACCTGTAAATTCTAATGTTCAGATTTCCCTTGTGTATTCACATGTTCAATCCTTCCATGTTAGCAAAAGGCTTAACACTGATGTACCCCATGTACAAGACAAAGGTAAAGTTGCTTCCTCCCCTTCATATCCTTCAAATGACTCATCAAAATCAGTGTCCTCCCCTATGCATCTGAAGGATGATTTTTCCCATGTTATTAGTGAGATTAATCCTCAAGGTTTGAATCGACCTAAGACTAATTCTAGGAAGTCCAAAGGGGACAACAATGATAGAAGATAAATTTCCTCTCAAAGTGGAAAATATGGATTTTAATTTATGTGTTTATGATTGAGTTGTTGAACACAGTGGTCTGTATAAAGTTTTAGACAACAAGCTATTTTTTTGGATAACGTGGATATTTACATATTTTGGATATGATTTGAAATATTTCTGATATTTAATATTCAAATTTTGGAAATATTTATGGGAGCTACAAGGAGGCATGTGTTTAAATGATTATCTAAATTGTGTTTATTTTTGTAAAGAATAAAAAAAGGGAGTCACAAGGGGTCCCACCTACTTAGTTATTATTAAATAAAGACCCTTAACTATTATTATTATTATTACTTCCCCTAAACTAAAACTAGTTAAGTTTAATTAACTTAACTAAAGAAAGTAGTTGAACTACTTCAACTTATTTGGAATGCATAAAATCCAAATGAAAAGGAAGAACAAAGGGAGAATAGAAGGAGAAATCAATACTAAGGTTTGCACTTTTGTTTTCATGAAATAGTTCAGTTTTCATTCATTCTTGAGTTCATTAAAGGCCTAATTCTCTTTTTGACAGTAGGGTCCTATTGTAGACAACAAGGTTCAAAGATGAACCATATAATTCAAATGGTTGTTTCAGATTTGTTGATCTATCTTTGATAGTCTGTGTATAGTTGTATGCTTATGGATTAAGTTTCATAACTGATAAAGGATATTGTGCATAGTCAAATTGGCAGCAGTCTGTGGCAAGTTGATCTCAATTTTAAAGTTCAGTTTTTACTTCTTGTCAGAGTCCTTTTGTATGGTTTTCATTGGGGATATCTAAATTAGACTTTGGTCCATGCCCTCACATGGATTTTGTAAAGAGAAAGATACTTTGATTTATTGGAATGAAATAAAGCAATTTATATTCTGTCTCATCTGTGTGTATTTGTGACTTGGTTACTTTTTCTTTTGATCTCCACATTTATTTTCTATAATATGTATAATTTTTTGAAAATTACATAAAATGTTTATGTTATTTTGCAACAATTTATCATAAAAAACCAGCCTAAACACTTGTAATTAATACTTGTGGATTGGGAAAATATTTTTTAGTCTATAAAACATAGGGTGATATTCCCGACTATCTTGTCTTAGCTAGGTGAGATTCCAAAATGATTGAGTAAGATAATTCATATCTTTTCCTCAACATTTATTTGGCGACCATACTCGAGAGATCTTCCATATCTCTCTGGTTGATTAAATTCACATTATCATTGAGTATTTTTATGTTTCTGCTTTTGATTCTTTGACTGTTTTCTTTTCTTCATGACAATACTTGTTACAAGGCAGCCCAATATTGAGCCCGGTCTTAAAGATCACACCAACATTGCTTTAACCTTATTCAATACCATCTTAGAAACTGCTAACACCCATGCTGAGCTTGAACGCTTGTGGGCAGTGATTGAACAAGACATAAGTGTCCAAGAACGCTGGAAATCCAAGCAAAGACAGCCTAGGAATGAACCATAGATTTATTTTTCCTAAATTTTTGATCTTCTTTTCATGTCCTTAAACCCTTTCTTTTCTAGGAGAAGAAGAGGTTTATCACCTGAGATCAACCCTATTGCTGATATAGGAAGAAGAAACATTTTTTTTCCAACCCAACAAGCTACTCTAAGGAGAACTTTGTTTGATTTAGCCAATTCGTCTCTCTCTCTCTTACCTATCGTTCATAAGATGGCATCTGTAGGTGGCTCTGGTGGCACTGGAGGTTCTTCTTCATCTCAATATTCAGCCTCATAAGTGATTGGTAGCTTTTATAGTCATGAAGTCCCTATCCAATATACTACCAACCCCACTAAGGTCATAAATAAGTATGGACTCTTTCAATTCGAAGAAGATGCTACTACTACTCCGTGGCATGTATCCTCTCCTTTGAACCTAGCACCTGCTACTCGTCCACTTCCAAAATTCAAAGAGTATCTCCCTAGGTTTTTAGGAAATAACATGGTCACTACGAATGAACACTTGGTGGCATTTTCTAATGCCTGTCACAACATAGGAGCGAATGGATATGACACTTGTATGCGCTTATTTGTTAATTCCCTTGAAGGGAAAGCAACGAAAAAATTCTTTGATATTCCTCCCAATATTATTTACACTTGGGAGGAGTTAGTTTATTGGTTCAAATCTACTTATGGGCAGTCTAAGAGCCCACCTGAAAAATTACAGGAGTATAATAACATTGCGTACAAAGATGGTGAGACTATCAAGTCTTTCAACTTACGTTTCACCAAGTTATATAACCAAATTCCCGAAGTTATTCTCCCTGATAACCAAGCCACTTTTATGAATTACTATAATGCTCTACCTTCCCCCTACCTTCATAGGCTTGAAGAAAAATCTATTGACAATCTTGGTTCCTCTATGCATACTTGTCTAAAGTATGAAGAACAACTAGAAAGAACATGTCTTCCCAAGGGAGACTAAATTAAACAAACAGACATGTCCTCCCTCTTACAACTTGTACAAGATATGAATAACTGAATGATAGCATATGAGAGAAGGGGAAATGTCCCTTCACTTACCCCTGGGGCCTCATCTTCTTCTTCACCACCCTTTAGGAATCCTAATGAAAACAACTTTTAGCCTAAAGCCATCATGCCTCATATTTGGTGTAACTTTGCGAGGAATACCATGAGGAAAGTACTTGTGAGGTAAAGAAGAGTGCCATAGATAAAATATTTGGTAAAAGGCCTGAAACTACCATTATTGTTATAGATTTCTTAAAACCAGAGGATGTCATGATCATAAACACTAGGAGTAAATCCTATACTTCGAAAGGAAAATATGATCCCCCTCACACTTCTTCTATCCCAAGCTCATCTTCACCAGCTTCTACTATGCAAGTTACTAAAAATCCTGACAGTCAAGGAATTCCCTCCCCTATTCCCTCTTCCAAATAAAACATTCTCAATCAATTGGATAATATTAAATCCGATGCTACCCTCCTGGACATGGTTTTTGTGCCCGACCAACAAAAGCATTTGAAAAATTTCATGGAAGGAAAAAATTCCACCGTATCCAATCTCTCTGAAGAGGTAGACGAAGAGGACTTGACTATAAATAAAGTAGGTGTACATAATTTTAGAAACTTTGTAAAAAATCCTCCATTTTTTATTTCTGTAAAGATTATGGACAAAATATCCCATTGTTGTTTGATTGATGACGGTTCAGGCCCAAGCGTAAAGTAAAAAATTATTATGTAAGAGCTAGGCTTGTCTTGTACAAATGAAAATGCCGGAAGCATGCTTTCTTATAATATTTACAACAATCGACCATAAGTGAGATCAAGGACGTGACCTTGGTTTTGTGTGCACATCTTGAAATAAGGACAACCCTTAATATTCAGGTAATTGACATACCAGTGAGTAATTATTCAATCATCTTAGGAAGAGACTGGAAAGCCTTAACAGGTGGATACCTCTCACTCGATGAGACACACTTATATGTTTTTCGGAATGGGAAGGACATCATAGTCCTAAGAGAGGGAATAATTTCACCTTATATAGAAAACATCCCACAACCTAATGTAAATCATATTGAAGAGGACCTAGGAGTGTACTTCATCTTTGCCGATGAGGACAACACTACCTTGGAACAAATCGACCTAGAGGATGGGATGTGGCATATGCACTTTGATGGTTCATGCTCCAATGAAGGAAATGGAGCTAGCATTATCTTGTAGGTAAAATTCACAACTTTTCCTATAGGTTAGAGTTTTCTTGCACTAACAATGTCACCAAATTTGAAGCATTACTTCTAAGGATTGAAAATGCCTATAATTTAGGTTGTAGTCACCTTATAGTTTTTGGGGAATCTGAACTTGTTGTAAACCTTGTACATAAGATTTATTATCCTAGCAACAAGTTAATGAAACACTACACCCAAACTGTCTGGGCGCTTATTTTGAACTTTCTATCATTCAACATCCCTCATGTTAAAAGGGAACTGAATTCAATGGTTGATAGGTTAACTATTTTTGTAGCCTCTACTACTCGACAACTTCTGCCACAAAGACCTGATTTCATCTGTCAATATTTGTATCATCCTCGTATCCCTGACAATGTAGAGTCGTGGAAGGTCTTCCCTAGTGATCAAAGCATCTGTGCTTTCATACAAAATGAACCTTATAATCCCAAGGAAATTATATCCATGGAAGACAACAAAATTCCAAAGGGCTTGACTCCTCTAGAAATTTCATTTTCAATGAGTGATGTAGGCAAAAAAGAAAAACATAAAGAAGAGGAGTTGAAAAGGAAAGTGGGTGAAACCATTTCCTTGAACATTGGGACACCCAATTCCCCAAAGAATGTTAAGATAGGTGTCCAATGTTCTGATGAAGAAAAATTGAAGTTCACTGAGTTACTCTGTGAATTTCAAGATGTTTTTGCTTGGTCTTATGAGGATATTTGTGGTTTTGATCCCGCTCTTATACAACATGCCATTCCTATCAAGGAAGGAATAAAACTGGTTAGGAAAAAACAAATACCCATTAACCCTGCACTGGAAGCAACTATTCGGAAGGAGTTGGAAAAATTCTTTAAGGCTGGGATAATTTTCCCTGTTAAGTATTCTAAGTGGGTTTCAAATTTGGTTCCCATTCGGAAAACAACTAGTTAGATCATGTTATGCGTTGATTTTCATGCATTGAATAGAGCTAGCATAAAAGACCATTTTCCTCTCCCTAATATGGAAATGATTTGGTAGCAAGTTGTTGGGTCACAAATGATGTCCTTACTTGATGGTTTTTATGGTTACAATCAAATCAAGGTAAAAAGGAAAGATAAATATAAAACCACTTTTATTACACGTTGGGGCACATTCGCTTATGAAAGTATACATTTTGGCTGATCTAATGCAGGTGCCACTTTACAAAGAGCTACAAACATAGATTTTAATGATATGATCAACAAAATTATTCATATTTATCTTGATGACATAACTGTGTATTCAAAAAACCGATTAGATCATTTTGGTCATCTTAGAAAGGTTCTCATGCGATGTAAGAAATTTGGCATTTCTTTAAATCCTTCTAAGTATATCTACGGGGTTACCAAGGGCAAGCTCCTTGGGAACATTGTCTCTGATTCAGGAATAAGCATAGATCCCAAAAGGATTGCTGCTATCCTAAATATTCCTTCTCCTACTTCCAAAAAGGAGGTTCAAGCCTTTATGGGTATTATCAACTTTGTCCGTAGGTTTGTTCCCGATTTTTCTGTAATGGTCAAACCAATTCACAATATTCTTAAGCAATATTGCTCCTTTTCTTGGACTGATGATGTCGAAAATGATTTCGTAAGGATCAATAAGGCATTCATCTCCGCACCAGTTTTGGCGAAGCCATATTTTGAGAAAGAGTTTATTATATATACTAATGCCACATAGGAAGAAGTTTCTGCTATCCTCATGCAATGTGATGACCAAGTTAACGAAAAACCAGTAGATTACATGAGTCAAATATTTCCATATGATGAATTCAAATATTCTTATATTGAAAAACATGCTTTCTCTCTTGTTAAAGATGTTGAAAATTTTTGCCACTTTATCTTAGGTAAGCACATGCTGGTAAAAGTCCCTTTACCCATTGTCAAGTTTTTTCTCTCACAGACTTATCTTTCAAGGAAGCTTGCACATTGGCTTGCCAATATCCAGGAGCATGATTCAACTATCATGACTTATAAAACCATTAAGGGACGTGAATTATCCCTTCACTTAGCTCAGCATGCAGAAGCAAGTGACGAAATTGATGAACAAGATAGCTCTTTGTCAACACTATTTTATATTGACAGTCAAATCCTTCCTATAGTTGAACATCCCTGGTATAAATATCTGGTGTATTACTTGCAAAACCAGAGGTGTCCAGATAACTTAGATACTCGTCAAAGGAGAAGGATCTGTCTTAAATCTTCCAAAGACGTCATTTTAGGAGACTTATTGTTTAGGAGATCTACCGATGGTATGTTACTTCACTGTGTGAATAATGAGGAAGAAAAACAATTATTACAAGAGACTCATGGATCTTCAAATGTTGTTATTCATGTAGAAGACCACTTTTCTGCTAAAACTACTGCTTTTAAAATTATCAAGAAAGGGTACTATTTGCCTTCAATCTTTCGTGATTCTTATAATTTTTTAAGATCTTGTGACAAGTGCTAGAATTTCGCTGGGAAGGAACGTCTTTCTACCATGCCTTTACAACCTGTCCTCCCTAACTTTCCTTTTTCAAAATGGCGTCTGGACTTTATTGGTCCTATTAATCCCCCATCTTTAGCAGAGTAAGTTTTTATCTTGAAAACCAGAGATTATTTTAGAAAATGGACTGAGGCTTTCCCACTTAAGCATTCACAGGATGAGCATGTGATTTATTTCCTTGAGACTAATATTTTTTCCATATTTGGTCTTCCTTTAGAAATTATTACAGACAACAATCTTGATTTTATTTCTGCTAAGATGGCTCAGTTTCTAGCTAAACTGGGGGTTAAAATTTTTACCCCATCAGCTTATTATCCCCAAGGAAATGGGCAATCCAAGTCTACTAACAAAAATATGGTTAGAATTATCAAGAGGCTCATTGAATATAATCCTCGTCAATGGAACGCTCTCCTCACTTATGCCCTTTGGGCAGATCACACTACCACCAAGGTGAGCACTGGTTGCACTCCTTTCCAGCTTGTTTATGGTCAAGAATCCATTCTTCCTACCGAGTTGGAACTTTCTTCTCTAAGGATGATGCTACAGGTTGAAGAATTAAATTCGTCCAATATCTCTCAAAGAATTAATATACTCTTGGATTTAGAGGAACAAAGGACGTTTTCCTTGGATTTTCAATAAAAGTGCAAATGCTGTCAAATTTAAGGTTAATGAGAAGGTCTTGCTGTGGGATTCAGCTCATGCTGATAGAGGAAGGCATTCAAAGTTCCAAAAGTTATGGTTGGGTCCTTTTAAGATCTCTTTTGTCCTGGGTGTAAACTCTTGTATCCTAAAGGACTTGGAAGAGTGATTGTTTTCATATAGCACCAACGGTTCCCACTTAAAACACTTTGTGGAACCAAATTGAAAGTTTAAATGTTGTATGGAATTGTTTTATGTATTATAGTTTTTTTTTATTGCTTTGATTTTACTTTGCTGTTATTTCTTTCTGTTGTTTCATTTTCCCTGTTTTATTCCTTTTATTGATTTCTTTTCTTGTCCGAAATAAAAAGTTCGATCAATTTTGCTACAACAACGCTATTCTGCAAGTATTGTTAATCAATAACAATCAGGTTACACAACTGCCATGATGTTCTCCCTTGAAGACATCATTGAAATTGCTATCTGCTTCAACTGCTGTTAGATAAGATATTTGGTTTTTCGTCCCTATTTCTTCTTTCCTTTTCTTCCCTCCGCTCCAAGATTCAAAAGAGCACACCAGAAATTTTTTATCCTTAAATCCAAAAATGATTTCACTATGATTAATCGAATGATTATGCATATAGGGATAAGCCCCCTCATACGTAAAAATTTCCATGAGTTATTCCTAAAGTCCCAAATCATTTTCCCCTTAAACCGCTCACTTCCCCTTGTTGCATAATCATTATGATGTTTATTTCCTCGATCTAATATTCACCTGGTCTGCGAAACCAAACAATCTGAGTTCTTAATCGGTTGGAAACAAATTTTCCTGTGGAGTCGCCATTTTGTTGATGCTTAAAATCACAACGATGAATACTGCTCGCAAATGATTGCCAATCTCTATTATTTATTTATAATAATAATAATAATAAACTAGTAGGTGGGACCCCCTTATAGACTAGTGGCACTATGATGGATGTGTTACACTTATATATTTGTTTTTTTTTATAATGTTGCCAACACTGTCTTCTACAGTTGATGATTCAGGTCATAGTTTTATTTGTCATGGTGACATAAGATGGTTGGTTGAATGTGTTATTGCTAGATGGTTTTGATGGTCACTTGCAACTTATGGAAGTACTATGGATAAAAGGTTAATTTTTTAACAGGTGTTATGTTTATGCATTAAACATTGATTGATTATTTTATATATGATTTCATGAAAAAGGATGATGTGATGATTTGGGATCTTGAAAAAAAAGGAAAATGTTATAGCATATGGTTGTTGTTAAATGTTTTTGACACGAATTAGGGTGGCACACTATACAATAGATATAGCAATGGTTATGTGTTTGAATTAATGGTTGATGTTGTGGAGGATGGGCTGAATTGTACGTTGAATTTAATAGGGTTGGGGAAGGAAGCAACGTGCATTTACTGCACATCATTCAACTGTTAGCACTCTGTAAATTTTTTCCGACTGAATAGACAAACGATAGAGGTAATTGTTTCAACCAACTTTAGAGCTGAGGCACTAGCCTGCTCAACTCAGAGAGGGATCTCTCATGTCACTTGATATTTCTATAGGAATTGGTGGCTAGATTTGGTTTGTTTTGGGGGTTTAATAAAGTTGCTGGCAAAGAAGGGGAGGAACACAATAGGCTATGGAGTCAAAACTTTTGAAAGTGAACGAAGATAATGCGTCAACTAATAGAACACTCCATAGGATAAAGGCTAAATGAGGCAATGAATCTGAATTATTATTAAATTTAAATAGAGTGTAGGAAGATAAAGAAAATAAATAACTACATCAGAGCATTACTGAAATGAATTCTGAATTAGTTAAGAGGAAACATACACAGTTTAAATTACTTAAGCCAAGAGCATCAAATGATGAATTCTGGGCCTTTAACTCTCCAATTTAAATAGAATAAAATGCAAATGAAAGACAAGTCACATGAAATACATATGATGAAAGGAAACAAAGCTCATATCACCACCCTTTGGAATCTTTTCATAGAGACCTCAAAATCTTCTGCATTTATATTCAATTTAGATTCATAAAATTTACAAATTAGATTTTGATACAACCAAAAGGTGCTCTTTCACTTCTGTCAACATTAATTAATTCGAGTCTCTCGATATTTATATATTTTGATAAAAAAAAACTGAAACTGAAACATTTAAGTTCTTATAATTAGCAAAAAGAAAACGTTTCAAGATCTTAAACAATTTTTCTGACTGCCCGACTACTTTCGTGCCATTTGTTTCGCCCTGAGATTTTTTCGGATCTGCAAAACTGGTGACAGTTGGAGATCACCTGTTGGTTCCAGGGACACTGCACTTTGTCTTACCCAACCAGACGATTTCTTTCCATTGCAGATCAAAGGTGATTTCGTAATCCATCATCTCTTTAATCAAAATTTCCAAGTCAATGCATGTAGCATAGGACATGGTTGGCATGCTGACCTTCACTGTTTTAAACTTATTTAAAATTTCAAAATCTGTAGCCAAATATTCTACCAGACTCGGGCCTTTCAAGATTTCTTCCATATCTTCGAACTTTGAATGGTCCATTTTGCATTGCATGAGGAGAGAGTGATAGTCTTCTTGATTGTATAATGAGCCTTTACCATCCCAAAATGATGGAATGCCTTTAGAAAACAATTGTTCAAAGGCGTATTTAAACTCCTGTATGCTATGCTCCATTTTCATAGCTTTGTTCTGAACTGATCTGAGTATGTTGTGCTTGGAAATAATCTTTCTGGCTGAAATAATCAACATGGTCCTATCCTTCACACCAATGGTCTGAAGCTCAGCAGTTGGTACAACGTTTAGTAAGTCAATAGAATTTTGAGCCCATTCTGAAGGTTTCTTTGGTAATACTTCACTTACAACAATGCACCTTCTTCGAGCTTTGGCAACCAATTTATCTTTGTCATTTATGAAATTCAGATAAATTCTGAATTTACCAACCTCTGTAGCAATAACATCCCATATTACATGTTTGGCTCCCTATAGTAGCGTTTTTCCCTTTAATCTGGTTTTTAGCTTGCTCACTCTCTCCTGCAGGTCTTGGTTCTCCTTGTGGAGTTGAGCCATTTTCTCATCCTTCATCTTCATCTCTTACTTCAACTTTTCCATGTTCTCCTTGAGATTCTTGATCTCAGCTGTATTTAAGCTTACTTGGAACATGGCTTGGACTAACCCCTCAACGCTTGATCCAACCTCTATATTAGTAGGTACAATAATTTCCATATATGATGTCATTGCCTGCATCTGTGACCAATTCTCTTTCTCTTCCTCCAATTTTAGTACTTTAGCCTTGTAGTCCAGTTCCTCTTGTTTAAAGGTTTCTTTCTCCTGTTCCAAAGCAGTTAATTCTGCTATCTGTGGATGATCTGTAGGTGACATATTCATTTTTTTCTTTAGACTTTGGATCATCTTGTCTTTTTCATCCAAAGAATATTTCATCCCCTCAGGACCTTCAGACTCTAGTATTTTAACCTATGTCATCCAGGCTTTGCTGGACACTTTTTCCTGTTTCATTTGCCCATTCAGTTTTGATGCGTATGTTGTTAATCTTGCAACTTTTAGAGCCAAGCTCAGGTAATTAGAATATAACATATCACTGACATTTATGTGAAATTTTACTTTATCAGGGGCACCAATGTTTTCATAGTGCATCTTGATCTCAGACACCTTATCATCATCGACCACTGCAATATTAAATTTCTTTTTCTCGACATCTCTGACTGAGAGAAAGTGAGATTTACGCTAGAAAGTCCCTTCTACTTCAGGTAAAAGGTCTCTTATTTCACTATTGGCCATACTCCCCTTCATGACATACTGGTTCATCAAATCTTCCTTGGACTGATAAACTACCCCAGGTGTCTGGCTGAATATGTGTTTCCTGCTGCTGAAAACCTTCGTGCTGATTTCGTTTTGTGGCTTGCTTTCTGTATTGGTTTCTTCATTCTTGGTTGTAGTCTCTACCATTTCCATGCATATTTTCTCTTTTTGTTCTTCCTCTTCCAAGTCAACTACTTGAGAGGGTGATGTGACCCTCATTTTCTTGAGAGTGTCTTGCTGGCTACTGGCACCTAAGGCCTCTAAATTGCTTCTCTTATTGTAGACGCTCACCTTAGGAGCTTTGATAATCAACCTAGGAGAAGGTTTCTATGCAGGGCTCTGCTAGGAAGTAGACTCTATTTTTTTTCTTTGATAATGCTGCACGGTGACCTCCATCTCTACACATGCCTCTATATTGGCCAACTTATCGAATCCCTTATCTTTCTTATGTTCATAGGGACCTTGTCTACTCGCCAATATCCTCTTTGATATGATCTGATGCAGATCATATCTTCTCTGTTGCAACTGTGTGAAACCAAATTCACTGAGCTTAGATTGAATCTGGGGAAAAAAGGACTTATTCTTCACCATAAAGGGGCCCACTACGAAAGGAAATTTCAGATTAGAAGCCTTGTGTGCTTTTAGGAAATGTTCAGTGTCTGAGATAATTCTTTGTCATATAAACTCCAAAGAAAAAACCCTGGGAGTCAGAAAAACTGGTAACAGATGAGGCCCTTCCTGGTATCCATATATCCAAATCATAGTGGATTGTGTGAACAACACCTAGTCTCCTACCATGCATTCTGGATTTGGATATAATGAGTTTTTTATTTCTTCCAGAGCCCTTGGAAGATCTGAACGAAAAATAAGACTGTACACCCTAAACATAATCTTGTTGATGAATATGAGCATGGTGATCCTTTTACACTCGGTCGAAATAAATGTAGTCTCAGGAAATTCGTTTTTTTTGGATTCCAGAAACATTCTCAACAAGTGAGTGTAGTATCTGAAATGTCTCAATGAGCTGAATTTAATCAGCTGTTGATGTATATTCTCTGCAATAAATTTGTCAAAATTGACACAGACTGACTGACCAGACAGAAAGAAAATCAACAGGAACCCTAACATGACCTCTACCACAAACTTGTCATTGTCTAACCCTAAAATTTGGCTTAGCAGAGAACAGGCTCACTGGACTTCGATGATCATGATGCTTACACTGGCAGGTAACGATAGATTTTCTAAATGATGTTCGGGCTTGACTATGGTCTGTAGAAATAAGGTTTTAACTTCGGGAGGGAATTCTCTATAAATCATGATCATTCTCTGTTCCTCGAAGGGCTTTGACACTATGGGGGAGGCGTGTGTTATATTGAGAGTGTGTCGGAGTGATGGACCATCTACTTTACACAGAACTTATGACCCTAATTTGTTTAAAATGACTCTTTCTCCATGAGAATATCACTCTGAACACCAGCTTACAAATTTGGGGAACGAAAAAACTGTTTCTAAGACGTAAGGGGTGATGGAGGCTTGAGCTGCTTCAAGAAAAGGTATGCGGGTTCCAACATTGTTCAACAAATTCGACTTAGACACAGAAACGAGCCAGACTGTTGTCTCTGTGTTGAAAACATCAAAATATATGTCAATTAGGGATTCCTCCCTAGAGGATATATCTTCACTCATGTATAAAACAACAGGATTGACAACCATGGTGAAGAATACCTATTAAGCAGTGAGAGAAAAACTAGTTTGGTTTGGTTCTGAGCTTTGAAATTTGAATGGAAGATTTGCGCCAAATTTCTGAATGTTTGAACGCTTCAAATTGTTCTAGAATAATGCCAGGGGTTCCTCCTTTTATAGGTATCTATTGACATCATGGTTGAATAAAATGGTTTTGGGTGGACCACTTTTCGTCCCGATGTGCCTTTGAGGGCGCCACGCTTCCATGATGTAAACCATGACAGTTTTCCCCGGCCCCCTCTCCATTGATTAATCCTCGTGCTACTCAAATCTTTGATATGCACCTTAGCAATTGATTTGGGTTGCTTTAGGATCTATGGTCCACATTTACCCAGTGGCTTTGGCATTAGGGGTTGGAGGAAGTGGTTTTAGTCAGATTTCTTTTTCCCCCGATGTACCTCTACGGACGCCACATGTCCCGTGATGAAACCGCGACGGTTTTCCCCGGCCCTCCCTCGATTGTTTAATCGTCGTGCTAGTTAAATATCGGATATGCACCTCAACCATTGATCTCGGCCACTTTCAGGATCGACGGTCCGCCGATTCCTACTCTTCACATTTCCTCTATTTTGTCCATACGTCGCCATATATAACCGAGTCCTCTAATTTATCATATCTCTGTGGCGGTATAAACTTTCACCAAAATTTGGAAGATCAGATACTATCTAGAAATTATATCTTGATAACACAAACAACCCTCAATCCCATCACCCTATCCATAATTGCATTTGTTTTTTCGGCTCTGGTGGTTGTGGATGCTTCGCAATTTCTGGTTGTGAAAGGAAAATACAGTCTAACTCTTTCCCTCAAGAAATCTTTCCAGGTATGGTTCCTTTATTCTCCATCCATGATGTTTTCTCTGTGCTATGAATAGATTTTTGGCTCATAATTGCATGAGGTCTATTTTTTTCTTAATTTCTTCAACTATGTATCAATGTTGTGCTTATGGTTTCTTCTATGAATACTCTGGACTGTTGGCATTTTAATGAAAAGAAAGGGACTTTCCTGTTGTGGGTATCTCGTGCATTGGTTTATTGGTTAAAACTTGTTTGGTCATCTTGGGGTTTTGATCTGGTTCTCTGTGGAAAGTTATGATGCTAGTTTTGGCCGATGCTTTGCGTTTTTTTTGGTGTGTGAGTTTTACAACCAGTCTTGGTGTTGAGTTGTTGTCACTCCTTTTCGTCTCGGTGGTTGTTATGTTTCATTCTTCCAGCTTGCAATGCTGACTGTTAAGAGTTGCACTGTTATTGCTTTGTTTTGGCCGATCCTGAGCTATCTTTTGTCATGGCATTGCTTCATTATCATTGTGGCTGGGGAGTATTTCACAGTCGGGTCTTGGGCATCACCCATAATTTTAAATGGAAGTTGTTTAGTTTTGGTTGGTCACATGTGGCATTCGAGCTTTCTCTTCACATTATTTTAAGCATTCGCTTCCTCTTGTCTCTATTGGAGTGGCTGACTATTATGTTTTGGGTAACCTTCACTATAAAGATTTTGGGTTAAAGGTTATAAACATCTATGGTGAATTTGGAAATGGCACGAGATCTCTCTTTCTGCAAATACTATTCCTTGATTGAGCCATCTCTTGTTACCTCTCTGCAATAATTTTTTTAAAAAAGGCACGAACTATCTTTGTCTCAAAGAATATCTCATGTGGTCGAGCTATTTTTTCTTTCTTCCCTTGCTGTGTTAAACCCTAACACGATCTTGGTCTCGTCAAAGATTAAAGACACTTATGTGTGCTCAGCTTTGTTTCTCCTTGAGCACTACTTGGTTCTATTTTTCCTCAGGCGCGACTTGGTTCTGTTTCTCCTTAGGAATTATTTGACTCTGTCTTGTTGGGCATTTCTTCTAAAGAAAGCCAGTACATGTTGCATGTTATTGATTAAATGCTATTTTTGAATCAAGACTTGGGTTGATTACATATATATAAACATCTGTGTGTGATTGAATCGGGACAGAATTATGAGTTTTAATGAAAATAGATTATGTCAATCAATGTTGGAAAGACGATAGTTGGATGTTAATACTGGGTCTCTTTTTATTCGAGTTTAAAAAATAAATATGGTATGTGAATGGTTGGAATCACTATGCATATTCTATTTTGTTTTAAAAGGAAAGTAGGTTATCATTGGAACATGAAAGACTGTGGCTCGAAGGGTTATAATTATGGAATTGGAAATGATGTTATTATGTTGTTGCATAGATGTTATATGGATTCAAAGGCTGCTATAATTGAAGTATTTTGGGCATATGAATTGTCTTTTATTTGAAGTCAGAAATCATTCTATCTTTAAATAAGGGACAATTAAATGATTTTGGTTTTAAAGTGGATGCTTATTGGATTGTGGGTCTGAACAAAGTTATGGTTGTTGTTTGATTTATTTTATTTTTTATGAACAATATCCATATTATTCCCTCTCATACTATCACTTTTGCGCTCATTATACCCCCCTCATGATCCCAATTTCATTTTTACACGCCATGTTCTATAAAATAAATTAAAAACTTTGTGTGGTAGTGGCAAAAGATATGACACATAAATAGGTGGTAGCTGATATATTTTGGTATTGATTGCACAATTAGTTATTTAATGAATTGTTGAGAAATACTCATGTTTTTATTCCCTGTCATGCTACGATTTTTTCGCTCATTACAATCCCTCCAGATGTCCCATGAACCCTATTTCACCCCCTGCTCACTTGGAAATTATTAAATAAATTATTATGGATTGAATTGCATGGGTCTTATGTCAGTTTCTGAGCCAAAATTTGTTTCATATAAACATAATTTCATGTATGGTTTGTTAAGGGATGGTTACTAATGAATTGTTGCATACATGATGAGTTTCTTCAACAGAGGCAGTCATAGCAGAAACAATAGAGGAAGAGGTAACTGAAACAGAGGGCCTAGAAGGCCTAGATCCTCAATTCATTTTGATGCCGACCCCCAGGAGTTGAACCACTTGTTTCAAGATGGGTTCTTCAATTTGATTGGGAAAGGGATAGTTCAACCCCGACTAGAGAGACCTCCCTTCCAGCCTCAAAATATCCCTGGTATTCATGTGCCTCCTCATGTATCCATGCAACCAGAAGTTCCTTAAAATGATGAATGGCAGGAGATTGTCCATCTAACAGTCTCCCACCATCGTGGCTGACCCAACTTGTCATTCCCTCCTCCTCCACTTGTAAATCATATTGTTCAAATTGCCCCTATGTATTCACATGTTCAATCCTCTCATGCTAGCAAAAGGCTTAAGACTCATGTCCCCCATGTATAAGACAAAGTTAAAGATGATACCTCCCCTTCATCTCCTTCAAATGAATCATTAAAATCAATGTCCTCCCATATGCATCTAAAGGATGATTGTTCCCATGTTATTAGTGAGATTAAACCTCAAGGTTCAAATCAACCTAAGGCTAATTCTGGGAAGTCCAAAGGGGACAACAGTGATAGAAGAAGGATTGCCTCTCAAAGTGGAAAATATGGATTTTAATTTATGTGTTTATGATTGAGTTGTTGAAGACAATGGTCTGCAGAAAGTTTTGGACAACAAGCTATTTTTTTGGATAATGTGGATATTTACATTTTTTGGATATGATTTGAAATATTTCTGATATTTAATATTCAAATTTCAGAAATATTTATGGGATCTACAAGGCAACATGTGTTTAAATGATTATCTAAATTGTGTTTATTTTTGTAAAGAATAAGAGAAGGGAGTCACAAGGGGTCCCACCTACTTAGTTATTATTAAATAAAAACCCTTAACTATTATTATTATTATTACTTCCCCTAAACTAAAACTAGTTAAGTTTAATTAACTTAACTAAAGAAAGTAGTTGAACTACATCAACTTATTTGGAATGCATAAAATCCAAATGAAAAGGAAGAACAAAGGGATAATAGAAGGAGAAAGCAATACTAAGGTTTGCTCTTTTGTTTTCATGATATAGTTCAATTTTCATTCATTCCTGAGTTCATTAAAGGCCTAATTCTCTTTTTGACATCAGGGTCCTATTGTAGACAACAAGGTTCAAATCTGAACCATATCATTCAAATGCTTGTTTCAGAGCTATTGATCTATCTTGATAGTCTGTGTATACTTGTTTGTTTATGGATTAAATTTCATAACTGGTAAAGGATATTGTGCAGAGTCAAATTGGCAGTAGTCTGTGGCAAGTTGATCTAGAATTTAAAGTTCAGTTTTTACTTCTTGTCAAAGTCCTTTTGTATGGTTTTCATTGGGGATATCGAAATTATAATTTGTTCCATGCCCTCACAGGGATTTTGTAAAGAGAAAGATACTTTGATTTCTTGGAATGAAATAAAGCGATTGATATTCTATCTCATTTGTGTGTATTTGTGGCTTGGTTACTTTTTCTTTTGATCTCCACATTTATTTTCTGTAATATGTATATTTTACATAAAATTACATAAAAATTTTATGTTATTTTGCAACATTCTTTTCATAAAAAACTAGCCTAAACACTTGTAATTAATACTTGTGGATTGGGAAAATATTTTTGAGGCTATAAAAATAGGGTGATATTCCCAACTATCTTGTCTTAGCCAGGAGAGATTAAAAAATGATTGAGTAAGATAATTCATATCTTTGCCTTAACAAAGTGCTCAAAGACATTATACTATTCTACAAGCCAGGTTTGGAGAGGGTTTCAAGAGGTCCTACTGGGATAATTCTAATTAGATGTGGGATTTTTCCAGTTGGAGTCAAATCCAGATCATGTAAGTGGACGAGATGGTGTAGGGATGTTTGAGAAATGGGTGTAGTGATTGTTACAGAGAAATCCCCTTGCAGACAAGTGGATTCTCTCTGGGATACTAGACCCCTAACTCCAAGACAAAAAATTCTATTGTGGACACTGACATTCCTTTATCATAAAGCTAAACTATTAAAGAAGAGTAGGGAAGAATGATAAATACCTCTTTACTGATGTTTGTCCTTGCTCGTTCCGGGTTGATCTTGATCTCCAAGTTCAGTTGAAGGTCCCGTGGTACAATGAGCAATAACAACAATACTTCCTACTCTACTATGATTAGCTTTATAATGAATCTATGAAAGAAACAAGTTCATATACACAAACTTTAAAGGAAACATGCCAAGCATGAATTTATATTAATGAGTGCAAAGTGTTGCTTACAACCATGAATGTAGTGCATCAGCTTCACCAAGCTCCCTTTGTCCAGACCATTGCTCAAATAATCCACACACCAAATGATGATGCTTTGTTGTTCATCTCCCTTATGAGATCATACGTTTGATGCCTCCAAACTGCCTTCCTTTTCACCATGAGGAGGCCTCCTTATATAAACTTGGAGAGGCCAAACCACTTGAGAGATCTTTGGGATAAGTTGAGGATTCTTATCCTTTAGTTGTGGATCTTCCCTAAGATCATTCCTTGACCTACTATTTGAATCCAACCACCTTCAGAAATTGAGGGGATTCTTCCCTGATTTGTCTCAACAAACCAAAATTCACTTAGAAAGGGTAGCGCTCCCCCAAAATGGGGCACAAAGTGTTTTAGCACTCCCCCAAAGAAGCCCAGGGAGTGTTAACACTCCCTGACAGTGTATAGGGGAGTGCTACCTTCCAAAATTGATTTTTTAGTGGTTTTTAGTGGCAAAAGACTTGTACTCCTTGTCAACTGATTTTTCCTCTTCAAAACTAGTCTTTTAGGTGTCTTAAGCGTCCCTGTGATGTCGTTAGAGGCACAACATAGGCAATATGGAAGTATGATGTTTGTGACACTTGTGGTCAAGATGTGATGCTTGTGGACAAGATGCAACACTTACAACACTTGTAATGACGACACTTGCCACATTATTGAAGTGAGTAATTTTGATGTGTAACAGATTTCCCCCCAAAGTACGAAGTTAGAAGACGTGATGACTGAAGTACTTTGTAGACTTTTTCAAGCAAGGGTATGGATGCAGAGAACCTGGTAGAAGCTACGCACAACCATCAAACAAATATTATGACATGTTTCAAACCCAAGGCAGGCATATCTATGCTTGAGTGATAAAGACTTTCAAGGTATGTCCACCATAAAATACACCGTGGATCCATAATTATATTGAAAAAATGGTATAGCCACTGATGATACAATGTGGATCTATACTCCTATGACCTGAACTAATCATAGCCACAAATAATACACAATGGATCTATGAGACGACAAGACATAGCCACGACTAATACAAAGTGGATCTATGTAATAATATATGTGTCAAAGTTCAAAAGAAACTCCATCGCAACCTGGGCAAAGTACATATCAGAGTGATAACTCAACCCAGGGTCTTCTTACCAATCCCGATGTAGTACGATTCTAACCATGTGAATAGATGTCCTGATGTCGAACATGGCATAAACCACTTGGTTGCCGGTCAATGAGGTAAATCGTTAACACGCACAAGGAAAATCATCATTGATGTCAATGATTCCCAAGGTACTTAAGTACATTCCAATGAATGTGAATAGATGAGCTGAAGTCAAACATCCGTGGAATCATATAATCAGAGGCCAATGATGTAAACCCATTTTTGGATGTGAGGAGGCCTGCCATTGAGGCATGCAGGTCCCAAGGTACTAACTGGTTTCTAAGTCTAGTTCCCAGATAATGTGCTGAAGTTGATGGGAATAGACTCGTCAAAGGAGGGCCTTGATGTATCCCCCATAAACGACATGAAACAGACACAAATATGTAAATTGGTGAATCAAAAGAACATGGACTGACACCGGTATTGAAACAGGGTATTTGTGATGGCTGACTCTCGAGGCAGATACTTCCCTTGAACACTGGGGCACAACAACATAAACATGACATGGACCAAAACCACGATGATGCAATAGACACAATGACTTTCATCGGGTGACCCAAAGGAGTAAGGAAACTCAAAGGATTGACTCAATGCATAAGTTCAACGGATTAAAATGTATGCAAAGACAAAGTGTCGTGTTCAAGGGAGACCGTAAGGATTACTGGTATTGTTCTCAAAAACCGCTTGGCTTGCTTCCTTCAATTTTTCTCCCATCCAGATAGATGAGTACCTCTTTTTAATTTAACGAGCTCGAGGAGGGTAACAGATGTTTGATATAAATCACCTTTGGTAAGTCCCTCTTCCTTTGTTTAACGAACTGGAAGAAGTAAGGGTTCGGTCCCGTATGGGCCCTTCAATGTATGATTGTTTAATGAGTCCAGAGAAGGTAAAATCAGTGTTTTTTCATATTTAAAGAGTCTGAAAATGACTTAAAGAAGACTCCAGTGTTGTCCTTTTTCATAATATTAGTCTCGCGAGGCCAAAAAAGAGATAAATTATCACTCAAAAGATGCCCTTTCAAACCTTTTAACGAGTGTGAAAGGAAGCAAGATCACTTGACAATCTTTTCATGTTTAGAGAGTCTGAAAAGAGATTAAAGGAGACTCCAAGGGGTTCCTTTTTCGTGTATCCATGCGAGCCCAAAAAAGAGATAAAAGGTGTCTCAGTTACATTCTCATGTTTTTACAAGCGCGAGAAAGAACAAAGACTAAGATCGGTATGCCCCCAACTTGAAAATCTAGTGGCTTAACTCCAGAATGATCATCAAAGGTTGGAGACATGCCCCCCCCAGCTTCAATTCATTCACCGACTTTGAGGTTGTCACCAATTTCTCTACTATATGGAGAAAAAGGATACAAGTGGATGAAATGTAGGTTCAAATAAGAGACCTAACGAAAGACTCGACTTGGTATGAGAGGTGACTGTTTCATTTTTTAACGAGCTTGACACAGGAAAAGAACTATGCTTAAGGTTCCGAGTTCAATCCCCATATTTTTGTTTCATTTTTTAACGAGCTTTCCATAGAGAAGTAACCTATGCTCATGGCTTCTGTTTCATTTTTTAACGATCTTGCTACAGAGAAGAGAAACTATGCTCGTGGATTCTATTTCATTTTTTAAAGAGATTTCTATAGAGAAGAGAAACTATGCTCGTAGCCTTCTTGATCCTGACTTCCAAGAGGATAATGCTCTGGAAGGACAACATGTCAAGGGACAAAACCGGGTCATGGATTCCAAGAGATCTTCACTGGATGGAAGAAAATCACTGTGGAAGGAACACATGTCGAGGGCCACGACAGGGGTAAGGAGATCAAGCTCCAATAGCCCTGCTAAAGAGATCACCATGTCAACTACCAGATCCAAATCATTGGAAGTTGAAGTCATGGGAGACAATGCCACATAATTGACCTGTGGCAGGGGCGATACTGCTTTCATATAAGAACCATTTAGGGAGGTAATCCAGTCAGGACCAACGAACGAAAGTTGATCAATTGTCACCATTCTTCCATCGTGCGGGAAATATATCACACGAAAAAGAGTGGACATAATAGCTTTCATGGCATAGAAATAATCCCGCCCAAGGAGTAAAGCGAAATCCAAGGGGTCTCAGACTACCATGACATCAATAAAGACAATTTTCCCTCCCAAAGTTACGGGAAACTGAGGAAGGGTCCCTAAAGGTTGACTAGTTCTTTTGTTAAAAGCTAACAGATTCTGTGTAACCGACATAAGCTAAGGACAACCCAAAGCATGCCAAGAAACATAGGACAAAATACTAACATGCACACCTTCATCTATCAGCGTTTGAGGAATGTCCCAACCACAAACCTATACTGTAATCTGGAAAGGGATGTGAGAGGGAAGACGAGGTCCAGTTAGTGCACCCCAATAAAAAAGGATGGTCTCATTACTTGGAGGGGGTTTTGCGGGAGAAGGAGGAATTCCCTCCAGCACGGTAGATTCTATATGAACGAGAAAAACATGGGCAATATCGGGTTTACTCTCTAGAGGGAGAGTAGGATCGACCGATGATGGGATCTGATCGAACACGCTGGCACTCTTCAGAGGAAGAGTGGGATTGACCGATGATGTAACCAGAGAAACCATTTTGGCACTTTTCAGATGAAGGGTGGGACTGACCGAGGAAGGGACTGGATCATTCACTTTGGCACTCTTTGGATGAAGGGTTGGACTGACCGAGGAAGGAACTGGATCAGTCACTTTGGCACTTCTCAATGGAGGAGTGGGATCAATCAATGGTGGAACCAGATCAACCACTTTGGCACTCATCAGAGGAGGAGTGGGACTAACCAATGACGGGACTAGATCAGTCACTTGGGGTTCACTCTGTAGATGAAGAGTGGGGCTGCCCAATGATGAAACTGGATCAACTACTTTAGTTAGTAGTTCAACCAAGGATGAAACTATATTGACCACCCGATCAACCGGACTGAACAGAGATGGAACCAGATTGACTATTCCATCAACTAATGATGGGTTGGGGGAAAGCCTATGATAACCAGCTGGAAATTGAAGCTTCTCCAAAAGAGAAGAAGCCTCTTCCATGCGAGGACAAAGGTGAGAATAATGATCACCTTTGCATAACATACAAGGGAATTTGACAGTTGCCTTATTCTTACCAACCTTAACATCACTAGTTGATGGGGTATCACCGATATGACCAGTAGGGGCCGATGATGTGGAAGAACACATTTCTAAGACCTTGGGAATACCAGGGAAATCCCTCAGAAAGTGGTCACCCTTACAAAGACTGCAAGGGAATTTGGGTTTCAGATTCTTCATTTTAATCTTGTTGACCTCATCAACACTCCCAATACTATTAACAGTAACTGGTTGCTTGGATCCAACATCTGATGTTGTTGGAGCCTTGGTCCTTTTCAGGTTCTTCTTCTTCTTCTCTTTCCGTTTCTTATTCTTCTAATCAACCTGGCTACTTTCTTTAGAGCTTTCACTAGGCGAAGAAGGAGAAAGAGAAAGAGAATTAATGGGTGAAGAAGGTAAAAAGTTGACATGAGGTTGATGTGTGGGTGGTGTACTAACATCTAAAGTATTAGGTGTAGTTGAAACACTGGGAGTATTCGAGATCACCGGAGTGGGGAACAACCAAACTAGTAATCTGATGGTGAGTCCTGAAAGACTCAATGTGGCAATGTATGGAGGACCAAAGTTTCCAAAAGAAGGAAAGGTGTAAGGTTCCCCGGGATAAGGGGTTCCTCTATTGGTACTCTCAGGATTTGATGCCATGAACACTGACTCAACCTAAGGTCCACTAAGTAACACAGACAACACACACTATGAATCTGAAGTTGGTGATGAAATCCAACATCACGATATCAATATAGGAAGGGGTGGGGACAGAGCAGGTGGATCAGTTACATTGGCAACCTTCTTAACGGACTTACACCTTGGTGCAAGCTTCCACGTAGTAATTTTGGATTTACCCTCCAAGGAGCCCGAGTGAGTTTGACCAATGTCTGTTCTAGGTACAATGAGACTTCCCTTCATCGTCACCTTGTGTGAGACCCTAAATATTATGGCTACTAAGGTCACCAACTCGCAATCATCCCTTGGGTGGGTACAGTTGACAGTCCAGTCGAAATGTATGGGCAGGATATCAAGTCCAAAATCAACTCAAGAGGCTCCCACACATAATCATGGGTATACCCTCAAGTGACCCCCAATATGCGATCCGACTACTACAAACAGTCAAACCACGGAGGGATAATCTTTGTAGCTCTCTCGAATGCGACCTCGTGAGTAACCCCTGTGTGAGAGGGGGATCCTAGATATCCTATACGACAATTGGATTTTTCTTTCCCTATCACAATATGCTAAGTTTGTTTGATAACTTTGGAAATTTATCCTTTCAACCTATTCCAAAGCCCTGCACCTTAAACTAATGTAGGTTTGCTAACAAAGATGTAAAAAAGTATGATAAATTTTAGTTAAACATTGATTTTAGTGGTTGTTTTTTACTCAGAGGTGTATGAGAGTGATAACTGATGATATCATGACTCAGTTCCCAAAAGATGCATAAGAAATGATAAGCAATATTTTCTTTCAATGAATGTCTATTTAAGGGAAGGAGAAGGATTTTCCTTTCACTTTCAAACACTAAGATGCAATGACCTCATACAATAGTCCTCAATCAAAAATCCGATACAATGCTAAAATATTTATTAGTGACTGATAATTAGTGGATGTAAAGCTTCCTATGTTAATCAAACTTCAAGATCTATGAGATTTAAGCAATCGGAAGAAAACTTCACATAAAAAAAAACACACCCCTGTTGTGATTAAACAAGAAAAAGAAAACCAAAAACTCAAAAAGAAGGAAAAAGGGCCTGGACAAGATGAACTCAAAGATTAGAAGGAAAAGTACAAAATACCTTTGAATCTCCTTACAAAGTTTTCAGTCACTCAGATAAACGAGAAGAAAACGATAAATTGACTCTAAATCTTCAAGGACAAAGAGTTATTGCAAAGTAAAGACAAATGACAAAAAATCCAAACAAAATAGGATGAATTCTCAGAAAGCAGGTGTTTAAGGCCAATGACAAAGATGTACTGAGGATGTAAGGACTCCTGAGCAAGTGCCAAAAGCAAAAAATGAACTCAGAGAATGAAAACCTAGAAGAGTTTTCACAGAAAAGGGGTATCGCTCTGGTGTAAAGGGAACCAGAGCGTTCCAACGCTCTATGTAAGACTAGCAGGGAGTGTTGGTGCTCTGATAGAAAAGGCAGGGGAGCGCTAGGCTTCAAAAGTTAGGAAAAATTCCCAGAAACTCAAAAAATCAAGCAAACTCAGTCAATCAAATTGAATATGATGAAATCAAGAGCCAATAAATAAGATCTAAGAATCAAAGAGACAGTATGGAGAAGGTCAAATAATGAGAAAAAGACAAGACAAGACCTAGGAAAGGAAACAAAAAGTCAGATCTCCTCCCCAGCGGAGTCACCAATTTATGTTACAGAGAAATCCCCTTCCGGACAAGTGGATTCTCTCTTGGATACTAGACCCCTAACTCCAAGACAGAAAATTCTATTGTGGACACTAACATTCCTTTATCATAAATCTAAACTATCAAAGAAGAGGAGGGAAGAATGGTAAATACCTCTTTACCGATGTTTGTCCTTTCTCATTCCAGGTTGATCTTGATCTCCAAGTTCAGTTGAAGGTCATGTGGTACAATGAGAAATAACAACAATAATTCCTACTCTAATATGATTAGCTTTATAATGAATCTATGAAAGAAACAAGTTCATATACACAAACTTTAAAGGAAATAGGCCAAGCATGAATTTATATTAATGAGAACAAAGTGTTTCTTACAACCATGGATGTAGTGCAACAACTTCACCAAGCTCCCTTTGTCCAGACCCTTGCTCAAATAATCCACACACAGAATGATGATGCTTTACTGTTCATCTCCCTTATGAGATCATAAGTTTGATGCCTCTAAACTACCCTCCTTTTCACCATGAGGAGGCCTCCTTATATAACCTTGAGAGGTTCAACCACTTGAGAGATATTTGGGATAAGTTGAGAATTCTTCTCCTTCAGTTGTGGATCTTCCCTATGATCATGCCTTGACCTTCTATTTGAATCCAACCACCTTAATAAATTGAGGGGATTCTTCCCTGATTTGTCTCAACAAGCCAAAATTCGCTCAGAAAGGGTAGCAGTCCCCCAAAATGGGGCACAAAGCATTGTAGCACTCCCCCAAATAAGGCCAGTGATCATTAACACTCCCTGACAGTGTATAGGGGAGTGTTGCCTTCCAAATTTGTTTTTTTAGTGAAAAAAGACTTGTACTCCTTATCAATTGATTTTTCCTCTTAAAAAATAGTCTTTGAGGTGTCTTAAGTGTCTCTGTGATTTTGTTAGAGGAACGACATAGGCAATATGGCAGTATGATGTTTGTGACACTTGGGGTCAAGATGCAATACTTGCGGACAAGATGCGACACTTACAACACTTGTAATGATGACACTTGCGACACTATTGAAGTGAGTAAGTTTGATGTGTAACAATGATGACAGGGAAATGTATGGCTTACCTATGGGTGCCTATGAAGAGGGTGAGTTGCACCTTGTCATGGATGCAAATGTTTCCAAGCCCATTCAATGCCTTTTACCTTTTTATCTTATTTCTTTTTCTTTTAAGAGACTAGTTAGGGGACACTGCCCTGGCGTGGTGACCAGTGGTGACAATGTTACCCACAATCATTTCACGGAGATGAGAAGGTTGGCTCGTGATGACACCCCCTATCCTCCAACTAGGTCTTGATTTTATTATTTTATGGGTCCCTCCTTTTCTTGTTGAGAAGCCTTTTATTTCTTTCTGGGGGATCCTTGGGAGAAGCATCTGAAGGTTTTGTTCTTTGGTTTTTATATTTTTCCAGCTACTTTTACCCTCTGGGCCCTTTATCCCCTTCTTCCCACAAGGAAAGGTACAACCCTTTGCTATATTGGAAA
>ML780947.1:562606-579057 GCA_009831015.1 Picea engelmannii | reverse complement strand
ACCCTGGTATATGGTTGTACATCAAGCGTTGAGGACAACGCTTTCATAAGGGGGATGGAATGTAAGGTAGCTAGAGAGGTAGTAGGGGGGCCTAGAGGGCCCATAGTGATAATAGTGGAGGTCATTCAATGTAAGGTGGACTAAGTCCACTATATTATTAAATAAGGCCCACTATGGTAGTTATATATAATAAATGTAAGAGGACATCTTAGAAGGTTCTACTTCTAGAAGATTCCTCCTCTAGAATGTTCTTAGGTGATGGTAGCGCTATATAAAGGGGTTCAAGCAATGTAATGAGATATGAAGAGAAATATTGTATTTGGAGTGGTAGCTCAATAGGAGGATGCCCCCTCGAAGAGGCAAGTGAACATGAGAGGTTCCCTTCCATAATAGGATCCATTGTATGGTGTTGCCCTACCTCAAGGGTTTGGTAATAACAAAGTGTGGTTTCTTCTATATTGCTTTGTGGATCTATTGTGTATTCAGTATTCAAGTTCTTAATAGTATGATACATATGGATGTCGGTGTCCTCCCATCTATTCGAACTGGTTCATTTTGGCAGTTTTCTAGGTTGGCAGTTGTTTTCCTAGTTTTCGGGTCCCCGACTTCGAAGGTCGTTTTGAGGCCCTAAACAACATTTTTAGGTCTCTCCACAGTCAAACTATGGATGGAGTTAGAGTTTGATGGAAACATGTGCATTCCTCGGATAAACCTTTCCAACGGGATATTGTGCTCCTAAAACAAATATTGTATGTAAATGTTACAACCCCAGGAAGTTGATGTACTAGCTTACCCCAACGGGGCCCATATGACTTTTGGCACTTCATCTCCTAGGGTTAGGTTTTTGGATGTCTAGGGTTTTGGAATTCATGTTTATTGTAAAAATTCCTTTAGAGCCTCATTGTACTCATCTTCTTGCGAATGAGCACAACCGTCAGATCTCTTTTCAGAGATAATCTGCCACCATTCCAACAATCTTGTTTTCCGCTACATTTTATAGTTTCAACTTATTTCCTTATTGAATAGAAACCAATTTTACTATATCTCTTTTATTTAGTGTTAAGAATATTTTAATAATAACATGTATTCATTTCATTCTACTCATTAAATCCGGATCAGTGGTATCAGAGCGGTATTCTCCTTGTCATTCTTAATGCATGTCCCCAATGAGGTCAGGGTACAAAGAATTGGGTCTCGAGCTTGTTTCTCTTGAGGAAAAAATCTCTCGCACGCCCAAGTGACCTCTCATGGAGGGAGAAAATAAATATGATGGGACAAGAGATCCTTTCAAAATGTTTCTCAAGGAATCCCTCATGCAACAGATGAACAAGATGATGGATAGTTTTGGGCAAATCCTTCGACGACTACCAACATGCAACACATCTTCCTCAAGAAGAGGCACTGCCCCCTTCATGGTACAAATCAACTTTGATATTCCTATATTTGAAGGTAAGATGGACACAAATGTTGTAGACAAATGGTTGAATCTACTAGAAGGGTATTTTTTTGTCCATAACTTTTCGAATAGAGAAAAATATTACTTTTGCACTCCTCAAAGTCGTTCCCCATGTCAAAGATTGGTGGGAAAAATTTTGTGAGAAAAAGGAAACAAAGCAAACTTCATTATTTACACTTGTGGTCACTTGGGAGTCCTTCAAGGATGCTATTAAGGAACAATACTACCCTGTCGGAAGTTATGATGACCTGTATACAAAATGGACCACATTGTGGCAGGAAAGAGACCAAGCAATGACCGAGTTCACAAATATCTTCCATACCTTGCACACCAAGATGTGTATCAAAGATTATGAGAAATGTTTGGTGCTCAAGTATCATGGTGTTCTGCATAGATACATCTAGTCCAAAATGGAGTTTCTGGACATCTCATCCTTGGGCACATCCTACTGATATGCCATCAAAATCGAGCAAAAGCTTAAACAAAAGATGTGGAAATTTGGGCCTGGGAAGCCCTCACAGAAAAAGAAAGGAAAGGGTGGCCCCAACCCACAAAACAAAGGACAGAGAAAAGAGGGATAACCTTAAGACAACCAGTCCAAGCTGCAAGAAAAGAAGGACAATAAAAATTCAAATAAAGATAATAGGAAGTGGTGCGACCTCCATAAGATCCCCTTCCATAACACTGTTGATTTTTGCTCAAAGAAGTCATTGGTGGCTGAGGTGAAAGCCTCTGAATCATATGCAGGTTCCAAATCTAAGTCAAAAATAGAAAGGGGGAGATAGATCATTGACGCAGAACCTAGTGCTACCGTTGCTACCACCAAGCTCCGACCCGGTGAACCAGATGATCCAGAGGAAGGTGAGCGCATTTTTCATTCACAGATGTGGGTGAAGGGTACCCCACTGCACTTCATCATTGACAACAGTAGCCATAATAACCTCATATCAACAGAGGTCTTCAAGCGGCTAGCCCTACCGACAACTCTGCACCCACAACCCTACACCATTGGATGGCTCCACCAAGGAAGCAATGTCCGCATCAACCAACAATGTCACTTGTCGTATGACATCAAGCCCTTCAAAGACGAGGTATTTTTTGATGTTTCCCCTCTCAAAGTTTGTAATGTACTTTTGGACCAACCGTATTTATGGAAATGTCATGCTGTATATGAGTCTAGTTCTCGCAGTGTTATTATTACTTTGAATAAGAAATTGTAAATTGTATAATGGATGTACTCATTTTACCATTGACAATATCTCTATTGTCACCCAACCATAGGCCGAATCCACCCTTCGAGCACCTTAACCTTGACAGAGAATCACTCTGGAAGCAAACCCTAGGCTAGATAGCCAAACAAAGGGTAGCGCACCTTTCCCCAAGGAAAGTGCACCAACAAGAGCTGATCAGATGTTCCAAAACCTAGCCAAGAGATAGTCCAAGCCAAACATGATCTGCTAGCTGCAACCGCTGCAATGGAAACTCTCCTGAAACCTATGCACAAGACTGGGCACTGCAGTGCGCAGAAGTTGTTGCTCTGCAATTCTGAGACTGCCTGCCAGAATGAGAACTGGCCTCCTATATTTATACTAATTATGGCTAACTACCTGGGCCGACTTCTCATTCTGGGTATCTGTCTGTTTAGTATATATTATTTTTTCTGGACGACTTCTTCTCTTGGAGGCTAATAACCTAATATAAATTATCTTCTTGAGCCGACAAGTCTTCTAGGGTTATTAGCCAACTCATTAGGGTTTCTTCTTACTTCCTAGAGTATTCTTTCCTCGTCAGGTTTACACGTGGAGGTAAATACCTCCCGCAGCTACCATAATATCAATAATAGCTCAACAGGCCACAACCCCTTTCAGGTGGGGTTGGGATTCCAACCATTGGGTCCCATGGATGTTGCACTACCCTTTGCGTCCACCTCGGTCGAATCATCCCCTGCTCCAACTGAAGCTGACAAAGCCACCTATTTCATTGAGTGGATCCATCACATCCTCCAATAGGTTCATGATATTTTACAGAAGTCCAATTCCAAGTACAAGCAACGCCATGATCAACATTGGGTGCCACATAAGTTTCAGTTGGGAAACAAAGTTTGGTTTCACTTGCAGAAAGAAAACCTTATAGGGCCCCACCAGAATCTTCTCCTACTCCATTATGGACCTTACACCATCACCAAGGTTGTGGGTGACAATGATTTTGAGCTCAACATTCCCCCTTTCCTTGGCCTGCACCCAGTGTTCAATGTGGCTCTCCTTCAGCCATATTTCCCACCATTATTGGGCACCTCAGAGATAGAAGAATAGTTGACACCAACAAAAATAAACCATGACTGCATGAAACATGCATCCAATGATTATATTGTGGACGCATAGGTCAAGGGAACTTGACAAAAAATGATCCATCTTTATCGAGTTGTCAAAGTAGGGCAACTTCTGCACCAAGGAAAGTGGCTCACCTGAGGCCAAATTCAACATACATTCCCTCATCTGATGGGGGAACTCAATGAAATGGAGAACATTGCTTCCTAATGGGGAATAATTGATCCAGATGGATATTGGTGGCCTCCCACCTATTCCAACTGGTTCATTTTGGAATTTTTCCAGTTTGGCATTTTTTTTCCTAGTTTTCAGGTCCTCGACTTTTGGGGTCGTTTTCAGCCCCTAAACAACGTTTTTAGGGCTCACCACAGTCAAAATGTACACATAGTTAGAGTCTAATGGAAACATGTGTATTCCTCATATAGAACTTTCCAACGGGATATCGTGCACCTAAAACGAAGATTGTATGCAAAAGTCATGACCCCAGGAAGTTGATGTACTAGCTTACCCCAACGAGGCCCACATGACTTTTGGCGCTTCATCTCCTAGGGTTAGGTTTTTGGATGTCTAGGGTTTTGGAATTCATTTTTATTGTAAAAAGGATTTCAGATCCTCATTTTACTCATATTCTTGCGAATGAGCGAAACCGTCACATCTCTTCCCAGAGATAAGCCACCACCATTCCAACAAGCTTGTTTTTCACTGCATTTTACAGTTTCAACTTATTTCCTTATTGAATAGAAACTAGTTTTATTGTATCTCTGTTATTTTGTGTTAACTATATTTTAATAATAATTTGTATTCATTTCGTTCTGCTCATAAAATCCAGATCAGTGTATGGGGGTTTTCTAATTAAGTTCACGAGTCTATGCCATATAGAATCAATGGTGATGCTTGAACATTGTAATTAATATCATTGTAATGTAGTAAAATCACAAAAGAGAAGGATATAGTTGGGTCTATAGTCTAGTCCATGTTGATTTGAGTATGATCTTATTCAAGTCGAATCAATTCATAGTCAAGTTAGTCAAAGTTGAAAAAAAATTAAAAAAATTAAAAGAATAAAAATATGCATGTTTTTTATTTAGTAGTAAGCAGTCTTATCATAAAATCTGAGTTGAGTTTGAATCAACAAATTGATTGGGTCAAGTGTACAATTGAGTCAATTAAGTTAAAAATATAGTATGAGTGAGGGGGTTAAATGAGAGTCTTTAAAGGATGTTGATCCCCTCCACTCATGTAATGCAATTCATCCTCTTTTTGACATCAATCAGTACCCGATCAACATCATTCAATTATAACTGTAAATATCAGTACTGACAAAAAGGAGTCTTATTAATAGTTAGAGAGTCATGTTCTAGTTATAGTTAAGTCCTTGAGTCATAGTTAATCATTTTTCATGCAATTTGATATGCAAACTCCATAATTTTAGAAAACTAAAAGCTCAATTATGACTGATCATAGTAGAGTAGTAAAGAAAGAAGATTGATGAGCATTAGGAGCAGTGAGCGTACAAACATTCGAAAACTTCATTGAAATATTGACATTGACAGAGGAAATAATTGCAACAATTGAGTGATCAGAGTACTTACATAGAGCATACATGATGAGAATTGAACATGAAAATTTTGCAGCGGTTGAAGGAATTCAAGAAAGAGATGTTACACACACACACAAAAGATTAAAAGACAAGATGATGGCACACATATGATTGAAATGATTGAACCCCTTGGTAAAAGATTTGCAGAATAGTCCTCGGGTTGTGACAAAGAAAGAAGAGGAATGGTAGGATTGGTTTATGCCATAGAACCTCGCCGATTCCATAAAAAGAAGCCCCATGCATGGAAGATCACTGAAATATCCCTAGAGAGTGCCCCGACGACTCCTGGGAGGAATAAAAGCTTGCAAGTGAGTATGGAAGCTGGTGCCGACCTCCAAGAAATTGATAGAGTTTATCACATGGAGATTGAGGAGTCAGGATATGTGATATGTAGGCACTCAAATCCATTAGAAACTAGTCACAATAAACCTTGTATACATGTATCTTCCTATACAACTATTGATTTTTGCGACTGATTTACCTATGTATACTAATATGCAAGGTCGATGCACAGTAAGGATACTTCTACAAGAGTAGAGACCATGAAATTGTTGTAAAATTGCTTGGGACGAGAAAGGAATTGAGTGTGGGGGGGATGTTGAGGGGCCCTCTTAGGCCTCATAAATGTCATCATACTTATGAAGGTAATATAAGCTAAAGTGGAAAAATATACATGTATAATTGATAAATGGGACTAAATGGGTGATTAGTTGGAGTGGGTAAAACCGCTCCAACCACCCATATCATCGTATAAATACCTATCAAAGCATGAATACAAGATGGTAGAACATTCTCCCTGATATATTTATCTTGATGGTCTCATGTGTGCATGTCACGATGTAGTCTCTTGGTTGAATGTTGATTGGAATATCAACCATCCACAATTTTGGACATCTACATGGCATCCAAATTTATTGAATTTTTTTTATCATGTAGGTAAATGTGTACTTGATATCCTTTCCAAATTTTAGAAATTGATTCCAAAATACGAGCATGTTGGAATTATTTTCATTGATGTCAAAGGATTAATGTTGTCATTAATGTCATATTATGGATTTACAAATACACAACATTTCCAAGATTGATTTATATATAGGTTTACAAGTATATTAAAAAAAGGGATGCAGATGAAAAAGTAAAAAGTGAAATGGTGGTTTCAAACCCATGGGTTTCGAATCCCATGGTATTTTCCCATGATATTTGGAAAAGTGAAATAAGAGAAAGGGAAATAATTATTTAATTAATGGGTGTCATTTATTTTTGAATTAGCATGTCCCTTGATGAAGGGTTATGATAAGGTATAAAAAGAGAAAGTATTGAGAGAAAGTGTGTGGTGAAAAATGTAATAACATTTGAAGAAGTGGATAAGCAAAGATTGAATATCATTCCAAAAGGGGAGAGTTGCGACATTAATTTTAGGTCATCTTGGCGTTTTCACGATGACTTATTTTATGGCATGTTTCAGACTGTGAAATTTTGAGGAGATAAAGGATATTTCTCTGGGTACATATGATAACAATTGCATACCTTGGTTCACTATACTTTCTGAGATATGCCCTATGGAATTTAGGGTTTCTTAATGGTCCGAAAATCTGTTTCAAATAGGTTAGTTTGGAATTTTTGCTATAACTTCGTTTCGGGGACTTTTCAGATTGTGAAAGTTTTAGGGACTTGAGAAGACATACATAAGTACCTCAGGTAAAAATTTCATACCTTTTTTCGCTATACTTTCTGATATATTCCCTATGGGAGGTAGGGTTTCTAAATGGTCCTAAAATTAGTTTCAAATAGACCAGTTTTGAATTTTTGCTATAACTAATTTCTATGATTTTTTAGATTGTAAAATTTTCAAGTATTTGAGGATACATACAAAATTACCTCATGTACAAATTTAATACTTTGGTTTGCTATACATTTAGAGATATTCCATGTGTAATTTAGGGTTTCATAAAATCAATTTCAAACAAATAAGTTGGAAATTTTTTCTATAACTTCTTTTCTGGGACTTTTCAGATTGCAAAATTTTCATGGATCTAAGCAAACATACATAAGTACCTCAAGTAAAAAATTCATATTTGGTTCGCAATACATTCTGAGATATTCTCTATGGAAGTTAGGGTTTTTGAATGGTCTTTAAATTAATTTCAAACATGTTAGCTTGGAATTTTCTCTATAACTTCTTTTTTGGGACTTTTCAGACTATGAAATTTTTAGGGATCTAAAGAGACATATTGAAGTACCTCATGTAAAAATTTTAGAATCATATTTTCAAAATTGTGTACGTGGAACGATGTACAAGTTAATTCTTGGGAAGATTCCATAAACAACAAGCTTTGGGAAATTTACCATAAATTTCATTTGGAAATTCAAATTTTTGTTAGACCTGGTGAAGGAAGAAGTAGAAACTAGACTTAGTGAAGGTAATATTAATTTTATCATCTTTTGAAGAATTTATAACTTGAAGGTTGGTGTTATTCAAATAAGGATATTGGTGTCTCTTTCTAAGTTGGTTCTTAACGATGGGGATTAGTGTCTCCAATAGATTGGTGTCTATCAAGATCTGTAAGAGTAGGTTGGTGCCTACTAGGGTTTGTACCAGTGGGGATTGGTTTCTCTAGTAGGCTGGTGCTTACAAATATTTGTAACAATAGTTTAGTTCCTACATAGAATTATAAAGAGAATTTTTGTGGTTTTCTCCTAAAAGGGTTTCCTTATGAATCGTGTATTCCATGTTCTACAGTTAATATATATCATATGTGAATTTTTTTATTATGGTTGATGCATGTTTAAAAGAGTAAAAAAATTTCTTAAATTGATTCACCCCCCCTCTTAGTATAAGTGTGTTCTCAACAATTGGTATCATAGTGGGTTCCTTTGGAAATAGTCTAACCATTGGAAGGTAAATCTCGGGATCACACATGGCCGATTAAGAATGTTTCTCCACAAATAGGGATATGTTGTTTGACATAACAAACTATGCCTTCTGGAGCATAAGGATGTGAACATATCTAATGGTTATTGGGTTTGAAATTAGACAATCATTCATGACTGGTTATACAACCTCAATAACTCCACCAACTATTGGAAAGTTAGTTGTCATTGATGTCAAATCTAGATGAAATCTAGAAGCATTGATGTCAACCCTAGTTAACCCTAGAAGAAGCCCTGGAAAGATGGCTAAGTGGTTGAGAATCCCCAATGGTGTGGTCATGATGCTCGAAGGTTAAGTGGTTGAGAATCCCCATTGGTGTGGTCATGAAGCCCGAAGTTGTTTGAGGAATAAGGACATGAAGGACAATGTAAATGTAGGTAACACACTCATAGATGGATAGTCCTTGTCATTTCGTTTCCAATTGTAGGTGGTACATCATGTGGTTCCTGACGATTGAGTAGTTATGCCCTCTTAAAGTTGGAAGCCCCAAATAATGGTTAAGAATCCCCTAAAAATTTACAAGTCTTAATTAAAGGGTAAAGTGGTTGTAAAAAGAAAGTAAAACTTGGTCCTATAATTAAGGAAATAATTCACTTTGTAAAAGTATAAATACAACACAAGAAGTCTATCATAAGTAAACATAAAAGTTCAATGATCATCTATCTTTCAAGTGACATTTTGGTAAATCTTTTTGTATAATATCTAAGGCAGTGAAATCTGAGGTAGTGAAGTCTGAGGTAGCGAAGGGAAGCGAAGGGAAAAGTATATAAACTATCTTTCTGAGGTTATCCATAGGTTGCAGTGGAGCAAGGTGCAGACATTCACATGTCGCAGTGGAGCAAGGAGAAAACATCCACGGTTTGGTAGTATGCAAGTCGTGGACCTAAGAAAAAGGTCTTGAAGAAGAATGATTGGTCTATGTTGCAACAAGGCATGATGACACAACATGGTTGTTATAATGTTTGAGATGGTATGCATCATGTTTCATCTTGAGTAAAGGTATGTCTTTATGTACTTGATTCATGGATGGTTTGACACATGCTTAAGGCATGTATTGAAGGCCTCTTGGGTACATGGATGCATATGATTGAGGTACATACATGCTTTAGATATATCCTTGGTACATTGTGTATGGTTGTTATGGTTCATTTTTAGAGGCATATCTTTGTGATGATTGACACATATGTGAGTCATATACTTGGTATATGATCTTGGTTGTTATGGTCCATGATTGAGCCATTTTGTTGATGATTTGGTACATGGCACATGGTTTTGGCATATGATTAGCTACATATCATTGATGTTTTGGTAAATGGTTGAGACAAATATATTGATGATGGTATGATATGTGGCGAGACACTTATTGGTGATGTTGGTACTTGGTTGAGGTATACCATTGATTTTACAATACTTGCTTTGGCATATCCTATGGAACATGGTGTATGATATGATTGAGACATATCATGAGTGATATGGTATATGATTGAGGCACTTGTTATGGTACATATATTGTCACATGGTTGATACATGATATGGTACATGGTTTGGTACATGGTTGATGCATGATATGGTATAGGTTTGGTACATGGTTGATGCATGATATGGTACAGGTTTTGGTACATGGTTGATGCATGATCTGGTACAAGTTGATGTGATACATTGACAATGGCAGGTTGATGCGACAGTGACAATGATAGGTTGATTGGTGACAGGTTGATGTGATAGTGATGGTGACAGGTTGATTGATATATCAATGAAAGTATCAATGGTAGTGACAATTTAGTCTACACTTATATTTCATGGTGATGGAACAGGGAAATGAAAGGGGTTTGTAGCCTCCTTCCGGTTGGAGATGAATAATACAGGGAGTTGGAGCTTCCTTCAGGTTGGAGCTTGTAAATCAAGGGGTCATAGCCTCCTTCCAGTTGGATATGGAGAACACAGGGAGTTATAGCTTCCTTCAGGTTGGAGCCTATAAATATGAGGTTGGAGAATCCTTCCAGTTGGTGCTGGAGAATTTGGAATTTGGTGCTTCCTATGAATGTAATCTTGATATATACAAGAAAACATTTTGTGTTTTTCTCCCATTTGGGTTTCCACACAAATTATGGTGTACTGTGTATTTGATTTGATGTTGTTGAATGGTATTGTTTATGGTTATATGGTCATGATATATTGAATGCAATCATATATGATATATTGCTTATAAAGTCAAAGTTTATATATTGTGATTAAAAGTGGTGAAATTTCTCATATTGATTCACCCCCCCTCTCAGTATTCCAACTCTTTTTATCAGAGTGGGTTCCTTCAGAATCAATCTAACCACTGGAAGGTAGATCATGGAGAGAAAAAAATTGTATAAGAACGAAATACCACATTTTGATGGTCAGAATGGTCAGAAATATAAAGTGTGGAGCAAAAGGATGAAAGTATTCTTACAGGAATATGGGTATGATATTTGGAAATCATTTGTTACAAGATACACCGCTACAAAGAAACCAAATAGTGCAGCCAAGAAGGAATTCAAAAGAAACAACAAAATAGCAATGAATTTCATTTTGGAAGGACTATGTGATTAAACTAAAGTCAAAGTGGGACAATGTTCATTAGCCAAAGAGATTTGGGATAATCTACATAATCTCTAATTTCAGGAGTCTCATCTTATCATAGAGCCAAAGCATATTAAAGAAGATGCAGGAACAAAAAAAGAAGAAAAATTCTCATCATGTCAAACAGATTCATAAGGAGAAGATTGTGAAGAAAGCATAATATATATTGAATAAAAATTAATTGGTGCTTTAGAAGAACTAGAAAAATAAAGGAAGAAAAACAAGTCTCTTGAGGAACAATTAGTTAAGAAAATAAGGATTCTCAAGAAAGTTCCAAAGAAACTTAGCAGGTCATCGATCATCTGAATCTAAAAGCTTAGCTGGAAGAAGACAAAGTGATTGAAGAAAATTTCACAAGTCAATTGGAAGATAAACAATGTTTGGAAGTTGAAATGATAGCATAAAGAAAGGAAGCAAAGAAGAGAGAAAATATTATGACAAGCCATCTCAAGGAAATATCTGAATTTAATAAGCTTGAAGAAGAATTTGGTCAACAAGAAAAGAAACTTGAATATGAAATAATCACCTTGAAGAAGAAAAGAGAACGAAAGAAGTCATGAATATCTAAATGATGAAGAATAAAGAATATTGTGAGAATATTGAAGAATAAGTTGTCACATTGAGAGTTAAATTCGCCAAGATCAACAATAACATTGAAGAAAAAAAAACATCCACATCATTAGTAAATAAAATTGAAGGTTACAATTTACTATAAAGGAAAAATGAAGAGAAGGCTAAGAGTTATGCAGAAGTCATCAAAGGCTCTATCAAGAAGGAAGTATGAAAGCCCTCAAAGGAGAACATTCTAGAAATGAAGAAGACTCAAGAAGAGGATTACAGAAGAGATGAACATCAAAGAAGACCATCCACTTTTGGGTATCAAAGAAGCTTCAATCATTGTGAAGGAAACAACAGAAGAGAATACCATGATAATGCAAGGCATGGATTTATAAGGACTACATTACAAAGAAGTTCATTCACTCCCAGGTATCAAATTTTCTTTTACGGTCATTTTTTTACTTGTACTAACTTTGGACATAAAGTTGTGGATTGCAAAGATTATGGGAGAAATTTTCAAACAAGAAATGCTTATGTGGCTCCATGCAATTTTAAGTGTTACAAATCCCACAACTATGGAGACATAGCTCATGATTGTAGAAGCATGATGGATACTTCCATGAAAGAAGGTTTGGAAAATAAAGCAAGAACATGTGAGTGAAGAACAGGTAAATGAAGAACTCCCAAATATCGTGCTCTCAATATTTGTAGTAGTGCAAGATCATTATGAAACTACATGCAAGGAGGAATATGTCATAATTTAAGAAGAGAATGAAAAAGAAGACGTCATAATGCAAGAATATGATGTCAACATTCAGGAAGATGATGAATACATAGGTGAAGAGGAAGATTACTCCGCATCGGAGAGGATATTTTTCTGAGCCATCCAGCTTGGAGACTCCCAGTAATATAAATGATGAAGAGGAGGAGTCTAAGAAGCATCACCTCTACAGATAATAGAACTATGTTTCAAGCAATATGAAGCATTTTCAGAGTGGTTTAATGACATAAGTGCATAATGTCTTGTAACAGTTTGATTGTTTGAGGAACATCTTTTGGAACACATACCTATGCAAGTATCAAATATCAGTTACACATGCAGAGGTTCATGATTGGATATGGATTTCCATGCATATATTTAGGAAGGGATATATTCAATACATATTGTTCCAGACATGTAGAGTTTGATTTGTATATTGAGAAAACAATTTGAAGTATAGGAATATGTTGTGATTAGTTAAAAAATATGGATCAACATTGTGTACAAGAAGAATCATGGATAATTTTATGACATAGAGACAAAGATGAATTCATCAGACACTTAGAAGGTACATAAGACATGAGTCAAAGAAGATGCATAATAGTGCATGAAAGCATATTGAAAGGAGGAATCAGTTAGTTACAAGAAGGAAAATAATGAAAGACACAACAAAATAGGGGGAAGAGAAACTGTCAACAGAAGCCATACCGTCAAAGGAATTTTTTTGAAAAGTATGGTCATTGATGTCTAGGCAGTGAACATGAAAATATATGAAGATATGAAGTCAAATAAGTTTGAATTATTTTTATGTATGTCAGTAAATTACAAGAGGAAGCACCAATGGAAGATAAGCACCAGAAGAGAGGAAAGAAAGAAGGTACATCAAACCACACATTAATCTACACAACATCTTGCAAAAGAAGACAGGGGGAGAGAAATCATCAGAAGCAGTTACCCTTATGCTAAAGGGGATGAGAAAGAACAAAAACAGAAGAAAAAAATATCAGAAGCATGAAGATACGTGGAGAACATGAAGACAAAGAGAGATTGTTCAGAGAAGGTATAATGATAGGGGGAGTTACCCTTTTATCAAAGGGAGAGAAAGAGAAATATCAGAAGAGAAAGAATAGAAGCATGAATACAAGGGGAGCAACCCCAAAGAGAGTTACCCTTTTCCATTTATGTTAAAGGGGGAGAGATACACGAGGAGAGAAAAATCAGGAGCATTGTTCACAGGTGGAGTATGAGTGTTTCCATCAATGCCAAAGGGGGAGATTGTTGGAAAGTTAGTTGTCATTGATGTCAAATTTATATGAACTCTAGAAGAATTGATTTCAACCCTATTCAGCCCTAGAAGAATCCCTAGAAATATGGCTATGTGGCTGAGAATCCCCAACGGTGTGGTCATGGAGCCCGAAGGATAAGTGGTTAAGTAGTTGAGAATCCCCAATGGTGTTGTCATGAATACTGAAGTTGTTTGAGGAATAAGGACATGAAGGAAAAAATAAATTCAGGTAACACACTCATAGATGGATATTCCTTGTCATTCCATTTCCATTGGTAGGTGGTACATCATGTGGTTCCTCACGGTTGAGGAGTTATGCACTCTTGAAGTTGAAAGCTCTGAAGAATGGTTAAGAAGCCCCTAAATAGTTACAAGTATTAATTAAAGGGTAAAGTGGTTGTAAAAATAAATTAAAAGTTGGTCCTATAATTAAGGAAATAAGTCACTTTATAAAATTATAAATACACCACAAGAATTCTCTCATAAGAACACATACAAGTTCAATGATTATATATCTTTCAAGTGATATTTTGGTAAATATTTTCGTAGCATATCTGAGGCAACAAAATATGAGTTAGTGAAGTCTGAGGTAGCGAAGTATGAGGTAGTGAAGTCTGAGGTAGCAAAGGGAAGTGAAGGGGAAATTATGCAAAATAGCTTTATGAGGTTATCTACAGGTCACAATGGAGCAAGACAGGGACATCCATGGGTCACAGTGGAGTAAGGAGTGTACATCCTTGGGTTGGTAGTGTGTAATTCGTGGATTTGAGAAAAAGGTCTCGAAGAAGAATGCTTGGTCTAGGTTGCAAAAAGGCATGATGACACAACATGGTGGTTACAAGGTTTGAGATGGTATGCACCAGGTTTCATATTGTGTAAAGGTATGTTTTTATGTATTTGATGCACAAATGGTTTGGCACATGCTTAATACATGTCTTGACATCTTGGGTACATGGATGCATATGATTGAGGTACATACATGCTTGAGATATATCCTTATTACATTGTGTCTGGCTATTATGGTTCATTGTTAGAGGCACATCTTTGTGATGATTGGCACATATTTGAGGCATATACTTTGTATATGATCTTGGTTGTTATGGTGCATGCTTGAGCCATATTTTTGATGCTTTGGTACATGGAACATGGTTTTTTTATATGATTGGATGCATATCATTGATGTTTTGGTACATGGTTGAGACACATAACTTGATGATGGTATGATACATGGTGAGACACTTATTGGTGATGTTGGTACTAGGTTGAGGTATACCATTGATGTTACAGTACTTGCTTTGGCATATCCTATGGTACATGGTGTATGATATGATTGAGACATATCATGAGTGACATGGAATATGATTGAGGAGCTTGTTATGGTACATATCTTGGTACATGGTTGATACATGATATGTTGTAGGTTTGGTATATGGTTGATGCATGATATGGTACAATTTTTGGTACATGGTTGATGATGATATGGTACAACTTTGGTACATGGTTGATAAATGATATGGTATAAGTTTTGGTACATGGTTGATGCATGATCTAGTACAGGTTGATGTGATATATTGATTGTGATAGGTTGATGTGACAGTGACAATGACATGTTGATTGGTGATAGGTTGATGTGACAATGATGGTGACAGGTTGATTGATATATCACTGATAGTATTAGTGGTAGTGATAGTTTGGTATACACTTATATTTAATGGAGAAAGGACAAGGCAAGGAAAGGGGGTTGTAGCTTCCTTCCAATTGGAGCTAGAGAATACAGGGAGTTGGAGCCTGTAAATCAGGAGGTCGTAGCCTCCTTCTAGTTAGAGCTAAGGAACATAGGGAGTTGGAGCTTCCTTCAGGTTGGAGCCTATAAACTAGAGGGTTGGAGCCTTCAAATAGGGGGTTGGAGCCTCCTTCTAATTGGTGTTGGAGAATTTGGAATTTGGTTCTTCCTATGAATTTAATCTTGAGATGTATAAGAAAACATTTTGTGGTTTTCTCCCATTTTGGTTTCCACATAAATTTTGGTGTACTATGTATTTGATGTGATGTTGTTGAATGGTACTGCTTATGGTTATATGATCATGATATATTTAATGAAATCATAAATGAAATACTTCTAATAAATTTGAAGTTTATATATTGTTATTAAAAGTGATAAAAGTGCTCATATTGATTCACCCCCCCTCTCTCACTATTCCAACACCAACATATGCTTTCAGGAAGAAGCCTAGTGAAAATAATGAAAAAACCATGAATGCCATCTTATGTGGTCTATCAGAATCAGATTTTGTCAAGGTGATGCATTGTGAATTGGTAAAATAAATTTGGGACAATCTTCAAAATATCTATGAAGGAAATGGAAAGGTCAAGAATTCAAATATCCAAACTCATAGAATACAATTAGAGAGTTTTAAAATAATTATGAAGAAAATGTTGCAACCTATCTCCTTCATGTGGACGAAATTTTCAACACCATCAAAGGACTTGGTGAAAAGGTTGAAGAACTGATGATTCTTCGAAAGGTGTTAAGGTCACTCCCCTTAAGATTTGATGCCAAAGTTTCCACCATTGAAGAAACTAAGGATCTTGATTCATTAACAGTGGATGAATTGCATCAGATCGTCATGGCATATGGAATGAGGATAGAGAAAATCCATCATAGAAAGAAGAAAACTTCAAATCCTCAAAGAAGACAAATAACAGAGAGCATGAATCAAGTGATAGCTTCAACAATGAATCAAATGCATAGGAAGCACATTTTGTGAGAAAACTCAAAAAACGATTTGGAATATACAAAGGTAAGATGCCATTTAAATGCTTTAATTGTGGAAAAGTAGGACATTTTGTTGCTAAGTTTCCATATGCAAAGGATGAAAATCCTAATGATGAATAAGACCATAGCATAAAGAAAGGGAGCAGA
>ML780947.1:515826-556399 GCA_009831015.1 Picea engelmannii | reverse complement strand
GGTTGCCCCCTCGAAGAGGCCTGTGAACATTGCTATCTGATTCAAAGTGCTATTTCTGTTGCTATTTCGTATATCATTTCTGTGTATTGTGAAGATTATGCTGGATATTTTACTGTTATTCTGTCATTTCTAGCATTTCCTTTATGTTCTGCATATTTTATATATCTGGTATCTTGCAAGGTTCCTCACATGCAAAAATTTGAGCATGTTGTTACAGATGACATTGTTTGTTATATTTCAAGTTGTTTTACTGTTGTAAGTGAACCTAACCTTGAGCCCACTTACTTTGATCATCCAACACAAAGATCTATTCCCTTTCAGATCTTTGGAGAAGAAAGGTGAAAGAAAAAATTGTGGACCAATGCTGACTACTAAGATAGATTGTGGTTGTATTGATGGATGGTTGTGGAATAATTTGACCAAATGTTTGAGGAATTCATATCGTTGTGTATCATCGATTGTATAGTCATACAACATTCCTCTTAATTAATGATTATTTCCTTGGAAGTGGATGACTGAGGGTTGACTTGACATGACAATCGACTAGAGTTTCGACTAAGTATTCGATGATTGAGTTTTGACTGGGTTGTCTGTCGACTAGAATTTTTGACGATAAATATTGTTTATACTTATTTCTCCCTTAGGGGGGGAATAATTGACGTTGTTGATATGTGAACCCAACAACCATCTTCTTGTTGAATCGATTGTTTCTTTTTGAATAGAATTGGATTTGTCGAGACCGACCAAACCATATTCGACTATTGTACGATATGTAATACTACTTATATTGGATACAGATACCTTCTAGATTGATAGATAATCATTATATTGCATTGTTGGTGACAATGTTTAGACTTATTCAAGAGTGTTGTTGTACTATCTTTGAGCATTTTTTGCAGTTAGAACAAATGAAATGGGGAAAGTTGTGTGCTATGCAATTTGTTTTCCTCCAAGTTGAGTTTCTTAAGATAAAATTGAAGAAATTCAGAATGGAATATTGTGAACCAGTCAACACACCCATGATCACAGTTTGTAAATTGAGTGAAGTGAATCTCCAGAAGAAAATCAAACATTGTATATGTCAATGATTGGAAACCTATTATATGTGATGACATCAAGGATGGAAATTATGAAAGCAGTAGGATTGGTTGCAAGATTTCAAGCTACACCAAAATAAACTCATTTAAAAGTAGTGAAAATAATATTCAAATATCTAAAGGGCACCTTATACTTTAGCTTGTGGTACTCAATACATGAATATTTTACTCTAACATCATATACAAATGCGGATTGAGTATGTAGTGTTGATGATAGGAAAATCACAAGTGAAGGAGCATTCTTTCTGAGAAACATTCTAGTGTCTTGGTTGAGCAAGAAACAACCTTCAGTTTCTCTATCCACAACAGAGGCTAAGTATATAGCAATAGAATCATGTTACACACAAGTTCTATGAATGAAGGATACATTGATAGATATTAAGGTAGAATATGTCATCCAATATCAATAATTTTTGACAACACAAGTGCAATAAATATTTCAAAGAATCATGTTATGCACTAAGAAAAAAAGAACATTCCAATCAAGTATCACTTCTTAAGAGAACAAGTATTAGAATAGAATGCCAAGTTGGAATACATTGTCACCAATTAATAGATTGTGGATATTTTCACAAAACCCCTTCCCAAAGAGACATTTGAATATCTCAAATATAAATTGGGAGTAATTTCCATCTGATAAATAAGTGCTTAAGGATAAGCACAAGCCCAGGGGGAGCATCCCTTTTCCATTGATGTCAAAAGGGGATAGTTGCAGACAGGGGGGAAATTCTTTCTATGTCTGGTGGATTATGTGTTTCATTGAAGGATTTCCATCAATGAAAAAGGGGGATATTGTTGGAATTATTGTCATTGATGTCAACGGATTAATGTTGTCATTAATGTCATATTATGGCTTTAAAAATACACACAAAATTTCCAAGATTAAATTATTTATAGGTTTACAAGTATATTAAAAAGAAGGGGTGCACGTGAAAAAACAAAAAGTGAAATGATGGTTCCAAACCCATGGGATTGGAATCCCATGGTATTTGTAAAAGTGAAATAAAAAAGGGAATTAATTATTTAATTAATGGGTGTCATGTCTATTTGGTCTCCAAATAGACACCATTTTCACTGCCATTGAACCCCCTTTTGACCCATCAAATCCACTCTTTTCACCATATTTGCTACTCTTTTTGTCATAAAAGTCATTCAAAGGCTCACAAGGTAATATTGTTGGTTTATTTGTGTTTCCATATCATTTTTAATGAATTAGAATTATTTAAAGTGTGTTTTATTACTGACGATGGTTTATTGAGCTCATGTTTTGTAAACCATATAGAGGTTCGGTAACCTATGATGTTGTTCATCATACCTCCAAGGATATAGAAGGAAAACCGAGACCTGGGTTCTCTCTATCGTAGCGTTGACATGCTCCTAAGCTTCTGACATTGGTTCTAGAACAAGTAAAGAAGGGAAATAGTTGAATTCAAAGCCACGGTCAATCCTCTTCTCAATATCAACACACCAACAACAAATCGGTTCGAGAACGAAATTAAGAGATATTCTCATGCATTTCATGTCACGAGAATATCTCATGAACGAATTCAATTTATATTCGTATCCTCCAGGTTTAATTATATCGTCTGTTGTGATTTACTCCATGTAATTGATAAGTCCAATGTGTGAGAACAAGGATTCGATTATAAGTCGATTTGTGTATATTTGGAAACAATGATTGTATTTAAACTCATGTTTGAGTAATGTAATGTAAGCATGGTATTATGATATAGACCATTTGCATTCAGATTGTGAGCTCAATAGCTATTGTATTGAATTGTATCCTTGATATTGATTAAATGTAAAATGATGGTGTTTTAAAAGTTCAGTTCGTGGTTCCAATTTCTCTATTCCTGTAGTCATTTTAGCAACGAGACACCAATTGGGAGGGCCCACCAAGTTGGCTAACATTTTCTTGTACAATTCATGTAGGATTTTAAGTGTCATTTATGAATTTCCTTTGTTTTACTTATCTATGTTTTCGTTCATTGAATATAATTATTTTCATGATCATTTATGCTTTAATCATGTTAGTGTGACAACTTGCTAATAGATCTCGTTTGAATAGGAATTGCACCATTAACGTAGCCCTGCATGCACTTTGATTTCATCATCTGAATATATCAACAACATGACTCTATTTCACATAATTTCATTTTGCAAACAATGCCTATGTTTTCTAAGTTTTACTGAGTAATGGTTTAAACATAAATTGAAAAGTTGAATTGCAATTTTTCTTTGTGATTGAATTTCCTTTCATAATTGAAAATAACTTTATCAACTTTGAAATATAGGGTTGTATTCTTCGAGATCCCATATTTAATGAGATAATATTTGAGTTTGATGATATAAGTTTTGTTTGTAATTGTGTGCATGGATCGATCCTCATTCTTTCTATCCATTTTCTCTATATACTATTAGTTTAGTTATTAAATTGCTTTGACTCCAGGTAGCATAAATATCATCAGAGTTTAAATGATAAAATTGAGTTTTCTTCATTGTGATGAACGTTGAGTAAATCTTAGTGCAATATTTACAACCTGAGCCTGTAAAACTCTTTATTGTTAACTTAATGAGTCCTTTCTTTGCAATTTCCAAAGTATGAATAGATTAATTTTCCAGAAATCCTTTATATGCCCAGTTTGTTTTTTCAATTACAAGAAGCTTCACTTGATGGTTATGGGAATGAGATTTTCTCTTATAATTTCTTACATGAATGCTTAGGATTTGCTTGAGTGAAATATTGTAGCTGGTGTCAACGGAGCACTTTCTTGTTTTACTGCCCAATGAACAAGTTTCTTGTAATTTTCTAGGAGTGTAGTTTCATGTTCTTTCCATAGATTATATAGTCATTCTTTTCCTAGTCCCTGCACATACAATGTTGGAATCTCTAAGCTTATTCCCCTGGATTGATGATTTGATGCTCAATAATTAAGTTCATTAATTAGCTCGACATTGCCTTTTTGAATTAACATGTCTCTTCATGAAGGGTTATGATAAATTATAAAAAGAGAAAGTATTGAGAGAAAGTGTGTGGGTGAAAAATGTAATAACATTTTAAGAAGTAGATGAGCAAAGATTGAATATCATTCCAAAAGGGGAGAGCTGTGAAATAATTTCAGGTCATCTTGGAATTTTGGTAATAACTTATTTTCTGGGACGTTTCAGACTGTGAAATTTTGAGGAGATGGATGAGAGATCTCTAGGTACACATGTTAAACATTTCATACCTTGGTTCGCTATACTTTCTGAGATATTCCCTGTGGAAGTTAGATTTTCTGAATGGTCCGAAAATGAGTCTCAAATAAGTTAGTTTGGAATGTTTTCTATAACTTATCTTTTGGGACTTTTCAGACCGTGAAATTTCTAGGGATCTAAGGAGACATACAAAAGTACCTTAGGTAAAAATTTTAGACCTTTTTTGTCTATAATTATGAGATATTTCCTATGGGATTTAGGGTTTTTGAATGGTCCTAAAATCAATTTCAAATAGGCCAGTTTGACATTTACGGTATAACTTATTTTCCAAGACTTTTTTGTTGGAAAGTTAGTTGTCATTTATGTCAACTCTAGAAGAAGTATAGAAGCATTGATTTTAGCCATAGAGGATGAATTTTAACCCCAAAAGAAGCCTCTATAAGTAATGGGTATATTTGGATAAGTCTCCAAAGTGGTCCCCTTATGGCGTAACTTTAAGCATGGCCCTCACGGGAAGACACTTTGAAGAAGTATACAAGAAACCCAAAGGTGTGGTCATGAGGCCCGAAGTTGACTGAGGAAAATGAGGTTGAAGAATAATTCAAGTGTATACAAAACCCTCATAAATGGACATTCCTCGTCATGTAATTTCCAACGGTAAGTGGTATGAAACATGGTTCCTCACAGTTGAGGAGTTATTCCATCTTGAAGTTGGAAGCCTCAAAGAATGGTTAAGAAGCCCCCCAAAAGTTACAAGTTTTAATTAAAGGGTAAATTTGGTTGTAACAAGAAAGTAAAGTTTGATCATAGAATTAAGGAAAGAAGTTACTTTGTAAAAGTATAAATACACCAAGAGAAGTCACTCATAAGTACACACACAAGTTCAATGGTTATCTATCTTTCAAGTGATCTTTTGGTAAATCTTTTCGTAGAATTTTTGAGGTAGTGAAGTTTTAGTAGTGAATTTTTTGCCGCGAAGTTTTGGTAGAAAATTTTTGGCCACGAATGTTTGGTAGTGAAGTTTTGGCCGCGAAGTTTTGGTAGTGAATTTTTGGTCGTGAAGTTTTGGTCGAGAAATTTTGGCCACGAAGTCTAATGAAAATGTATGTTTTTATGCATTGTTGAGGCTTGTATCATGGATGGTTTGGCACATGCTTGAGGAATCTCTTGGAGATCTCTTGGGTACATGGATGCATATGATTGAGGTACATACATGCTTGAGACATATTCTTGGTACTTTGTTTATGGATTTTATGGTTCATTGTTAGAGGCACATATTTGTGATATTGGCATATGTATGAGGCAAATTATTTAGTGCTTGGTTGAGGCACATCATTGATGATATATTATGGTACATGGTGTATGGAATGATTGAGACATGTCATGATTGATATAGTTTATGGTTGATGCACATATCATGGTATAAGTTTTGGTACATTGTTGATGCATGATATGGTATAGGTTTTGGTACATGAATGATACATGGTTTGGTACATGATATGGTATAGGTTTGGTACAAGGTTGATGAAAGATTTAGTATATAGTTGATCCTTGGTACATGGTACATGGTCTTGGAATATGCTTGAGGTATATGGTTGGCTACATATCATTTATTTTTTGGTACATGGTTGAGACACATATCTTGTGATGGTATGTTGGTGATATTGGCACATGCTTGGTACAGATTTGGCACATGACTAGAGGCATGGTTTGGTGATGTTGAACATCTAGTTGATATATTTTCTTGGCAATATTGGAATATGGTCTATGTGAGAGAATCCAACTTCATTGATGTTGAGTATCAATGGTGGTGACAAGTTGATGATGATATATTGGTAGTGACAGGTTGATGATGATATGTCAGTGACAAGTTGATGTGACAGTGACAGGTTGGTGAGAAAATGACAAGTTGATTAATATATTAGAGAGAATATAAGTGATAGTGACATGTTGATTATACACTTATATTTCTGGGTGGAAGGATGGGACAAGGAAAGGAGGTTGTATCCTACTTCTAGTTGGTGCATATAACTCAGGGAGTTGGAGTTTCCTTCAGGTTGGATCCTATAAATTAGGGGGTCGTAGCCTCCTTCTGGGTGGGGCCAAAGAACTCAGGGAGTTGCAACTTCCTTCATGTTGGAGCCTGTAAAGTAGGGGGTTGGATCCTCTTTCCAGTTGTAGTTGGTAAGTCAGGGAGTTGTAGCTTCCTGAAGGTTGGATCCTGTAAATAGGGGGTTGGAGCCTCCTTCCATTTGTAGTTGGAGAATTGGGAAGTTGGTGCTTCCAATGAATGTAATCTTGATATATATAAGAAAGTGTTTTGTGGTTTTCTCCAATTTGGGTTTCCACATAAATAAAAGTGTATTATGTATTTTATGTGATGTTGTTACTGCTTATGGTTATATTCTCATGATATATTGAATGCAATAATAGATGGTATATTGATGATAAAGTTGAAGTTTATATATTTTGATTGAAAGTGGTAAAATGTACTCATCCTGATTCACCCCCCCCCCTCTGTATTCCAACAATTGGTATTAGAGCAGGTCCTTCAAAAACATTCTAATCACTAGAAGTAAGATCATGGAGAGCAACAATTTGTATACGAATGGAATACCACAATTTGATGGTCAAAATGGTTAGAAATATAAAATGTGGAGAAATAGGATGAAAGTATTCTTACATGCATAGGGGTATGATGTTTTGCAATCAATTATTACAGGATACACCGCTACAAAGAAACCAAAGATTGCAGCCAAGAAGGAATTGAAAAGAAACAACAAAATAGAAATGGATTTCATTTTGGAAGGATTATGTGATTCAACTAAAGTCAAAGTGGAACAATGTTTATCAGCCAAAGAACTTTGGGATAAGATACATAATCTCTATTTTGAGGAATCTCCCATCAAAAAACTAGAGAATGATAAAGAAGATGTAGGAACATAACAAGAAGATTGATTCTTTTCATGTCATACAGATTAAGAAGAAGAAGATTGTGAAGAAGGCATAGTAGATATTGAAGCATAATTAATGAGTGCTTTAGAAGAATTGATGAAAGAAAGGAAGAAAAAAAATTCTATTGAGGAACAATTAGTCAAGCAAAAGAAGGATTCTCAATAAAGTTCCGAAGAGTCCCAACAAGTCATCGTGAATCTAAAATCTCAACTGGAAGAAGCCAAAGTGATTAAAGAAACTCTCAAGAGTCAGTTGGAATAAAAGTAATGTTTGGAAGCTGAAATGATAACACAAATAAAGGAAACATAGAAGAGAGAAAAGATTATGACAATCCATCACATGGAAAGATATGAGGACTTAAATAAGCTTGAAGCATAATTTGGCCAATAAGAAAAGAAACTTGAAGAAGAAATCATCACCTTGAAAACCAAACTTGAATAAGCAAAGAGAATGGAAGAAGTCATGAAGATCCAAATGATGAAGAAATAACAAGACTTTGAGAAGCTTGAAGAAGAATTTTTCACATTAAGAGTTAAAGTTGTCAAACTCAACAAGAACACTGAATAAATATCCACACCATCAGTAAAGAAAGTTGAAGAGAAAGGTTACATATTACTACAAAGGAAGAATGAAGAGAAGGCAAAGAGTTATGCATAAGTCATAAAAGGCTCTATCAAGAAGGAAGAATGCGATCCCCCAAAGGAGAACATTCTAGAAACGAAGAAGACTCGAGAAGAGGATTACAAAAGAAATGAACATCAAAGAAGACCATCTATTTTTTAGGTATCAAAGAAGCTTCAATCATCGTGAAGGAAAAAACAGAAGAAAAGTTCATGATTAGCCAAGGCATGAATTCAGAAGGACTACATCACAAATAAAACCATCCACTTCTAGGTATCAAATTTTATTTTATGGTTATTATTTTAATTCTACTAACTTTGGACATAAAGTTGTAGATTGAAAAGCATATAGAAGAAGTGTTCAGGTAAGAGATGTTGATGTGGCCCCACAAAACATTGAATGTTACAAATTCCAAAACTATGGATACATAGCCCGTGATTGTAGAAGTGTGATAAAGCGCCCCTTCATAAAGGAAAACACTAATATTAGATACAAGAAGGATTGGAGAAGAAAATAAAGGAAATAAGGACAGATGAATGAAGAGTAGGTATCATAGATCATACTCTCAGGATTTGTAGTAGTGCAAGACCATGATGAACCTACAGGCAAAGAAGAAGATGCCAGAACTCAGAAAGATGATGAATCCACATACAAAGAGGAAGATTACTCCACATAATAGTGGGTATGTTTTTGATCCATACGACTTGGAGACTCCCATTAAATATGAATATTGAACAAGGGGAGTCTAAGAAACAACTCTACAAATCATAGAACTATATTTTGAGCAGTTTGAAGTGTTTGCAGATTTTGGGAAAGTAGTTTCAGAGTGGTTTGATGATAGAAGTGCATAATGTCTTGTAACAATTTTATTTTGGAGCACATACCCATGCAAGTATCAGCTGAAAGTTACACATGGAAAGGTTCATGATTGTATTCCATGCATGTATTCAGGAAGGGATATATTCCATCCAGGTTGTTTCAGACATGTAGAGTATGATTTGTAGATAGAGAAGACCAGTGGACACATTTGATTTAGTTTGAAGAGAAAGAATATGTTATGATCAGTTGCAACAGATGGGTCAAAATTGTGTATAGTTGACTAGCAAAATCATGGAAAGTTTTATGACATATGGAAACATATGGATTCATGAGGTCTTTGGCAGGTATAGATAGATATATCACAATGGATGAAAGCATATTAACAATTGGAATCAGACAAGTGGAATCAATTAGCCACGAGAAGGAAATCAGTGAAAGGAACAACATAATAGGGGAAGAGAAACTATCAACAAAAGCTATATCGATAGAGTAAAGTTGTTGAGTAATGTGGTCATTGATTTCTAATAAGTAGACATGACAAGCCTTTGAAGATAAGTAATTTTGAATGATTTTTATATATGTCAGTGAATTACAAGAGGAAGCACCAATGGACAAGAAGCACTAAAAGAGAAAAAAATAAAGCAAGTATATGAATCCCCACATTCATCTACATGACATCTTGTAGAGAATTCAAGGGGAGAGTAATCATCAAAATCAGTTACCTTTATGCAAAAGGGGAAGAGAATAAAAAAAAGTAGAAGATAAAATATCAGAAGCATGAAGATAGGGGGAGCACATGAAGACATAAAGAGATTTTTAAGAGAAGGTATATTGTTAGAGGGAGTCACCCTTTTATCAAAGGGGGAGAAATAGAAATATCAGAAGAGAAAGAACATAAACATGAAGACATGGGGATCAACCCCGAAGATAGATACCCTTTTCCATTGATGTCAAACCGGTAGAGAAAAACATGAGGAGAGAAACATTAATGAGGAGAGATGGTCACAAGGGGATCATGAGTGTTGGAGTATGAGTGTTGCCATAAATATTTGGAGTATCCGTGTTTCCATCAATTCCAAAGGGGGATATTGTTGGGAAGTTAGTTTTCACTTATGTCAAATCTAGAAGAAGTCTAGAAGAATTGATGTCAACCAAAAAGGATGCATGTTAACCCCATAAGAAGCCTCTATAAGTAATATGTGTATTTGGAGAATTCTCCAAAGTGTTCCTCTTATGGCATAGCTTTAAGCATGGCCCTCATGGGAAGATGCTTTGAATAAATCTACAAAAAACCCAAAGGTGTGGTCACGAGGCCCGAAGTTGACTGAGGAAAATGAAGTTTAAGAATAATTCAAGTGTATATAAAGCCCTCATAAATGGATAGTCCTCTTCATGTTGTTTCCAGTAGTAGGTGGTACACCACGTGGTTCCTCACGGTTGAAGAGTTATGCCCTCTTGAAGTTGGAAGCCTTGAAGAATGGTTAAGAATCCTCCAAATAGTTACAAGTCTTAATTAAAGGGTAAAGTGGTTACTTTGTAAAAGTATAAATACACCGCAAGAAGTCACTCATAAGTACAAAAATAGGTTCAATGATTATCTATCTTTCAAGAGATCTTTTGGTAAATAATTTCGTAGCATTTATGAGGTAGTGAAGTTTTGGCTGTGAAGTTTTGGTATTGAATTTTTGGTATCAAAGTTTTGCTAGCAAAATTTTGGTCGTGAAGTTTTGGTAGCGAAGTTTTGGTAGAAATGTTTGATGAAAATGTATGCTTTTATGTATTGTTGAGGCTTGTATCATGGATGGTTTGACACATCTTTAAGGCATGTGTTGGAGGTCTCTTGGGTACATGGATGCATATGATTGAGGTACATACATGCTTGAGACATATTCTTGGTACTTGGTTTATGGATGTTATGGTTCATTGTTAGAGACACATCTTTGTGATATTGGCATATGTATGAGGCACATTCTTTGGTGCTTGGTTGAGGAAAATCATTGATAATATCTTATGGTACACGATGTATGGCATGATTGAGACATGTCGTGAGTGATATGTTTTATGGTTGAGGAACATTATTTGGTGCTTGGTTGAGGGAAATCATTGATGATATCTTATGGTACATGATGTATGGCATGATTGAGACATGTCATGAGTGATATGTTTTATGGTTGAGGCACATCTCATGGTACATGTTTTGGTACATTGTTGATGCATGATATGGTACAAGTTTTGGTACATGAATGATACATGGTTTGGTATAGGTTTGGTACATGATATGGTACATGTTTTGGTACATGGTTGATGCATGATTTAGTATATGGTTGATGCTTGGTACATGGTACATGGTCTTGACATATGCTTGAGGTATATGGTTGGCTGCATATCATTGATGTTTTGGTACATAGTTGAGACACATATGTTGTGATGGTATGTTGGTGATCTTAATACATGCTTGGTACACATTTGGCACATGACTAGATGTATGGTTTGGTGATGTTGAACATCTAGTTGAGAGATGTTCTTGATGATCTTGGCATATGGTCTATGTGAGATTATCTAGTTTCATTGAGGTTAAGTATTAGCGGTGGTGACAAGTTGATGATGGTATATTGGTAGTGACATGTTGATGATGGCATGTCAGTGACAGGTTGATGTGAAAGGGACAAGTTGATGATGGTATGTTAGTGAAAAGTTGATAGTGACAGGTTGATGTGATAGTGGAAGGTTGACAGTGAGAGGTTGATGTGACAGTGAGAGGTTGATGAGACAATGACATGTTGGTTGATATATCAGAGACACTATCAGTGATAGTGACAGGTTGAGTCTACACTTATATTTCTAGGTGGTAGGATGGGGAAAGGAAAGGGGCTTGTATCGTCCTTCCAGCTGGTGTCGAAGAACTCAGGGAGTTGGAGCTTCCTTCATGCTGGAGCATGTAAATCAGGGGGTTATAACATCCTTCAGGTTGGATCCAGAGAACTCAGGGAGTTGTAGCTTCCTTCCAGTTGTAGCTGGTAAATCAGGAAGTTATAGATTCCTTCAGGTTGGAGATTGTAAATAGGGGGTTAGATCCTCCTTCTAGTTGTATATGGAGAATTGGGAAGTTGGTGCTTCCAATGAATGTAATCTTGATATATATAAGAAATCATTTCATGGTTTTCTCCCATTTGGGTTTCCGCGTAAATTCTACTATATTGTGTATTTGATGTGATGTTGTTACTACTTATGGTTATATTCTCATGATATATTGAATGCAATCATATATGACATATATGATATACTTTTGATAAAGTTGAAGTTTATATATTTTGATTAAAAGTGGTAAAAAGTGTTCATACTGATTCACCCCCCCCTCCCCTCTTAGTATTCCAACATTTCCAGATTGTGAAATTTTAAAGGATCCGAGGAGACATACAAAAGTACCTTAGGTAAAAAATTTAGACTTTGGTTCGATGCACTTTTTGAGATATGACCTGTGGTTGTTAGGGTTTCAAAATGGCCCTGAAATTAGTTTCAAACATGTTAGTTTGGCATTTTCACTATAACTTATTTCAAGGAATTTCCAGATTATGAAATTTTCAGTGATACGAGGAGACATACAAAATTACCTCAAGTAAATATTTCAGAATTTCATTCACTATACTTCCTGAGGTATTCCATGCGGAAGTTAGTGTTTCTAAATGGTCCTAAAATTAGTTTCAAGAAGGTCATCTTGACATTTTCTCTATAACTTCTTTTCTAGGACTTTTCAGATTGTGAAATTTTCAGGGATATGATGATACATACCAAAGTACCCCAGGTAAAAATTTCAGAATCAAATTTTCAAAATTGTATATGTGGCATGATGTACAATTTTGTTGTTGGGAAGAGGCCAAAAACAACAAGCTTTGGGAAAGTTACCATAAATTTAATTTGGAAATTCAAATTTTGGTCAGAACTGGTGAAGGAATAAGTAGAAATAAAACTCATTGAAGGTAATATGAATGTTATAATATTTTTAATAAATATAACTTGAAGGTTGGTGCTACTAAAGCAAAGATATTGGTTTCTCTTACTAAGTTGGTGCTTAGCTGTGGGGATTGGTGTCTACGAAGATCTATAAGAGTAGGTTGGTGCCTACCAAGGTTTGTACCAGTGGGGATTAGTGTCTCCAATAGGTTGGTTCCTACACATATTTGTAATAGTAGTTTGGTGCCCACAAAGAATTATAAAGAAAATTTTTGTGGTTTTCTCCCATAAGGGTTTCCATGCAAATCTTGTTTTCCATGTTCTACAATTAAAATATCTTATATGTGATTTTTTTTTTTATGGTTGATTAATGTTTTAAAGAGCAAAAAATTGTCTTATATTGATTTACCCTCACCTCCCCCTCTCAATATAAGTGTGTGCTCAATAGAGCATGTGCTAATCAAAATACTAAGTCAGTGCCTGCATAGGAATTTCTCTATCTACAAGTTTTCAGCATCAAAACAAGGTCTAAAATCACTTTCTAATTTTGAAATTTGATGTTAGGTATAGGAAAAACTCCTTTGAAAAATATACAAAATTGATATTCTTATCCCAAGGTATGAGTGTGTGCCAATGAACATACTAGAACATTGTGCTACACGCTATAAATTTGAAAAACTTCAAAAATATATATAAAGTGAATTGAAAATGTGTTTGGGTGATGCATGTTTGGAAAAATCTGAGGGATGCTTCTGCATCAATATATTTATATGGTTAAACTCCCTTGGTTTGAAAAGGATGGTAATATTTTGAGTTGATTGAATAAATCCTTGTATGGTTTGAAATAGGCCCCAAGGGCATGGTATGAAAGAATTGATGATTTTTTTATACAATCTTGGATTCAAATGCTATTAATGTGATCTTTGTATCTATGAATTACATGTAAATAGTGAAATATTATTTTTTTCATTGTATATGGATGAGTTGGGCATTATTGGAAGCAATGTTAACTTCATTTTGGGTTTGAAGAAACAATTAGTAGATACATTTTAGATGACTAAACTTGGTATGTTACATTTATTTTTGGCCATATAAGTCTTACAAATGTATGTTGGTATATTTATTTCTCAACCTAAATATGTGTTTAACCTTTTATAGAATTTTAGAATGGAAGACCGTAAACCATGTGCTATACCTTGTTAGTCGGGAGTGAAGCTAACCAAGGAGTGTGATTTTATAAAATTGAATGCAACATTTTATTGAAAACTTGTTGGCAACCTTATCTATTTAACTCACAATCAACCTAAATTTCCTTTTTTGTTAGTGTGGTTTCTTGGTTTATGCAATATTCACAAGAAATTCACCTTAAGGTCGCACAAATAATTGTTCGTTATATCAAGGGCACTTACTAGTGTGTTATAAAGTATTACAATGACAAAGTGAACTAGTTGGTCAGTTATGATGACCTTGATTTACATGAATATGGTGACGAAAAGAACTCTACATTTAGCTATGTATTCTATCTTGGTTCTAGACCCATATATTAGTCTTGTAAAAAGTAGAAGGTGGTCTCTTTTTTGACCAAAAAAGAAAAATATCATGGTGCAATGCGTGTTGGCACATAGGTGGTATGGACTTGACATGTCATGGAAAACTTGGTTTTCCAATTGAGACATTCACTGTAGTCATTTATAACAATCCAAATGTAATACAATTTGTAAACAATATTGTTTCACATATAAATATGAAGCATGTATAGCTTCATGCTCATTACTTGAGACAATTAGTATAGGATAATGTTGTGAATATTGTATTGTAGGATAGATAGTCAAGTTGTTGATATCTTTAGAAAGCCTCTCTCAGAAACTAAGATTGAGAAACTTCACGCTATGTTTGGCTTCAAGAAGTTGTAATTATGAGGGGTGCACTGTTATGAACCAAAACCTTATAATATCATAATAACCCAAAAGTACCCAAGTAATATGATTTACTTATTTTCCTTATTTATTCTTCCCATTGATGATGATCCATCCATCAAAACTCAATTCTTTTCAGTCTCAATCCTTCATGACTAGTTGTTTCATAATTTTATTTCCTTTGATTCCATGTATTGTTGTTGTAACTTCTTTGATTTGTAATAGTTGTTGGTATTTGATAATATACCATTTAATAATGGTTTCTTGATGCCATGTTCCATGAATACCGATAAGTATTTCATCTTCCTCTTTGATAATGTTTATATCGATATTCTTGTCTTCCTTGAAATCTTTCCTAGTAATGAGGGTGCTAATATGGTTTCAAATTTGATGGGTTTCCTTCACATTACACACCCATTTCATCTATCTTTTTTCAGAGATAACATAATCCTCTATTTTCTTTTCTTGTTATTTAATTACTTTATCCTTGGAGATAATACTGTCACATTTTGCATGTACATCCCCTATATAAAGTTCAACTTCTTCAAGTATCTTCTGGTGAAATTCCTGAATCTTGTTTTCTTTCTCCTTTTGAAGCTGCAATGTTATCCCATCTATCAAATTCTTACATCCTTCTTCAATTATATATTGAATTTCTAATTGTATTTCATTAGTATTTAGATATTCCTCAACCTTCATGCAAATGTCCTATTCAAGTTTTTTGATAGTGTCCTCTTCAATTTTTGTTGTAATATGTTCATTCATATTATTTGATTAAGACTCTTGTAATTGCATTTTCACCTTCTTAACATCATCAAGAATTTCTTAATTATTCTTACATAACCTTTTGATGTCTTCATCTTTCTTTTTCAATTCCTCCCTTGACTCCTCCTTTTCCAACTTTATTTTCTACTCTTTTTTTTTTTTTTTTTAAGTTTTTGACCTCATTAATGATGATTCATCAGGGTAATGCATCTTGGTGAACTCATCATCTTTCTTCATAGTATATTCATAGATGATTTTAGGGGATAAATTTCACAAATGGGCTAATTTTCCATGGGTTTTCCCCAAAAAAGATTCGCTAATTTCCATTTTTTCAAAAATGATTCGCCCAAATTCCATAGAATAAAATCATTTTACCTTAAAAATCGCCAATATTTTAAAGAAACTATATAAAATCCTTAGAAATTTGAATATTTTTACAAAGCTATCGCCAAATTAAGGACTAGTAAGATTAGCCCATGTTTCTACATTTTAATATATTTTTCCATCCTTAAAATCATCCATGAATATATTTGATTATCTTTTCATTATCCTTCTAAAATTTCGAAACCTTTTATTTTGATTCCATTAATTCAACTTGAATCTCATGCATCTCCTCCATTTTTGTATCCTTGATCCATTTATTTGAGAAGAGTTTTTCAAATACTTCCCATGTGATGTTTCCTCTAGTATCTTTATCAATTATACTCATCCAACACTCTTAACCTTCACTATACAATGATTACTTTCCAAAATAGAATTGAAATTAGTTTTCTTTATCATCCTCAACCATTCCATTGGATTTATTTCATCCTTATCTTTCTCTCCATGAAAGCTAGGTATTTCAGTTGATTCTTAATTGAGGTCTAACCACAATTCTCAACTTACAATTGCAATATATTAAAAATAATGATATCAAATAGTTATGATCCTTTCTCTAGTATATTCTTCTATGTTTTCTCTTTCCAACGTATTTTAAATCACCTCAATCAGACATCCCAATAAAAAATTATGATAATTTTAAGTTAACATACATTTTAAAACCCTAATTTGAAGATTGTCTTGCTTGCTGACCTTTCTTCTGATATATATATATATATATATATATACGAAATTTTGGCACTTCCGAGTCTAAAATATTATCATATATTATTTTGATATGTCTTCTCTATTATGCCATAGGTTTAACCAAAATTTAATGTGCCAAGTGAAAGTTATGGTAAATTTTCCAAAACTTGTTGATTCTTGGCACTTTCCATAGAGAGAACTTGTATGGAATTCCACTTGTCCAATATTAAATATATGTTTCTAAAATGTTTACCCAAAATACTAAATATTTCTTTTTTCCAAAGGAATTGATGGCACTCAATTTGTACTTTTCTATCTTCATATATGATTGTTGTACCTATAACACTTGTTTGAGACTAGTTTTAGGACTATTCAAAAGCCCTAATTTTCATAGCATGTATTTCATAAATTGTAGTGACCCAAAAAATGAAATTTGTTACACATATACTTCAATATGTCTTCTTAGACTCATAAAAATTAATTAGTCTGAAGCTTCACTAAAAACAATTATAGTAAAAATTCCAAGATGATTATTTTGAGACTAATTTTAGGACTAGTAAAAAACCCCTCTCCCACAGGATACAACTCCATAATAATAGTGAACCAAAACTTGAAAGTTTCATGACATGTATTTATCCACGTCTCCTTAGGATCTAAAAAATTTCATAGTTTGAAAATTCTCCCCAAAATAGTTATGGTGAAAATGTTGAGGTGACTCATTTGAAGGAGTAAAACCCTAGGATAGTATGCTCTCAAACCAAATGTTATGAACAAAAAAAAATAGAATATCTTAAGAAACCATAAGTACACACCATGTACATAAGTGTGAGCATGGAGCACAACTCCAAGATAGATAAGAGAGATGAGTTACACACTAACTCTTTAAAGAATAAGAGAACCTCCTCCAATACCCTAATACATTCATACATCCAAATCACATGTCCTCAATAATGACTAAATGATCTCTATATATACCTATTCACACATTGCACATGTTGCCCCTTTATTATTAGGTTGACCACTATTACATATACATTTAATAGGTATATATATATATATATATATATATATATGGGGTTAAATGTATATGTAATGGGTAAATGTAATGACTACATGATCTCTATATATACCTATTCACACATTGCACATGTGACCCCTTTATTATTAGGTTGACCACTATTACATATACATTTACCATTTACATGTACATTAACCACCCCCCCCCCCGCCACACACACACCCTTGGGATCATACCATGTACATAAGTAATTTAACCTCTTGAATATATAAAGAATTGTGATGATGGGGGGTGTTGGAACAATAGGATATGTAGGTTCATCACACCTCTAGATACTCTGGAGATAGTTAATTGACAATTGAAAATCGGCTAGGAGATTTGAATGAGCGGTCAACTAGTTAGACAATTAGACCAAATGATCCAAAAAGGATCCAGAGGAGACTAAGGATAACTTAGAATTTGTAGAAGCAACTCAGGAAGCTCAGAATGGCCTCAATAGACAAAGAAAGGGAAAAAATTCAAAGTCCTCAAAACTTAGTGAAATTGGAATTATCGTGAAGAGCACGTCGCAAGCTTTCCAACGGCATAAACGACTCGTCAAATAGAGTTACGAATCAAAAGATACTCATGGTCAAAGTTTTGGTCAACCTAGCCTAGTCAGTAGGGATGAGTCAACATCTATACTGCTGACATCAGCACCAGTAAGAATGATGTCATCTCTTCCTGGTCAATCAATAAGTGTGGTAATCTTCTTTCCTCATGGTTGGAATTTAAATCAACGATAAGGAAGCAATTTATCCATTGGGTTATTTACATAAAGCAATGATGGAATGACAAACTTTACACACACACACACACACACACCCTTGGGGTCATACCATGTACATAAGTAATTTAACCTCTTGAATCTATAAATCATTGTGATGATGGGGGGTGTTGGAACAATAGGATATGTAGGTTCATCACACCTCTATATACTCTGGAGATAGTTAATTGACAATTGAAAATTGACTAGGAGATTTGAATGAGTGATCAACTAGTTAGACAATTAGACCAAATGATCCAAAAAGGATCCAGAGGAGACTAAGGATAACTCAGAATTTGTAGAATCAACTCAGGAATCTAAGAATGGCCTCAATAGACAAAGAAAGGGAAAAAACTCAAAGTCCTCAAAACTCAGTGAATTTGGAACTATCGTGAAGAGCGCGTCGCAAGATTTCCAACGGCGTAAATGAATCGTCAAATAGAGTTATGAATCAAAAGATACTCATGGTCAAATTTTTGGTCAACCTAGCCTAGTTAGCAAGGATGAGTCAACATCTATACTGCTAACGTCGGCACCAGTAAGGATGATGTCATCTCTGCCTGGTCAATCAATAAGTGTGGTAATCTTCTTTCCTCATGGCCAGAATTTAAATCAACGATAAGGAAGCAATTTATCCATTGGGTTATTTACTTAAAGTAATGATGGAATGACAAACTTTAAGACAAAGTAAGGGTCAAACTGTACAAAGTTTCACAAAAGAATTTAGGAAGAAATCTCTTGCATTAAACATTCCTTTGGATTCTTATGAAACTTTAATGAAGTATATTGGTGCACTTCATAGTTATATTCGTCATACTTTGTTAGAAAACAAGATCACGGAGCAATAAAATAAAACAAATGCGGAAATAAAACAAAAAAGATACACAATACAATAGAGAAAGAGATATATGTGGTTCACCCAGTGTGGAATACGCCCACCAGATAAATTTTCAGGTCCTTCCTTTATTATTATCCAACAAATGAAGGGATACAACCTACAACAAACCCGTTGTAACTTCCTCTTCGTTCTCTCACAGTATCCTATCTCAGAATACAATATTCGCTATCATACTTAGCCGTAATACATTTCCCTCATAAAAGAGGGTTGCCTTCTAGGGAAAAAAACCCTAACATAATTTCTACTATTATATCTATGACCTTATAATGAACGGTCCAGATTTACAATGAAATTACAATATACATTTACAAGACAATTTTTACTTTGGCGGCTTTGCCCCCGAACCCCCGTCGGGGGCCCGCTTTCCCCCGGACCCCAAAGAGGGGGTAACCCCCCTCTACACTCCCCCGTGTGGAAGAGTGTACATTCTTCTGGGCTGTAAAGTCTTCACGGGGAATAAACATGGCTAAAAAACAAATACCTATGAATCAAGAAGATAATCAGTCTCCACAACCAACATAATTTACTATTGTTTAATCCCACCAGTCTTGATGAAGTTTGTGTGCAAGACACTCACCTTGAGAATAGGGGAAAGCATGTTAAAGAATATCCCACAAAGAAACCTTCCAATCTCCCACATAAACAATTTAAGAAGTTTAAAAGGAATGACAAAAAGACCGCCATTGTAAAGAGAGAAGAAGGAAAACCATCTTGTACTCATTGCAAGAAGAGTGGTCATGATGATGAACACTGTTGGAAACTACATCCAGAGAAGAGATCGAAATAATTCGTTGGAAAGGGGAAGACAAAGATCGTTGCTATAGTGCAACACGATCTTGGTTTTGATTCAGGATACGAAGGAAAGATCACAACAGTTGGAGTACAAGGTAAGGATTCCCTTCATGTAGTTCAAATTCCAATAATGAATCTCATGATGATGAAAGAAATATGAATCAATTATTTCATATAAGAGTTGTATCTAATCACACTAAGATAGATACATTATTTGATCCCGGTTCCCAAGTAAACTTGATATCTGAAGCACTTGTCAAAAAGATGGGTCTTGAAACTAAACCACATCCAAAGCCTTATCCTCTTGGTTGGGTATGTGATAAATCAAAACTTAATGTCACCAAGCAGTGTAGGGTCATATTTTATATTGCTTCAAAGTTGATTGACGAAGTGGATTTGGATGTCGTATCACTTGATATATGTGGCATAGTGTTGGGGAGTCCTTATTTTTATGATAGAAAAGCAGTCTTATTTCATCATGAGAACAAATATCACCTTACTAAAGGGGGAGTGGAATATATTGTTAGATCCCACAACATGAGGGTAAACACAACACTTGTTAGTGCAGGACAAATGAAGAGATTCATAAACACTAATAAGAGATATGTACTCATGTTCGTAAGGGAAAACGATGCCAAAACATTTGACACTTTCCAAGGATGTGATCCTTCTCATAAGAAATAATTAATTGATATTGTTTCTAAGTATGATGATATTTTCTAGGAACCAGATGGATTACCTCCTAAGAGGGAAATCCAACATGAAATACATCTTCAATAGGATTCTCCTGTTCCTAATGTGGGCATGTACATGATGTCAGTTGTAGAAATGACAGAGATAAAAAAGTAGGTACAAGGCTTATTGGATTAAGGGGTCATCAGGCCCAACTCATCTCCTTGTGGTTCTCCGATTGTAATGGTGCCAAAGAAGGATGGAACATGCCGAATGTGTGTCGATTACCAAGCCTTAAATAAAATCACATTGAAAAATTGATACCCCCTTCCTAGTATAGATGATTTACTTGATTAATTAAAGAATGTTGTTTATTTCACTAAGTTGGATTTGCGCATTAGATACCATCAAATCAGGGTTTTAGAACATGATGCATGGAAAACTACCTTTAAAACCAAACAAGGATTGTTTGAGTGGTTAGTTATGTCATTTGGGCTTTGTAATTCTCCAGAATCCTTCATGCGTGTGATGAATGATGTATTTGGTCCATTTCTAGATGATTTTGTGATTGTATATTTAGACGACATTCTTATATTTAGTGGGACTTGGGATGAGAAATTAAGGCATGTAAAGAAAGTATTGGATACTTTGCAAAGGGAAAAGTTGTATGTAAAATTTTCCAAATATGAATTTGGTAAGACTGCACTTGTATACTTAGGTCATATTGTAGGAGGAGGACATTTGAAAATTGATCCTTCCAAGATTGATGTGATTATAAATTGGCCTGAGCCCAAAATTATAACCAAAGTATGAAGCTTCTTAGGTGCAGTCCAATATTGGAGGAGATTCATTTCAAAATTCTCTTTTATTGCAGCTCATTTGCATGCTTTAACCGGTGTGAAGAACACTTTTCAGTGGGGAGGAAAGCAACAAAAAGCTTTTGACACTTTGAAGGAAAAGATCAATACCACACTAGTATTATCACTGCCAAATCTTCAACAACCTTTCAAGATTGAGATAGATGCTAGCGGGTACGCCATGGGTGCAGTATTGATGCAATATCCTAAGCCTATATGTTACCACTCTAAAAATTTTAACCAAGTTGTTGTTAACTATCCTACATATGATAAAGAGTTGTATGCATTAGTTCAAAGTGTAAAGAAATGGAAGCACTACTTGTTAAGGAAGGAAACAATCATACATATAGATCATCAACCCTTACAGTATCTCCAAGCACAAACCAAGCTACAACAATATTTACATTACATATGGATAGGTTTTCTTCAACAATTTCATTTGGTAATAAAATACAAAAAGGGTACAAGTAACAAGGTAGTTGATATGCTTTCTAGACCTCCTATTTTTGCTTCTATTATTTTGAAGAATACTTCTTTATCTCATGATAGCTATGTGGAATAATATGCCTTTGATGAAGATTTTAAAGAAGTATTTGAGAAGCTAACCCATGGTGCACAAGTAGAGAACTATTCTCTGTAGGGAAAACTACTCTACCATCTTGGAAATCTATGTATTCCTACAAGTGAATGAGTCCATGTAATATGAGAAGCTCACACTTCTCTTGTGTCTAGGAATTTTGGAGTAGGAAAAACTATGGCTCATTTGCAGAGGTTTTTTTATTGGCCTTAGATGAAAGAAATTGTAACTAAATATGTAAAGGGGTGTGCGATGTGTTCTACTTGTAAGCCCACTAATAGAAAATTGGAGCTATACTCACCACTTCTTGTTCCATCCCATCCATGGGAAAGTATCTCCATGGATTTTGTAGGGGGTTTTCCAATGTCAAAAAGGGGTCATGACTATTTGTATGTTGTAGTGGATAGGTTCAACAAGATGTGTATCTTAATTCTATGTAAAAAGAAGATCACCGCTGAGTAGACTGCAAATCTCTTCTTTCAATATGTTTGGGTTCACTTTGGGTTACCCACATCCATTATCTCGGATAGAGATACTTGATTCCTTGGGGATTTTTGGACAAGCTTATGGAGAATGATGGACACAGAGTTGAATAGGAGCACTACTTTCCATCCACAGACCGACGGATAGATAAAGGTTGTTAACTAGACAATGATACTTTTTCTTCAAGGCTACTGCAACAAGCATCCCAAGCTATGCGGTGAATAGATACCCTATGTACAACATGCTTACAATTGAGCCTTACATTCCTCCTCTTAGTGTTCTCCTTTTGAGAAATGTTTTGGGTATTTTCCTAAGGTCCCTTTGGACTTGATGTATGGGAGAGATTCCGATTCAAATGAATAAATAAATGAAGACATAGCCCACAATTTCATTCAGAGGATCCAACAAGTACATCAAGCAGTCATGGAACAATTGGAGAAAAGTCAAGCACAATATAAATCTTAGCATGACAAACACAGGGTTGATCATCAGTTCCAAGTTGGAGATCAGGTATGGCTTCACATTAGCAAGGATATATTGAAGGGTGAAGGCAAGAAACTTAAGCCCATCCGATATGGACCCTTCACTATTTCAGAGAAAAGTGGTACCAATTATTTTTGTCTAGATATTCCACCTTATATGCAGATCTACTTAGTTGTAAATGTGGAAAACTTGAAACTTTTTGAGCCTCCCATGATCATGGATCAGGGTGAGGAAGTTTCAATACCTTCAGTTGATGAGTTTTCTCCTGAGTACTTGGATGAGTTGAAGGAAGATATCATCTTGGACAGAAGGACGAGGACTTCACACAGGGGCGATGTTGATTATCTTCGGGTGGGCTTAAAGGGAACACATCCAAACAAGGCAAAGTGGATTGAGAAGGACAAGGTGAGGGAACTTGTTGGGATCCTGATTTGGTTGTTGTATGATGATGATTGAATCCTTTTTGTAGCGCTATTATATGTATTAATAACCATTTTGAAGATGTTTTCAAAGGATTTTATATCAATTCATCATGGATCTACAACATGTATGTGCAATTGATGTTTTGCAATGGGTTTGAGTTAAATTCGATTTGATTTAGTGTTTAAAATAATCTAATGCGGGATCTGTGTGTCACGGGATGAATTCGCAATGCAATTTTCCATTCGGTACCTCATCCGACACTCCATCCGTCACTCCATCTGGTACGCGATCCAACACTCCATCCAGCACGTGATCCAACACTCAGAGCACAGAGGAGTTGGGAGTTGTTGCAATGGCAACATGTGGTGGACGAATCAACGACTTGGGTTTTGTGCCCCCTCGTGGCCTCCAGCTACTGAGCTCTTGACATCTCAGATTAGGAAGTTATGCTAATCACTGAGTGGCTCATTCAGTTTCTAGAAGCCAAAGTTGTTAGCAACTAATTTAATGAATTTTCTATTTTTAGAGGAGGTCAACCCTTCCAGTGGTCGATCTCTCAAGCTGTAATTCGCCTATAAATACCACCAGTAGTGGCAAGACCAAAGAGCATAATTATTAAGAAGAGTTTCATTGTGTAATTTAGACATTCTCTGCAACTTTTGTTCCATATTTCATTTTTTCTCATTAATGACAGAATTGCATTGAGTTAAGACTGTGTTTTACTGTTGGAGAGTAGCCACGGCCTGCTAGGGGGCCCACCAGTGGTTTGGGTGACTGTACATCAGTAGATATCATGTGTTTATCTTATTTCTTAGTTAGAATTTATATTTGTTTCTTTGTTGTATTTTTTTAGTTTCAATTACTGTATATGTCAATTATAATTTGATTATCTAATTTGTCTTTCTTTAATTGCAAATTGCTTGTAGGAGCTGGTTAATTATCATGTTGTGTCTCTTCTTTCTTATCTATGAATCATCCTTTCAGATACTGATTTAGATAGTGTATCAAAGTCTTAATTAGTTACTCTGGTTTTGGAAACTAAAACAAAGCATTAACTTAGACAAGGTATTAGTGTAAACAGATTTTTAATTTAAGGTTGTTTGCAAGCTGTGATAGATTAATTGTTTCAAGTTTTGATAGATGTAATCAAGATAAATTCATAGATCTATTTTGTTTATTAATTTTTCCGTAGTATGATAAGATAGAATTAGATTTGTGATTATGATTTTTAAAAGCATTTTAGTTAATTTTGAAGTATGATTTTTAATGATAGATTAGTTCATTTTAATGAAATCCCAATTATGGATTTGAGTTGTAATTTCTAATTAGCATTAGTAAAGAGTTATATATTTGCACATAGTGTTTTTATTGTCATTATAAATATGAATTTTAATTAATATTTTTAATTAAGAATTAAATTATGAGTTTATGAGTTTATAGCTTCGCTTAAATTAGTGATTTTAATAGAGTACTTTCCAACAATTATGTGATAGAGTGAATGATTGATGTTTACTTGAATTGTCATTAGTAGTTAGATGCCATCAGGATGTGAGTTCTTGCTTTTCTTGTTTTTAGTTAGGTAGATAAGTGTTCATTCTTGCAGGATAGAAATAGTTATGAGTTCTTCTTAAGAATAGAGTTTTGAAATGTGATTTTTAATTATAGGACTAGTTCAATTTAGATCATAAAATCTCAGTTAAATAGATAGCTTACTTATTGTTGCTTACTTAAGAAAATTGAATAGATTAACTAGCTTTAAATAGATTGCTATTTTCTTATTTAGAAATAGTCCATCAATTCCTTGTTTGAAGTTGCTTAGGGTAAGCAGTTCATAATTCTAGAATTGTTTAAAGCTCTTCATTATTTGGGTTTATTGGAATTAGATTAGATTAGATTAGGATAGGCTAGACTACATTAGAGCTCTAGACCTGCATATACAGTGCTGGCACCTTGAAGCTTAGGAGCCCCGAGTTGACAATTTAGTGTCGAATTAGATAGCATATATTTTACTCGAATTTTTTGGCGCCGTTGTCGGGGAGGTGCTAAAAGGGATAGATCTTAGGTAGGTAGGTTGCCTTTAATTACACAACAAGGGGGAGGAGAAAATTTAAGATGAGAGGTAAGAACCTGCGCATCCATTTTACTGGGTCGCTCCAAAGCCTTGTTTTTCCCTTTCGGCAAGAGTGTTTACTTTTTTTGCAAGTTTTCTTACTTTTCTTAGTTTGTTTACTTTTCTCAGTTTGTTTACTTTCCTACAATTTACTTTCCCACAAGCGTGCTTTCTTTCCTCCATAGTGTGCTTACTTTCCCACAATTTACTTTCCCGCAAGCATGCTTTATTTCCTGCACAGTGTGTTTACTTTCCCGCAATTTAGTTTTCCTATCAGTGTGCTTATTTTAGTGCAATAATTTTTTCTTTTATTTTCTTTTATGCAAGTTTTAATTATTTCATGCAAGTGTGCTTCCCTTTCGCAAAGTGTGTTTATTTTTCCTTCCAGTGTGTTTAATTTCATACACGTGTGAGTTTGATTTCATTTCTGCAATCATATTTTATTTTATGCTTTGATTTATTTCCTGTAAGTGTGATTTATTTTATGCAAGCATGGTGTGTTTGGTTTGCGCAAATTTGCTTTAAATATGTCTTTCATTTTTTAGGTAATTGTGATTAAAAACTTAAAAAAATCTATAATAATAAAACTTTTGGGTGTCTTAAGAACCCTAGACACTAATCCTTGCGTGAGGTAGGATCCATCAAACAACAGAATGAATTTGAAGGTGACCATTAGTTTGAAAGAACTCTCTCAAATCCTAGCAGCAGCTGGGATTTCTTCTTTTCAGGAAGAACACATCTTAACAATACTCAAGAACTTATCTACCTCTCCGAAAATATTAGAAGAATCAAGGTCCTATGAGCTACAAAATGATTTTCCTTGCCAAACTGCGAAGGAAGCTGAAAAATTATGGACTACATCTGGTGGAGAGCAATCACTAAGACCTGAGATTGAGAAGTTCTCAACATCCATCTCAACAGATCCTTTATGTACTTCAGAAATCAATCATCTAGAAGAAGAGGATCTGCATGGCATGATGAAGGAGAACATATAAATTATTGTTGATGAACATCAAGATCACATTGAAATTTGGTTTCAAGAGGTCATCGGGCCACAATACTATTCTCTTCTTCAACACCTTCTGATGCCAAAACAAGTAGGTTGGTTGGTTCTTCATATCTAGGTAATCACTGCGATAACTTTTTCATATGTGGATATGAGTATGTTTATTATCTTGCTTCGCACATGGTTACATTGGAAAAGTTCTTACACTTGAATAAATATTTTCCTTTCTTTTTAGATAGGGTAGGATAATAAATAAAAACAACATGTTGTTAGTTTAGCTTAAAGTCTAATGCAACCTCATTTTACATTTTCTTTGTAATAAAGGAACTATGAGATACATGTTCCAGTGACTTTCTCATTTATCTCATTAGTTTTTGATATTTTAGAGTGTAGTTTTTGACAAACTGTCCTAGAGATTTCCGTAGGTATTTATTTCACCAAGAGTAGACAATTTCAAGGAGACAAAAAGGGAAGTATTTTCCTTCAGAAATGTTGCTACATTTGAACCTTGTTGTCTACTAAGCATCAATTGAATAATGACTTGCTATAGTTAGTTGTATTTTTGCAAAGCTTTCCATCTTCTTTTTCTCAAGGCATCTTTAATGGAAGTTTCTCTTAACCTCCACCACTAGAGGATATAAGGAAGTGATACCTTGACTATCAAACTTAGAGGTTACTCGTACAGTTTCCCCAAGAACCCTGAGTAAGTGAGTAAAGTATCTATATTAAAGAGTAACAAGGAGGTCTGATTAGCGGTTAGCCATGGAAACATCACAATAACTTAAGAAAGAAGAAAGTGAGTTGAGCCTAAAGATACCTTTCTGTTCTTTCCCAATGGTACCATCCACTACACACTAAAAATGATTGATTATACCATATATTTAGATAGGCCATGTCTGCTTAAGTACCCCTTACATCTGGACAATATCTAAGGAATACATAAAGGAGGGTCATCCTCTAACATAAATACCATCTGAGTCTTAAATAAAATTTTCAGAGTTGTCTCCCCATCTTCTTTCAAAAAAACAATCTTTATATTAAAATCTTAAAAGATGGTGGACTAGTCTTTGAGGGTGTAAGAGGCTAACCTGCCAGGATACTGAACATGTCTGCTAGCAGTGGGTATCGGCCTGTGGTATGACTAGGGAAACCCAACAGAGTACTGAACAGGCTTGCTGGTAGCGAGACATTCTACCTAGCGAGGATGATAATTTGACAAAAAAAATAAAATACAATTCCTAAATCTTAAACTTGTCCTGATGTATGACATTACTTGTAGACAAAGCTGACATGAAGTATGCATGGTTAAGCTAAGGTCAATGAACTCCATAACTCCTCCATTGGGAAACAACTTTAAGACTATCTTAATACTCTCTCGCCTACCTCTTCCTATCTATATGTAGGATGTTCTATCCTATAGGTGGGGCCATATTCTAACCATCTCGTCAGACTGATGTGTGAAATTTATCTCTACACTTGGAAAGATGTAAATCTTAGGCTATTGGGAGAATTGACTGGTTCCCTATATTTTTGATTGTGAGGTGTCACAATACTTAGGAGTGGGGGAGGGGTTTCATGAGCTGACAAATGATAAATACTGCCTATTTATAATCCATGAGAAGAAGTAGAATCTTTGTAAAATTTATGTATATTGCTTTCATGGTATGGGCTATTATATCAACAGTTATTTTAGATACCATTGACATCACTGTGTGTTATAAGCCTATTGTGCACTTTATTTATTTTTATGTTTATATAAAGTAAGACTTCTTAACTGGTTCTTTGTGACAATTATATATCAATAACACATTGTTAAACTCACTACAGATCTGTGTTACACACCTATGAACGAAGGAAAAAGGATAAGTTTCTCTGTATTAGGATAGGTATTTAGATCAATGTGGTTTTGATTTGGAGTTTTCTGGATGAGATTCTAGGTCTAGGGATATAGTCCAGGGTTTCCAAATCATAGGAAATCTTCTTATAATCTTATGAAACAATCATAGGAAAGCATGGAAAGGACAACAAATTATAGCAGAAGAGAAACAACTTTGGAGGATGATTTGGAGGCCTTCCTCGATGAATTTTTTAATGAAAAAGTTATGAATGGAAATATGAAGATTTTATCTACACCCTGGAGTCACTAATCCAAGCAAAAACCTACATCTAACCCCTTCAAAATTAATTTGAAAACAAACTTTCCAAAAGCGCAACAACTATGTTAGAAGCGCAACGAAAAAATAAGGGTCAAAGATGGAGCTATAAATTTGTAAACATAACACATTTTATAAAATGAGGAGAGGTTTTTGTAGATAGTATTGTTTTTAAGATAAAACTCTCTCAGTTTTGTTAAATTCATTCCCATGTTCTTGGAATTTGTGCCACAAAAGAATGACTAAAACAAGCAATTAAATTGGATAATTTGATTTTCTGAAATAGGCCTCCAAGAAAGTTGAATATCTCTCAATATATGATACCTGTGTAAACACTGAAGGAGGATATTATGATTTGGTATGTACTTAGAAAAAACCTCCTTTGGTTTTCCAAAATTCATCTTTATTTGGTCAAAAATCTGTTTTGCAAATAATGACTAAAACAGGAAATTAAATTGGAGAATTTGATTTTCTGAAATAGGTCTCCAAGAAAGTTGAATATCTCCCAATATATGACACCTGTGTAAAAAATGAAGGAGTTTATTTTGATTTGGTATGTCATTAGAAAAAACATCATTTGGTTTTCCAAAATTCATCTTTATTTGGTCAAAAACATATTTTTAAAATGATGACCAAAAACAGAGTCAAAAGTGTAGCATGGTCTTGTAGAACAATTTTGAGTGACTTTTCCTGATCCATTTTCTGAAGTAGTAGTTCCTGGCCATGTTTATTTGAAGCTTGATGTCCCTGTTGCCTTTTTCAGGAGCATCTCCAGGTGTTCATTGACTCTGCCAAGACAATACTCTCTGTCCTTTTCAAATTTTGCTGTAATGGTGCCTTCAATGTCTTGTTGACATAGTGAAGGTAGATACTCTGTTTTCAAAGCTTGCCATTTTAGTATATTAACTCATTTCCAATTTAATAAGCCCCTGAATTTTCCTTTCTACTTCTTGAAAGGTCCTGAGAAAATGTCTTCCCAAGTACGAAAGAATGTGGCCAATCCTCATAACAGTCTATTCCACCACAGCCTCATCAAATTGCTTGTCATAACTGAGTTGACAAAACAGGGGAAGACATGGGATGAATTCCTCTATCAATTCTCAAACCCCCATCTCACAGTCAAGACCAACAAGAAATAATTTGATTTAGGGACTATTACTCCATCAAAGCCTCATTCTCCAAAGACTCCAAACCCTCCCACTCAAATTATCTCTCTAAACAAAAGACCAAGAAACTTGTTGATTCCCTTGCAACCTCATCGGGCAAGAAAACTAAAAATCCTATTGATAATTCTCCAGTGCCCTCAACACCTATTGATCCTCAATCCAAGAAGTTACAAGAGGCAATTCAACAAGATTTCCCTTTATTCCCTACGAATAGAAGAGTTGGAGCCTGATAGAGAAGTAAAATCTGAACCCATTCCCTCTTATAAACCCTCTGTTACTCCTAACTCATAGATGCCTACACCAGATCCCAAAGCTGATAGACTCTCTACATACATCAAGGGATCCAAGCCCTCCTACGCGACATCTGATCATACTCCTGTCATTGAAAAATTACAACAAGAAAATGATCAGTTGCTGCAACAATTGGAAGAGCGGAAGGCTATGGATAGGCATCTCCACCACGACAATGCAGTCTTAGTGGGAAGGTGTGATCCAAAAAGCTCTCAGTGGGAAGGTGTGATCCAAAAAGGATCCAGAGGAGACTAAGGATAACTCAGAATTCGCAGAAGCAACTTAGGAAGCTCACAATGGCCTCAATAGACAGAGAAAGGGAAAAAATTCAAAAGTCCTCAAAACTTAGTGAAACTGGAATTATCGTGAAGGGAACGTCACAAGCTTTCCAACGACGTAAATGGCTCATCGAACGGAGTTACATATCAAAAGACATTCACAGTCAAAGTTTTGGTCAACCTAGCCCAGTTAGTAGGGATGAGTCATTATCCGTACTACTGATGTCAACACCAGTATAGATGAAATCATCGTCTGTACAATATATGTGGCACATGCAGAGGGAGACACATGTCATGATGATGTGGCAACACTAGAGGCTGCCACGTGTCACTCATTTTTTGAATTTTTGGGAAAATCCGTTGACCAATGAAAAGGTGCGATGTGGCCATCTATACAACCATGTGGCAGATCGTACAACCACCTGTCCGGTGATGTGGCAAGCTGACCAGGCATAGATGATGTGGTAGTGACTGTGCAAGAAGGTGACGTGGGCCAATGAGTGGCTGCCACATGGCTCAATCATGGGATGCCACGTGGCAGTAGGGAAATGCCCAATGACGGCTAACAAACAAATTTCTAAAAAAAATATAATAAGTACAATCCGCCAAAATAGTGGCAAGATTCGCCAAATCTAGCTGGTTCGATAGATTAGCAATGATCCGCCAAGATTAAAGCTCCTCCATATCTGGCCCAACCACTACCTCTCCGCCATATATAACAGTCGCCGCCAACTTAGGGTTTGTTGTAACAAAGTGCTAAAAGGTGAGGCCCGCGGGTTTGACCCCAGGACCTCCCCCAACTACTATGCTTTTAATATAACTCCACCAACCAACTAGCCTAACGACTATGTTGGTACATCCTCCCTCCATTACTACTTAAGAATCCAAGTCTTCCAGAGTTCGGGGGTCAGACCAGGGTGCGGTCATAAGTATAGGGCACAATTTTTGAGAAATTTTCCCATGAATTAATTGCAAGTGCAGGCACGAAAACCGAGACGAATTTTCTCAGGGGCCTGGAAGTGCTAGACTCAGATCGAGGCATGGAGACATTTGTTTTTGGGTAATTCTATGCCATGAATTCAATGGTGTTGTTTGTTTTCTGATTTGAGCAAACATTCTGCAGCTTAACTCCAGAATGAGGTATACTTATGTATTTTGCCAAATTCTTTTGCCGAGTTAATAAAAAGGCCTACCCATTTGAGATTAGGACCCAGAGATGTATCCCACTATGGATGAAATCTGTTATCAATTTTTTTGTGTTCAGATCTGATGCTTATGTCTCTTCATTATTGAGTTATTCTTGCTTTATGGTGCACTTCAATTTATGCTCATTTAATACAATTCTTTAATAAGTCTCATTGATGAAAAGATCTTGGATCACCAAATTAGTTGACTCATTCATAGAATAAGGTATAAATAAAGGAGATTGTTATGTACCCTCATGTAACATACCCAACCCACTATGTATTCCTATCGAGGTGATGGGTACCACATAAACAACCCCCATTGTTTGAATACCATTCTGTAACATATTCAATACCCTCAATAATAAATATCACTATTGAGGCTATGGGTACAGAAACACCATAAATATTCTACCTTACTATAGTATATAATGTTGGAAATAGTGTTAACTGAGGCATCAACATTAAATTTAAACCCTAAGAATGTATGCAACCTACAATTCCATTTATGTTAGATATGTAGGCTAAGTTACATAAATTCAAAACTAAACAAACTAGAAAATACTAAATCCATAATATTTGCATATTCATAAAAACCTAAAGAAATACTTATCTTTCTAAGAATCATCCACCAAATGGAAACACACAAAGAACGTTTAACCTAACCATATACTCTCGATCAAGCCTAATATCTCTATAATAAAGGCCACCCTTGAGTTGAGGTTATGAATTCACAAGGGAGAATTCCTATGGCTTGGCTCTATTTCTCTCACTCATCCCAATTCCCAAAATTCACAGGTAAATAAAATCAACACTACAACTATCCCACTCAACCAACCACTCTTCCCTTCTTAGGTTGCACAACACCAGGAATGGGATCCCCTTCTATGATAATCAATCCCTTAATCTATCCCACTCCCCTATAGTGCTTCAACATAGACTAGCCAAAAAATCTCTACTACTTGGATCCATGGATTTTTAGTTGTAAATCGAATTCCATCATCCATGTCAGTAAGTTTCATGACAATAATTTATTATAATTCTAGTGCAACATTCTATGGAATTCTAATTTCTATGAGATGATAATTTCCCCAAGGAATAATAAATAATCATCATGATAATGCACGTGCATGCCCAAAAATCATAGATTATATTTGCATGCAAAGGATATTCTACCTGCCTTCATGAGAAGTCCACAAATCTCTCTTTTGGAAACTAATCTCAAGGAAAAAGTACTTAGATTAATCATAAAGAAAAGGTTTAATAAAAAAGGTTAGGAAACTTAGGATAGTAGTAAAATAATAGTCTTTCCTCTTAACCCATTAAGCCCCCCTGCATCCCCTCTCATGAACTCATAACCCTCTTCATTTTCCTTCTTCAACTACAATCATTAGTGTATTTATATTATCATTCAATGTACATATTACAAATTCACCTATGTCCAATTTATATCCATTTCATCCTTACATATCCATTCATAATCCATGGATCAAAACTTGGGTATTACATTTCCCTCCCCCTTAGATTTGCATCATCTTTGGTGCAATATCAACATTATGTACAATGTCAAAATTTTAATATCAAAATTTCAAAACATATGCAATGTATCTCCCACATGGCATCCTCCAACTCCCATGTTGTCTCATTAGGGATATAATGGGTCCATTGGATCTTGACCTTCCTTATGTCTCTATTATAGAAAAACACAATCTTCCTATCTAGGATGTAGATTGGTTGCATTAGGAAGTCTCCTTTTGGTTTCTCTTTGATCAAAGTCAAATCAATGACATGGTTACAGTCATACACATAATTCTTTAACAAAAATATATGAAATACATTATGAGCCTTTATGCTAGAGGTAATGCAAGCATATGTGCAATAGGTTCTAACCTATTCAGGATTTCAAAAGATCCACAATATTTGGATGCCAACTTAGTGTAGCTCCCCAACTTCAAAGAACTTATCTATTCTTATGCATAAGAAATCCACCATCTTCTATCTTATAGCCTTCATATACATTTTCATCTTTTAACCATAGTTAGGAACCCAATACCCAATACTCATAATGGCACCCATATGACACTCATAGGATACATATTCATTTACAAGAACCATGTGGCTTTTTTGGACCAAGTGCATGGTTCATGATCACTAAAACCATCTTATAGGTTACAGGGTCCCTTCCTTGGGGTCATCATAACTTACCACAAAACTTTGATCTAAAGTCACAAATATTTAAAAAGAAAATGAAACATCATAATGTTCAACATAAGATCATATGTCAAATCATAATGCTTGAACTTATAACTAAGTTTAACTATTTGCCAATAATGCTTAGACATCCTTAAAAGTTTTTGGTAACATTTAGTTATTTAGGATGGACAATGATAAATTCAAAGGATATATTCCTCTTTGGTAATTAATTATCATCATGAAATCTATATAATAGTTTGGAACAATGGCTTCCGCCACGACCAAGCATGGGACCTTTTGTGACTCGACTTGAGATCATCTACTCTCTAAAATATTAAAAACAAGGTTTAAAGTATTAAGAAACATAAAAACCATTTAATATAATATTAAAAACAAGGTTTAAAGTATTAAGAAACATAAAAACCATTTAATATATTCTTTCTTTTTAATGTAATACTAAAAAAAATCAAATATAAAAAAATAAATATAAATGTTTAAACGATGTTTTGTTATTGACTTAGTACATTTACAAACTTATAACTATATCAAGAATAATTTTAAATGAAACCATACAAGGTTAAATCCACTTTATGCAATTGTGATCATCCTTTATTTTTTAATTTTATGCATTAAAAATATTCTATTTTTCAACAAAACCTCTCTCCTTTCCTTAACTCCAGTATATATTTTTTTGTTCTCTCTTCACATTTCTCCTCTCCTCGTGAAACTAAGGCTTCTCTCTCAAATAGAGTTAAGGTTTTATTTTGTACCTTCTCATTAAGGTTTTTCTCTCAAATAGAGTTAAGGTTTTATTTTGTACCTTCTCATGAAGACTTCTCATGAAGATTTGGATTGTAGAGGAGGTTTAAAAGATTGCCCGTTAACGATGGCTTGTCAAAGTGTGAAGGTAATATCTTTTAATGATTTTCTCATTTTTTTTTATACAATTTTGTTATTTTCATTGTTTAAAGAGGAAATAGAGTTAAGGTTTTATTTTGTACCTTCTCATGAAGATTTGGATTGTAGGGGAGGTTTAAAAGATTGCCCGTTAAGGATGACTTGTCAAAGTGTGAAGGTAATATTTTTCAATGATTTTCTCATTTTTTTTAATACAATTTTTTTATTTTTATTATTTAAAGAGGTTTATGAATTACTTTTATCTTGTATTTGTTATATCTAAAAGATGATGGTTTCTTGTTCAAGACATAACTTCCATTGATATTTTTCTTCTTCCTTTTTTATCTTATTCATTTATTTTCATTCACTTTCCTTTTTATCTCATCCATTTATTTTCATTTACTTTCTTTTTTATTCCCCTCCATTTATTTTCATTTACTTAGAAAACCTGAATTTTCTATTTTTTTTTACATAGATAGTTTGAAAATATTGATTTTTACATTTGAGTTTCTCTTCAGTGTTGATTTTAGGTTTAAGTTTCATGTTTTTCCATGCATTTTCATTCATGCATGTTGTGGATTTTCTAAGTAAGAACCAGACTCTTGCAACCATTTCTTGGCACCTACATGGTCCCAATAAAAACTTATGCTATACTCATTTAATATTCAATCATATACAACATTTTTTTCTGACATTTTTCTTATGCCTTTCAGCAAAAAAAATGTCCCCTTTTCTCTCTTTTTTTTTTTTTTTTTCTAAGGATTTTTAGAAATTGGTTTAGGTGGGTTTGGTTTTCTAAAGGAAGATTTTTCTTTGTTACGTTGAAGGTTTGCTAGTTTGGTAGGGAAAAAATGAACAAGAAAAATGACTTTAGAGCATGCCAAAAATGCATAAAGAAAAGAAAAGTGGTTTGAGCAAAAATATTAAGGGAAGGTTTTGTAAAATGGCTATAGAGGATATCAAAAATGCATTAAAAAAATGGTTTTAGAAAAATCCTTGAAGGATGGTTTTTTAAAAACAAATAACAATTTTAAAGTGATTATAAAGGTGGATTTTGAACATGAAATTGATCTTGTACCAGATATTTTGTCTTGGAATATTAATAGAAAACAAAAAGGTTTTATAAAAAAAAATAGTTTGTTACAATGACTATTAAGCTTTCTTTTGCATACCACCCAAAAAAACAATGCATGCACATTCAACAATAATTAGGTTTTGGGTTTTAACAAACTTCTCTAACATTTTTGTCATAGAAAAAATAGCATTTGAATTCTTTTGTTTAACATTTTGACAAAAAAATATTTCGTAAATGTGAAAATAATTTTCTTAATTTAATTTTAATTTTTTACATATAATCTTTTTGTACTTTGAAACAAAAAAGAGTTAAAAATAAATAAAATTTTTTATAAGAAAAAGACATTTAAAAACTTATTGCTATAAATCATGATTATAATTTTTTTAATGAAAAAACAACTAAAATTGAATAAACAACACATAAGTTTGAAAGGTATCCACAAATTGAAGAGAAAAACAAATCTTCAATATTAAAAAGAAAATGTCATTTTCATTATTCAAACATAATAACAACCTAATAAATAATTAATGAAATATAAGAAATTTCATAATTTTTTAAAATATTTTGTTAAGTATAACATCAAAATTTTAACATATGTTTTAAACTATTTTCTAATAAAAATATTGCTATAATAATTTTTTATTTTTTATTTTAATTTGAAAAATATGAAAAATTAAGAAAAAAATATCAACATTTTTAATGATATACTTTTTGAAGAAAATTTTAATACAAATTCTAAATTAAAAAAAATAAAAATAAAATTTTGATTAAAAAATATGTTAGGGTTATATTGCTAACCTTTTTGTTATTTTAGATGCTGGATAATACCTTTATCTTTATTGCCAATATGCCCATGTCATGTATTATGTTCTTTAGATCTCCATGCCATTTTCATCCAAATATTTACAGACAATCTCATTCAGTAAATACTTTTTCACAAAATCCATAATTCATTTTACCAATAAAAAATATCTTTTTATCAAATAACAAGATTTACTCTTTTTATCAAATAACAAGATTTACCAATAAAAACATTAATCAAAACTCAATATTATTTTACAAATAAAAATATTAATCAAAACTCAATGTTATTTTTTACTAAAAGTAACAAGATTTACCAATAAAAACATTAATCAAAACTCAATATTATTTTACAAATAAAAACATCAATCAAAACTCAATGTTATTTTTTACTAAAAGGAACATACTTTATAGTATATTCTGTTGATTCAACACATAATGTACCATTTGTATTCTAAACTCTCTTGCAAACTACTATTGAAATGCACTGTTAAAAATAATCCATGCAAATAACACCACCTACAAATAAGAATTAGAGCAACATAATTAAAGAATACAAACAATGCAAGCTTCCATTTTAAAAACTATTCCTCCACCTAATACCAGCGGATACTGGTGATTTGAAGCATCTCGAGGTGTAACAGCGAATTGTGATGCTTGTCGCCTAGTTGTCGGTGTCGGTTGGGCTGTGGTTTATCCTGTTTTTGTCCGTTTCAAGAGATTGATCCACCTGACAATCACAACCACACGTTTCAGGAGATATTTCCATTCCTGCCAAGGAAAAGCATGGAGTCTATCCAATTAAAACCAAATAAGGACAGGGATACGAACGTTGGCGCAATTAGTTTGAAATTGATTGATGAGAAGTCGTGTTAGTTTCTGTGTGCGCGCAGCACAGTGTCATACCCTAGCCGATTGGTGGAGCCTGAAGACATTCATTTAAGGTTCGATGGGTTCAAGCAGAGCAAGCAGGGTAACGCTGATACGTAAGAGGCTTGGAATTTGAAATCAATTCCACCCGTCGAATTTTACGTTCAGATCACATTTGTTAAACGTATGAATCATTTTATCAAAGAAATTGATGGTGTTAAACGTATTAATCGTTTTATCAAAGATTATTGATGGTATCACAGAGGTTTGATCCTATTTGGCTGTATGATGTGCAATTTGTTCCTCAAATTCCATCCTCGAATCTTATGCTATAGCCAGTTACATGTAAAATGTAAGATGAATTGGAATTTCTGTAAGCAGTTACATGTAAAAAATCTTATGCTATAGCCAGTTACATGTAAAATGTAAGATGAATTGGAATTTCTGTAGCCAGTTACATGTAAATTTAAGATGTATAAGATGAATTGGAATTTCTGTAGCCAGTTACATGTAAATTTAAGATGTATAAGATGAATTGGAATTTCTGTAGCCAGTTACATGTAAAATTTAAAATTTAAGATTAATTAGAATCTCTATATCATTTTGAGATAGATAGATTTATATATGATGTGTTTAATTTAATTTTTTTTTTTTATATATTTTTTATTCAAATTTACTTCAAAGTAGTTGATTAAAAATTGTTGAAATTGCAGATTTAAATTGTTGAAACCATAATTACCAAATTAAACTAAATTGATTTGAAAAATTAATAAAACTCATTCAATTGAAATACAAAAATTCAAATTCGATAAAAAAATATTGGATTAACCAATACTTCCAGCCATCCTCTTCAAACACCTCAACCAATATGCAATGGACCATTATAAAGAAGATCACTTTCTGGGACCAGAACAACCAGTCTTTTCTACCAGAACAGCCAGTCTTTTCTATAGATAAGAAGTAAGCTATTAATATCCCACTCCAAGTAGGTAAGAGTCTATCCCTCTTAGTAAGAAACCCTTCTTCACTAATGGGAGCACTCTGGACAATGGACTGGGGATAATACCAGCAGTGTAGTTAGGGTAATTGGTCCCCACTCACTGCTCTCAAGCAATCGATCCTATCCATAAGTGTTATCCCAACCAATTGACACAACCCACTTCGATTTATCTTGATGCTCACAGGGTTTTAACATTGTTTGTGGACATTGTGGGAGAGTTTTCATGGTTTCTTCATGACTGTTAGTTTTTTGTTTTTCATGACTGTTAGTTTTTTGTTTTGATTATACTGTACATCAAATAAATAAATAAAACATGAAAGCAAAATTCCTAAAAAAAGAGGGCAAACAACTAAATATATAAATGAAAATATAGACTACTTGTTTCCTTTCCCCTTCACTGCCAAATTCATTTTCTTCCCAAAAAAATGGGAAATGAATAATTATGTTCAGCCCTAGCCTTGGTTTGGGTTGATAGAAGCTCATGAAAGGTTTATCAAGTCCTTCATGTTTGAAAGTGTTTTCTTTATACATAACAAACTGTCATTCTCATGTAAAACTATTCATTTTGTTGTAGTATCTAATTCCATTTGTAGCTTTTATAACATAACAAAAATCAAATTTTGAGGCTTCTTTGAGGTTTTGAATATAATGATTGTTCATTTAGATTTTCTAAAATTTTGAAAAAATAGTATGTTTGAGTATTTGTAAGATGTACACTCTCTAATTTTTTCCATATTAGTTTTTAGGTAATCAATTTTTTTAGTATCTAATTGAATTTGAATTCTAACTTAATAATTATGGTTGAAACCATACAATCTTAATGCTCCAAGGTTTTTGAAAGGACTAAATCCATTTGTACATTTAAGTAATGAAAAATCACAAATCCCCCCATAATTATAAATCCAATTCCAATAATGGTTACTGAAAACAACCAAAAATTAAAACATTCAAACTAATAGATATTCTTTATTTGCTCCCCTGGAAGGCTGCTGACAATACGGCAGAGGCAGATTCATATAAATATACTTTACAGAAGGATTTGCTCACTGGAAGGCTGCTGAGAATAAGGCAGTTATTTAATACATTGGAAATTTCTTTAGAGGTTAGGTCATATAAATAGTAGTAGTCTAAACATTCTATTTTTTGGAAGTGTTTTTGGCAATTTTTTTTTTGTTTAAAATGTGGTGATGAATGGTTGGATCTGCAGATTTGAGGGGCTAAGTTTGTATAATCAGAGTGTCCCAAGGGTTTTTCAGCAAGTTGAATTCATTTATGCATTCACAAAGACAATTTAAACAACAGAAAATAGAGATTTTGTCCAAATTTACATCGTCCTATTCCGACCAATTCCTGCCACTAAACCCAAAAGATAAAACGTTTAGCCAACACCATATAAATGTACTTTACATAAGGATTTGCTCACAGGAGTGGGCTAACTCGGGAGCAGTCTTCTCTCCCAAGTTATTTATTCGGCAGGTTTTTCGACTATACTGTTTTAAATTTCCAGTCAATCCAGAACTCTGATCGATTTTTTGAGCATCTATGATGGTTTAAAATTGGGCAAAACCTGTGATATAAAATTTTGAAATGCATTGAACATTGTGAAACTTACACCACCCCTGAAAATCTAGCTTCAGCCCATTTTTTAACCTAAAAACGAATATGTTTACTCCCGAATTAGCTTACTCCTTTGCTCACCTGTAAGGCTGCTGAGAATACGGCGGTTATTTAATGACAATCAATTGACCTCCCATACGCCCGCCGGGAATGGCTTCCAATAATTCGAAGGGTGAGGAGGGGATGCTTCTGGTTACGTAAAGGCATTTAGCTTTGGACAAGAATGTTAAAACCGCATAAGGACAAGACATTGTCAGTGAGTAAGATACTACTGTCGATATACTTGTCCTGTTAAAACTGCATAAAGGCAATCGGCTTTGGACGCAAGATACCACTGTCAATATACTTGTCCTGTTAAAACCGCATAAAGGCAATTGGCTTCGGGCGCTGGGGCGTTCTCTAGGAATGTTAAAGCCGCGTAAGGACAACACATTGTCTGTGAGTAAGATAACAATGTCAGTGGCCGCGAGTAATAAGCAGCAGTCAAACTGATATACTGCTATACGAGTAAGAACCCACATCTTCTGTGCTAGTAAT